>SJYW01034995.1:0-31431 GCA_006410735.1 Raphicerus campestris
GCATTGCCAACTTCAAGAGAAAGAAACCAACCCAAACTTACCGCAGAGGAACAGCCGGAGAGCCTGAGGGCGGTGCTGCTTCCCGGCTGCAGCCGGATTCGAGGTTTCCCCGAGTCGGCCCAGCCCTGCCGCCACCTTCAGGGGCACCGATGCCCCGTTAGGGCCCGCGCGGCGACCGCGCCTCCCGCGGCTCCACTCCAGGGCTCTGCCCGCGATGCTGAGCTGGCTGCAGCACGCGCTCTCGCATTAAGGTCCCGCCAGGAGTGGGCGGCTCCGTGCTCCCTGCTGCCGCAGAATTCCCNTCCAGGGCTCTGCCCGCGATGCTGAGCTGGCTGCAGCACGAGCTCTCGCATTAAGGTCCCGCCAGGAGTGGGCGGCTCCGTGCTCCCTGCTGCCGCAGAATTCCCGAGACCCATCCTCACTGCCTTGGTTTCTGAACCTCCTACTAGGCCTGGAGAATGTGGTCTGGTGAACCCAGTATTGGACTTCCCCTCAGTCCAGGTAGGCCTAGAGTGGGAGAGAGCTGGCTTCAAACAAAAACCAGTTCTTTTATTGAAGAACCAAAAAGGTCAGCAGTACATCGGTAAGCGCTCATACTGCAACTGTCAGATGTGGGCTGAGTTCCAAAATCATGCGCTGAAACCCTAACCCTCAGTAGCCTCAAAACAACTGCATTTGAGATAGGGATTAAGTTAAAATACGGTTATTAGAGTAAACCCTGACCCAATATCCCTGGTGTCCTTATAAGAAGAGGAAATTTACACAGAGAAAAAAAAAATAGCCAAGTATTTAAGCCACTACTATTTTCCAGGAACTTACATAAGTATCCCAGACAGTGCAGACATCATCTCTCTAAGCATCTTGCCTTTTATATTAAGACTTTTGTCATTCTTTTTAATCCCCTCCCAAAGACAATAGTAGCTTGAATTCTTCAGAGCTTGTACAATTAATACAGAAAAGAGCTGAATCTCAAAGTCATGAAAGCAAACGGTTGAAAGTCAGTTTTTTCCACTCTTTGTATTTGGCTTTTGTTCATTTGAACTTAGATCATGCAAATATTGCACAAAGTGTAATCTTTGGGAGAGAATTTGAAAGCTCAACAGTATAACCAGAATTCTCTGTGCCTGAGATCTTTGATTCGATGAAAGATCATTGTCGTTGTGGTGCTTGTTGTTTTATCAGCAGTAGGAAGAAAATGTTTTTAGCTGACACAATAAAAATATGCCATTACAAAATAAATAATGCATAGTATTTGAATCCTTCTTTCAAGACAAAAATATCCTGCTTCAATTATTTCAGCAGCTCTTTTAACTGCTGAATGCTTGCTTCTCCAACTTGCCTCTTCTCCCTCCTCTCAGAAATTTGTCTGGTCCATGGAATTCTCTCCTGGTCCATGCTTACACGGCTACTGGGTTCTAGTAACTGTAGGGCGTCGTTACAGCGCGTGCCAGTCATCAGGAAAAACCCAGCTCTGAGGCTCTGTATGTGCGTGCGCTAGCTCAATAAATTTCAGGCAGCAGATGCAGCTGCCAGTTCCGCCTTCTGCCACTTTCCCAGTTCAGTAAGAGGTCCAGATGGCTCGCTTTGCCCTGGTGTCTTCAGTCTTGGTATGAAGATGCTGACTCTGCTGATCTTTCTCTGGAACCTTCCTTTGACCCATAGGGCCATGGGAGGCTGTCAATGGAGACTGCCTTGCACAAATCTGGCCGTTTGGAATCCTGGGGCCTTTAACAGTTAGAAAGCATCTTGAAGTCCCTCTTAGCATTCTGCATGGAGAAACTGTCGAATTACATTTTCTGCTCTGTTTCTGACTGTTTCTACGCTCCGCCTGAGGAAGCCCAGTGCTGGGAGAAAGGTCATCTGGGCATCAGCTCTGCCTCAGGAAGAGCCGGAGCTCATCTACTAGGAAGAGAGGAGAATCCAGCCGGAACTTGGAGTTTCCCAGCTCGGTCAAGAGAAACCAAGGCAGCCAGCACTGGTGTTAACAAAATAAGTTAAGATATTAAAAAATAAAATTTAGGGTCCCGAATTATGCGTCCTATGGGATAAACGCAGTTCTGTTTCCTCTCTCTGGAAAATGTTTGCTCCTTAAGGAGTGGTATTAGCGGTTTGGGCTGCTCACAGGTGTCTCNAAATTTAGGATCCCGAATTATGCGTCCTATGGGATAAACGCAGTTCTGTTTCCTCTCTCTGGAAAATGTTTGCTCCTTAAGGAGTGGTATTAGCGGTTTGGGCTGCTCACAGGTGTCTCAGAGAAGAGTCCGTGATGCGTGGAGGGTCAGTCACACCCTGGTGGTCCTTATCCACAAATAGCCGGCAAAGCTCCCGGTCACAGTCAGCCAGACTCTGGGCCGTGAGCCGTGACACCCAGCCATCTCAGTTGGGATTAGAGGTTGTTATCCGATCCAGAAGTGAACAGCTGTAAGGGAGGCATAGGTAGGCAGCCCAGTAATTTATGGTCAGAACTCGGGTAGCATAGGGCACTTCCTTGGTAGTCTAGGGGCTGAGACTCCGTGCTCCCAGTGCAGGGGATCCAGGATTGATCCTGAATGCCGCAGCTAAGACTCAGTGCAGTGAAATAAATAAATAAAATATTTTTTAAAAACTCAGGTAGTAAAAGAGCGAAAGGGCTGTATGAATACTCAGCTGGGGAAACAGAATGAGCTGAGATGAGCTTGGGCACCGTGGGCCCAGGGATAGAATAGCAAGGTCCACCATGTGGTCAGTCTTCTAAACACCTCCCCACGTATCATTCCATTAATAAAACATGCTCTGATTACCCTTCTTTTGCATATCGGGAAACTGAGGCACTCAGAAGCTAATTAGCTTCCTAAATTCGCATGAATCTGGAGATGGTCAAGCCTGGGGAGAGGCCAGTCACCTCAGGGAGGGCCTGGGTCCAGACCTGTGCACCGCAAGGCTGCTTGCTGTGTGTTAGGGAGTTGATGACGAGATTCTTTCCCGCAAAAGGTTTGGCATGGCGGGGGCATAGAATAAATTATAGTAGGGTGAAAGTTGTGGCCTGTGGCAAGAAGGCACAGGAAATGAGCTCGGAGGAGAGTAGAGAACGTGGGCAGTCGATTGTGTTGGAAGATGACCCGGTTCCCCAGGGAGGCTGAGGAAGACCAGAGAGAGCTCTGTGGCCGCCGAGCATCTCGGGGCCCTGCGGGACACCCACCCGGTGCTCACCAACTCTGCGCTCGGTCGTCTCCAGCTCTGCTACCCCACGGACTGGAGCCCGCCAGGCTCCTCTGCCCATGGGATCCTCCAGGCGAGGACACTGTCGTGGGTGCCGTTTTCCCCTCCTGGGGGTCTCCCCGACCCGGGAATTGAGCCTGGGCCTCCTGCACTGGGAGGCGGGTTCTTCGCCACCAAGCGCCTGGGAGGCCCCATTCCTGAACTCTGCATCCCTGCCAAGAGAGCGGCTCCTTCCTTCCCTCCCCAGTGTGTCTCCTCCTGGTGTGCAAGCTCGGGAAGGCCCCGGGTGAAATGTGAAGCTGGGCTCTTTGCACGGAGGGCGAGGAGAGACCGAAAAAGAGGCGGTCACCCCGGACGGCGTGGGGGCAGTTCTAACAAGCAAGGGGCAGAGATATGACGCTCGTCTTGGGCTCTGCAAGAAGAGTCATTCTCCGCACACACCAACAGCATCTTGAACGTTTATTGAGAGGCCTTAAAGGGCTGAGTTGCGTGTCCTGTTCCGATGGCCTCCACATCACCTTGCTCTTCTCCCCCGGCGGGCGGGGGACAGAAGGCTAAATTCTAGGACGGGAGGGACTGGGAGCCTCCGATTGCCCCAGTCCAGCTCGAGGGTCTGCCCACGTCCTCTCAAGGCCTCCTCCAGCATCTGAGTCCGCCGCTTTCTCCTGAGACTCGAGAGAGTCTGGTGGCTGTGGTGAGCTGTCCCAGAGGCCTTGGTGGGCAGCTGCTGGCTGCTTTCAGAAAGCTGGGATTTGAAGTTTGAGGACTGTGGGCCTGGGATGAGAGGGAGTGAGCAAACCAGCTGCCTGGTGAGCATTTGTGTGTAAATCGGGGTTTGCTAGTCTTTCTTTGCGTTTTCTTTCTGGAGAATGGCCAACCAGTGTTCAAGCCGATTGCTCACTCCAGTGCTCCGGGTGGTTTCGACTCGTGGGGGAGTGTTGTCTGCTGTTATTCTTGAAGATGGGATTTATGAGGGTCTCTGAATTCACACCTCCCAGATATCATAGATTCCTGCTGTGAGTGGTGATATTTTTCTGGGGCCCCCTAGAGTCCTTTGGAGTTGCTTAAAGAGCATTGTGAAAACTTGCTATATTTCATTTTTAAAACTTTAAAAGATATAATAGTTTGAAAACACCGATGAAAGCAAGCATATACTCTAGTGTGTTTTAGACATAACTGTCCCCATTGGAGAGCAGCTTCTGCTGCCAAATTAACTTTTCAGTTCGGAACACAGACTTGGCAGCCAGTCTGTTCAGTCACTTAGTCTTGTCTGAGTCTGCGACCCCATGGACCGCAGCATGACAGGCTCCCCTGTCCGTCACCATCTCTCGGCGTTTGCTCAGACTCATGCCCAGTGAGTCGGTGATGCCATTCAACCATCTCATCCTGTGTCACTCCCTTCTCCTCCCGCCTTCATTCTTTCCCAGCATCAGGGTCTTTTCTAATGAATCAGCCCTTCGCATCAGGTGGCCAAAGTACTGAAGCTTCAGCTTCAGCCTCAGTCCTTCCAATGAATATTCAGGGTTGATTTCCTTTAAGATTGACTGGTTTGATCTCCTTGCAGTCCAAGGGACTCTCAAGAGTCTTTTCCAGCACCACTGTTTGAAAGCATCAGTCCTTTGGCACTCAGCTTTCTTTATGGCCCAACTCTCACATCCATACGTGACTACCGGAAAAACCATAGCTTTGACTAGATGGACCTTGTCAACAAATAATGTTTCTGCTTTTTAATATGCTGTCTAAATTGGTCATAGCTTTTCCTCCAAGGAGAAAGCATCTTTTAATTTCATGGCTGCAGTCACCATCTGTGGTGATTTTGGAGCCCTCCCAAAATAAAGTCTGCCACTGTTTCCACTGTTTTCCCACCTATTTGCCATGAAGTGATGGAACTGCATGCCATGATCTTTATTTTCTGAATGTTGAGTTTTAAGCCAACTTTTTCACTCTCTTCTTTCACTTTCATCAAGAGGCTCTTTAGTTCTTCTTTACTTTCTGCCATAAAGGTGGTGTCATCAGCATTTCTGAGGTTATTGATATTTCTCCCAGCAATCCTGATTCCAGCTTGTGCTTCATCCAGGCTGGCATTTTGCATGATGTACTCTGTATATAAGTTAAATAAGCAGGGTGACAATATCAGTAGTTCTGTAGATAATCTGGATTTTCAGCTTTGAAACAAATATCCACTTGGCCTTTGCACGGCAGTGTCTGCAGTGCGCCAGCTCCTTCACGGGGGGATTTTCTCACTGAGTGCTGCAGCATCGCTACATGCCGCCCTCGGGCAGCGCCCTGCGGGTGTGCGGCCCACTGAGCCCGCAGACATGGGGCCCAGAGGAGGAGGGCTGGCTCGCAGTCACGTGCTGCCTTTTGGCTGTGCAGGGAGGTCAGCTCCCTTCATACCCGTGTTGTTCAAAGGTCGGTTGTAACTGCTACCTCCCTGTCACTCTTTGGATGATGCTGTTGGTTCGTCGCTAAGCCGTGTCCAGCTCTGCAGCCCGTGGACTGTAGCATTCACAGCACGCTCCTGGAGTTTGCTCACATTCGTGTCCACTGGGTTGGTGGTTGCATGCAACCCTCTCATCCTCTGCTGCTGCCTTATCCTCTTGGCTTCAATCTTTCCCAGCCTTGAGGCCTTTTCTAGTGAGTCAGCTCTTCACCTTAGGTGGCCAACATATTGGAACTTTTTGAACGAGCTGACTGAGAACTAGTGTTTGCAGGGAAAGTTGAAAAAACCACTTAGCCTCTGTATCTGCTTATGTGTACCACCAAGGATTTACCCGATACTCTATAGCACACAAAGGAAAAAACAGAAATAACCTGAATGACGAGGATCACAGGAGACTAAGCTGTTATTTCTAATCATCAGCGTGAATATGGTGTGCTCTTCAAAAACTGCATTGCGCATAAATCACTTAACCTTTTTACTTGAAGTGTGTCTATATTAGATTTTTATTTTGGTAACACATGGTTGTATTTGACAAGTGTATAAGGAAAGAAGAGAAAGGCTGTTGGAGCTCCGTCACTTATTTTTAATCTCATGTAACATTTTTGTCTCTTGTATGAAAGAGGAATCAATAGGGTGTGTGACACTAGGTACCAAAGTATGTTACGAGGTATCCGGCTGTCTTCCTTGCTGCTTCTGACTGACTCGGCAGTGCAGGGATGGTGGCATGTTATGTGCGGTGTGTGGACTCAGCTGAGATACCAGTTTTTTTGATGTGTTTGTGTGTTCAAGTAGCTCAGTCGTGTCTGACTCTTTGCAATCCCATGAACTGTAGCCCACAAGGCTCCTCTGTCCATGGGATTTTCTAGGCAAGAATACTGGAGTGTGTTGCCACTTTCTAGTCCAGGGGATCTTCCCAACCCAGGGATCAAACCCATGTCTCCTGCATTGGCAGGTGGATTCTTTACCACAGAGCCACCTGGGAAGCCGAGCTTTGTTGATATATTTGTAATAATAATTTCGAGTCTTGTTTACAGTGATTTTGGTTCTAAGTGACATAAATCTAGTGCAACTTGGTTAAATTCAAGACAGTGCGTGGAACCGTCCTGGGAAGACCAGGTGCACTAAGAGCTCGGGGACGGGAGGAGGCGCAGGCTGGAGGGGCTGGGGACTCTGAAGGCGCGCAGAACTAAAGCTATTCTTTTTCTCTTAAGGGTCAGGTGGGGTTTCGTTTCTGCCAGTCTCTTCAGATGTGATTGTTTCCTTCCGTCTCTGTAGCTAGGCCCCCACCCTACCAGTACTGAAGAGGAAAAGTTAAAGTTTTGCCTAACCTTCTTCTCCTCCTGCCTCTGTAACTCAGCTTGCTCCTTGCAAAATCTGGATCATGCAGGTCACGTCGTCTCAGAAAGTGAGGCCTTACGACACTAAGTGGCGTTTATCTCATTCACCCTTGTCNGTGGGGGAGTGTTGTCTGCTGTTATTCTTGAAGATGGGATTTATGAGGGTCTCTGAATTCACACCTCCCAGATATCATAGATTCCTGCTGTGAGTGGTGATATTTTTCTGGGGCCCCCTAGAGTCCTTTGGAGTTGCTTAAAGAGCATTGTGAAAACTTGCTATATTTCATTTTTAAAACTTTAAAAGATATAATAGTTTGAAAACACCGATGAAAGCAAGCATATACTCTAGTGTGTTTTAGACATAACTGTCCCCATTGGAGAGCAGCTTCTGCTGCCAAATTAACTTTTCAGTTCGGAACACAGACTTGGCAGCCAGTCTGTTCAGTCACTTAGTCTTGTCTGAGTCTGCGACCCCATGGACCGCAGCATGACAGGCTCCCCTGTCCGTCACCATCTCTCGGCGTTTGCTCAGACTCATGCCCAGTGAGTCGGTGATGCCATTCAACCATCTCATCCTGTGTCACTCCCTTCTCCTCCCGCCTTCATTCTTTCCCAGCATCAGGGTCTTTTCTAATGAATCAGCCCTTCGCATCAGGTGGCCAAAGTACTGAAGCTTCAGCTTCAGCCTCAGTCCTTCCAATGAATATTCAGGGTTGATTTCCTTTAAGATTGACTGGTTTGATCTCCTTGCAGTCCAAGGGACTCTCAAGAGTCTTTTCCAGCACCACTGTTTGAAAGCATCAGTCCTTTGGCACTCAGCTTTCTTTATGGCCCAACTCTCACATCCATACGTGACTACCGGAAAAACCATAGCTTTGACTAGATGGACCTTGTCAACAAATAATGTTTCTGCTTTTTAATATGCTGTCTAAATTGGTCATAGCTTTTCCTCCAAGGAGAAAGCATCTTTTAATTTCATGGCTGCAGTCACCATCTGTGGTGATTTTGGAGCCCTCCCAAAATAAAGTCTGCCACTGTTTCCACTGTTTTCCCACCTATTTGCCATGAAGTGATGGAACTGCATGCCATGATCTTTATTTTCTGAATGTTGAGTTTTAAGCCAACTTTTTCACTCTCTTCTTTCACTTTCATCAAGAGGCTCTTTAGTTCTTCTTTACTTTCTGCCATAAAGGTGGTGTCATCAGCATTTCTGAGGTTATTGATATTTCTCCCAGCAATCCTGATTCCAGCTTGTGCTTCATCCAGGCTGGCATTTTGCATGATGTACTCTGTATATAAGTTAAATAAGCAGGGTGACAATATCAGTAGTTCTGTAGATAATCTGGATTTTCAGCTTTGAAACAAATATCCACTTGGCCTTTGCACGGCAGTGTCTGCAGTGCGCCAGCTCCTTCACGGGGGGATTTTCTCACTGAGTGCTGCAGCATCGCTACATGCCGCCCTCGGGCAGCGCCCTGCGGGTGTGCGGCCCACTGAGCCCGCAGACATGGGGCCCAGAGGAGGAGGGCTGGCTCGCAGTCACGTGCTGCCTTTTGGCTGTGCAGGGAGGTCAGCTCCCTTCATACCCGTGTTGTTCAAAGGTCGGTTGTAACTGCTACCTCCCTGTCACTCTTTGGATGATGCTGTTGGTTCGTCGCTAAGCCGTGTCCAGCTCTGCAGCCCGTGGACTGTAGCATTCACAGCACGCTCCTGGAGTTTGCTCACATTCGTGTCCACTGGGTTGGTGGTTGCATGCAACCCTCTCATCCTCTGCTGCTGCCTTATCCTCTTGGCTTCAATCTTTCCCAGCCTTGAGGCCTTTTCTAGTGAGTCAGCTCTTCACCTTAGGTGGCCAACATATTGGAACTTTTTGAACGAGCTGACTGAGAACTAGTGTTTGCAGGGAAAGTTGAAAAAACCACTTAGCCTCTGTATCTGCTTATGTGTACCACCAAGGATTTACCCGATACTCTATAGCACACAAAGGAAAAAACAGAAATAACCTGAATGACGAGGATCACAGGAGACTAAGCTGTTATTTCTAATCATCAGCGTGAATATGGTGTGCTCTTCAAAAACTGCATTGCGCATAAATCACTTAACCTTTTTACTTGAAGTGTGTCTATATTAGATTTTTATTTTGGTAACACATGGTTGTATTTGACAAGTGTATAAGGAAAGAAGAGAAAGGCTGTTGGAGCTCCGTCACTTATTTTTAATCTCATGTAACATTTTTGTCTCTTGTATGAAAGAGGAATCAATAGGGTGTGTGACACTAGGTACCAAAGTATGTTACGAGGTATCCGGCTGTCTTCCTTGCTGCTTCTGACTGACTCGGCAGTGCAGGGATGGTGGCATGTTATGTGCGGTGTGTGGACTCAGCTGAGATACCAGTTTTTTTGATGTGTTTGTGTGTTCAAGTAGCTCAGTCGTGTCTGACTCTTTGCAATCCCATGAACTGTAGCCCACAAGGCTCCTCTGTCCATGGGATTTTCTAGGCAAGAATACTGGAGTGTGTTGCCACTTTCTAGTCCAGGGGATCTTCCCAACCCAGGGATCAAACCCATGTCTCCTGCATTGGCAGGTGGATTCTTTACCACAGAGCCACCTGGGAAGCCGAGCTTTGTTGATATATTTGTAATAATAATTTCGAGTCTTGTTTACAGTGATTTTGGTACTAAGTGACATAAATCTAGTGCAACTTGGTTAAATTCAAGACAGTGCGTGGAACCGTCCTGGGAAGACCAGGTGCACTAAGAGCTCAGGGACGGGAGGAGGCGCAGGCTGGAGGGGCTGGGGACTCTGAAGGCGCACAGAACTAAAGCTATTCTTTCTCTCTTAAGGGTCAGGTGGGGTTTCGTTTCTGCCAGTCTCTTCAGATGTGATTGTTTCCTTCCGTCTCTGTAGCTAGGCCCCCACCCTACCAGTACTGAAGAGGAAAAGTTAAAGTTTTGCCTAACCTTCTTCTCCTCCTGCCTCTGTAACTCAGCTTGCTCCTTGCAAAATCTGGATCATGCAGGTCACGTCGTCTCAGAAAGTGAGGCCTTACGACACTAAGTGGCGTTTATCTCATTCACCCTTGTCCTGCTCTTTGCAGCCACCCAGCCCCTGCAAACCTGCCTCACCACGCCCGTCCAGGTCAGACATCCCCCGCCCCGTCTTGACCACTGTTCTCGTGCATGAAATCCCTTAGTTTAAACCAACCAATTAACAGCTGGTGTTGCCCAGCACAGTCTGTCTATAAAAACTCTGCAATCCCTTTGTTTGGGGCTCAGAGCTTGCAGTGCTAACTCCTCCGAGCCCACCGGCATTATAACCCTGAGTCCTCCAGGTCTCCGACTGTGGTGCCTGGTTTCTCGAGTACTGGTTTTTGCAATAGTATATCCCTTTTCAAATTCAGAGCCCAGGAATGTCTCGAACCCATCTGCAAAATCTCTAGGGTAGGGATTCTGTTGGGCTTGAGGTCCTGGGTGATCCTGGGGCAGTGAGGCCAGGTAGACTTCTGCCCACTCACCGGGTCCTATGGAAACAATCCTGTGAGAAGGTGGGAAAGAGCGTCCACGTGGAGGAAGCAGGAACAGGGGCTGTGCCCAGAGCAGCAGGCCCTGGCGGCCTCCGGTCCACCTGTCCAGGCATTGTCTTGTCTGAATTTATTTTCTGATGTCTATTTTTATTTGGCCAGGCTTGGTCTTTGCTGTGGCACGTGATGTGGAATCTTTAGTGCAGCAGGGGAGCCAGTTTCCCACTCAGGGATCGAACCAGTGCCTCCTGCATTGGGAGCACGGGGTCTTAGCCTCTGGACCAGCAGGGAAGTCCTGTGGGCTGGTGACTCAGGCAGCAAAGAATCAGCCTGCAATGCAGGAGACCCAGGTTCAGTCCTTGAGTTGGGAAGATCCCCTGGAGAAGGGAATGGCAACCCACTCCAGTAGTCTTGCCTGGAGAGTCCCACGGACTGAGGAGACTGCTGGGATACAGTCCATGTGGTCACAAAGAGTTGGACATGACTGAGTAGCTTTTACTTTTTCACACAAAAAATTGAAGGCAAAAAGGGAGGAGACAGCAGACAATGAGATGCTTGGATGGCATCACCAACTCGATGGACACGAATCTGAGCAAAGTCCAGGAGCTGGTGATGGACACGGAAGCCTGGTGTGCTGCAGTCCATGGTGCTGCAAAGAGTCAAACGTGACTGAGCAGCTGAACAATAGCAGTAACGCACTCCAGTGTTCTCCTTCCGCGGGATTCCTATTGTTTGATGAATAATGCTGTTTATAATTTTCCTTTGAATGAGAATTGGGGAATTTAACATGTGGAATGTAAGTATGATAATTAAAGGTGTGGATTTTCCATGAAAAGGCTTGTGTTTGCATCTCAACACCAAAGCTTCCTAGCTGTGAGACCCTGACCTTTCCTGTTCTGGAAACAAGAACAATATTACTAACTGCCCATGGGGCTTCTGTGAGAAGTAATTGTTGGAGTACAGGGTGCTCTTAAGACAGTTCCCGTCCTGTGTGGTTCTCAACTGAGTTATCTGGCAAGAGATTTTTTTGTAATTATGAGATTAAATATACTTAATGGATTTTTATGTATTAATTGATTGAATTAAAAATCAGGGCATTAGGGGAGAGGATATGTGACAACCACTGAGAAAAAACTAGAAAGATGAGAAAGAGGAGGCTGCAGAGGAGAAGGCATGGCACTCCACTCCAGTCCTCCTGCCTGGAAAATCCCATGGACGGAGGAGCCTAGTGGGCTGCAGTCCCTGGGATCGCTAAGAGTTGGACACGACTGAGCGACTTCCCTTTCACTTCCNATCCAGGCTGGCATTTTGCATGATGTACTCTGTATATAAGTTAAATAAGCAGGGTGACAATATCAGTAGTTCTGTAGATAATCTGGATTTTCAGCTTTGAAACAAATATCCACTTGGCCTTTGCACGGCAGTGTCTGCAGTGCGCCAGCTCCTTCACGGGGGGATTTTCTCACTGAGTGCTGCAGCATCGCTACATGCCGCCCTCGGGCAGCGCCCTGCGGGTGTGCGGCCCACTGAGCCCGCAGACATGGGGCCCAGAGGAGGAGGGCTGGCTCGCAGTCACGTGCTGCCTTTTGGCTGTGCAGGGAGGTCAGCTCCCTTCATACCCGTGTTGTTCAAAGGTCGGTTGTAACTGCTACCTCCCTGTCACTCTTTGGATGATGCTGTTGGTTCGTCGCTAAGCCGTGTCCAGCTCTGCAGCCCGTGGACTGTAGCATTCACAGCACGCTCCTGGAGTTTGCTCACATTCGTGTCCACTGGGTTGGTGGTTGCATGCAACCCTCTCATCCTCTGCTGCTGCCTTATCCTCTTGGCTTCAATCTTTCCCAGCCTTGAGGCCTTTTCTAGTGAGTCAGCTCTTCACCTTAGGTGGCCAACATATTGGAACTTTTTGAACGAGCTGACTGAGAACTAGTGTTTGCAGGGAAAGTTGAAAAAACCACTTAGCCTCTGTATCTGCTTATGTGTACCACCAAGGATTTACCCGATACTCTATAGCACACAAAGGAAAAAACAGAAATAACCTGAATGACGAGGATCACAGGAGACTAAGCTGTTATTTCTAATCATCAGCGTGAATATGGTGTGCTCTTCAAAAACTGCATTGCGCATAAATCACTTAACCTTTTTACTTGAAGTGTGTCTATATTAGATTTTTATTTTGGTAACACATGGTTGTATTTGACAAGTGTATAAGGAAAGAAGAGAAAGGCTGTTGGAGCTCCGTCACTTATTTTTAATCTCATGTAACATTTTTGTCTCTTGTATGAAAGAGGAATCAATAGGGTGTGTGACACTAGGTACCAAAGTATGTTACGAGGTATCCGGCTGTCTTCCTTGCTGCTTCTGACTGACTCGGCAGTGCAGGGATGGTGGCATGTTATGTGCGGTGTGTGGACTCAGCTGAGATACCAGTTTTTTTGATGTGTTTGTGTGTTCAAGTAGCTCAGTCGTGTCTGACTCTTTGCAATCCCATGAACTGTAGCCCACAAGGCTCCTCTGTCCATGGGATTTTCTAGGCAAGAATACTGGAGTGTGTTGCCACTTTCTAGTCCAGGGGATCTTCCCAACCCAGGGATCAAACCCATGTCTCCTGCATTGGCAGGTGGATTCTTTACCACAGAGCCACCTGGGAAGCCGAGCTTTGTTGATATATTTGTAATAATAATTTCGAGTCTTGTTTACAGTGATTTTGGTACTAAGTGACATAAATCTAGTGCAACTTGGTTAAATTCAAGACAGTGCGTGGAACCGTCCTGGGAAGACCAGGTGCACTAAGAGCTCAGGGACGGGAGGAGGCGCAGGCTGGAGGGGCTGGGGACTCTGAAGGCGCACAGAACTAAAGCTATTCTTTTTCTCTTAAGGGTCAGGTGGGGTTTCGTTTCTGCCAGTCTCTTCAGATGTGATTGTTTCCTTCCGTCTCTGTAGCTAGGCCCCCACCCTACCAGTACTGAAGAGGAAAAGTTAAAGTTTTGCCTAACCTTCTTCTCCTCCTGCCTCTGTAACTCAGCTTGCTCCTTGCAAAATCTGGATCATGCAGGTCACGTCGTCTCAGAAAGTGAGGCCTTACGACACTAAGTGGCGTTTATCTCATTCACCCTTGTCCTGCTCTTTGCAGCCACCCAGCCCCTGCAAACCTGCCTCACCACGCCCGTCCAGGTCAGACATCCCCCGCCCCGTCTTGACCACTGTTCTCGTGCATGAAATCCCTTAGTTTAAACCAACCAATTAACAGCTGGTGTTGCCCAGCACAGTCTGTCTATAAAAACTCTGCAATCCCTTTGTTTGGGGCTCAGAGCTTGCAGTGCTAACTCCTCCGAGCCCACCGGCATTATAACCCTGAGTCCTCCAGGTCTCCGACTGTGGTGCCTGGTTTCTCGAGTACTGGTTTTTGCAATAGTATATCCCTTTTCAAATTCAGAGCCCAGGAATGTCTCGAACCCATCTGCAAAATCTCTAGGGTAGGGATTCTGTTGGGCTTGAGGTCCTGGGTGATCCTGGGGCAGTGAGGCCAGGTAGACTTCTGCCCACTCACCGGGTCCTATGGAAACAATCCTGTGAGAAGGTGGGAAAGAGCGTCCACGTGGAGGAAGCAGGAACAGGGGCTGTGCCCAGAGCAGCAGGCCCTGGCGGCCTCCGGTCCACCTGTCCAGGCATTGTCTTGTCTGAATTTATTTTCTGATGTCTATTTTTATTTGGCCAGGCTTGGTCTTTGCTGTGGCACGTGATGTGGAATCTTTAGTGCAGCAGGGGAGCCAGTTTCCCACTCAGGGATCGAACCAGTGCCTCCTGCATTGGGAGCACGGGGTCTTAGCCTCTGGACCAGCAGGGAAGTCCTGTGGGCTGGTGACTCAGGCAGCAAAGAATCAGCCTGCAATGCAGGAGACCCAGGTTCAGTCCTTGAGTTGGGAAGATCCCCTGGAGAAGGGAATGGCAACCCACTCCAGTAGTCTTGCCTGGAGAGTCCCACGGACTGAGGAGACTGCTGGGATACAGTCCATGTGGTCACAAAGAGTTGGACATGACTGAGTAGCTTTTACTTTTTCACACAAAAAATTGAAGGCAAAAAGGGAGGAGACAGCAGACAATGAGATGCTTGGATGGCATCACCAACTCGATGGACACGAATCTGAGCAAAGTCCAGGAGCTGGTGATGGACACGGAAGCCTGGTGTGCTGCAGTCCATGGTGCTGCAAAGAGTCAAACGTGACTGAGCAGCTGAACAATAGCAGTAACGCACTCCAGTGTTCTCCTTCCACGGGATTCCTATTGTTTGATGAATAATGCTGTTTATAATTTTCCTTTGAATGAGAATTGGGGAATTTAACATGTGGAATGTAAGTATGATAATTAAAGGTGTGGATTTTCCATGAAAAGGCTTGTGTTTGCATCTCAACACCAAAGCTTCCTAGCTGTGAGACCTTGACCTTTCCTGTTCTGGAAACAAGAACAATATTACTAACTGCCCACGGGGCTTCTGTGAGAAGTAATTGTTGGAGTACAGGGTGCTCTTAAGACAGTTCCCGTCCTGTGTGGTTCTCAACTGAGTTATCTGGCAAGAGATTTTTTTGTAATTATGAGATTAAATATACTTAATGGATTTTTATGTATTAATTGATTGAATTAAAAATCAGGGCATTAGGGGAGAGGATATGTGACAACCACTGAGAAAAAACTAGAAAGATGAGAAAGAGGAGGCTGCAGAGGAGAAGGCGATGGCACTCCACTCCAGTCCTCCTGCCTGGAAAATCCCATGGACGGAGGAGCCTAGTGGGCTGCAGTCCCTGGGATCGCTAAGAGTTGGACACGACTGAGCGACTTCCCTTTCACTTCCATGCATTGGAGAAGGAAATGGCAACCCACTCCAGTGTTCTTGCCTGGAGAATTCCAGGGACAGGGAAGCCTGGTGGGCTGCCGTCTATGGGGTTGCACAGAGTCTGACACAACTGGAACGACTCAGCAGCAGCAGCAGCAGAAGCGACTCAGCAGCAGCAGCAGCAGAGCGACTCAGCAGCAGCAGCAGCAGCAGAGTAACTGCAGTCTTGTGCTGACAAGAGAGAAGCTCAACAAAGTGGAACAAAAGGTCCAGTGAAGCTCAGACTGTGCAGCTTGTTCCAGACTGGCCTCGGCTGCAGGCTCCTGTCCGCTTTCCCCTCGTGAGGACGGTCACGTGCAAGCTAAGTGAACTGTGGCTGGGTGGAGCAATGGTGGCTTGACTGCTGGCTCAGTGGTAAAGAACCCGCCTGCCAATACAGGAGGCGTAAGAGACGCGGGTTCAGTCCCTGTGTGGGGAAGGCCCCCTGGAGGAGGGCATGGCAGCCCACTCCAGTGTTGCCTGGGAAACCCACGGACAGAGGATGGCGTCACAAAGCGTCAGACGTGAATGAGCAGCTACACAGCGACAGAGCAGTGGGCATTCTGGCTGGCGCTGCTGTGGAAGGGGGCTGGGAGAACTTCAAAAAGGGCTTGGGTGGAGAGAACAGTAAGAGCTCAGAAGGGAAGACTGAAACACGAGGGTTTGTCCGGAGGTGTCGCCTCCGCTGCTGCAGCTGGTGGGGAAACCCTGGAGTGCCACGTGCTGTCCGTGTCTCCGTGGCTTTTTAAGCTTCTTTGAGCCCCTGGCACCGAGGCCACTTCAACCTTAATTCTCTTCACTGCTCCTGGCTGTACCTAAGGAAGGTCAAGCCTTGCTAAGGAATATAGAAAATCCAGCTACAGTAACAGCAAAAACAATGGATTGTTTTAAATAAAAATGAAGGCTGAATTTGTTGGGCATATTAACATCTAAAGAGGCAGCCACCATTCTGATCTGTCTAGTAGGGTCCTTGACAAGGGGAGATGACCCCTGTTGAGTCTGCACAAGACAGACGTCCCTCCTCTCAGGGACACTCAGCCCAGGTTCAGGGCAAAGTCTTGGGAGCAAAGTGAAGTGTCTGAAATATGAGGTTCTGTGGTCTGAATCTAAGCATATCATACCACTGCTGCTGCTGCTAAGTCGCTTCTGTCGTCTCTGACTCTGTGCGACCCCATAGATGGAAGCCCACCAGGCTCCCCGGTCCCTGGAATTCTCCAGGCAAGAACACTGGAGTGGGTTGCCATTTCCTTCTCCAAGACCATACCACACTTCTCCCTATTTCAACTTCTCCAATTTACCAAGAGAATTACTGAAGCAGAACTGATTTATGATCCTTGCTAGAATCAAGTGATGTATTTAATCATATGCATTTTGCCATCAGTTATTTTTATTCCTGTAACATTGTGGGTTGGCCCCATGATAGTGAAACCCTCAGCCAGTTCAAATGACTCACTGAAAAATAACTATGTAGGTTTTTCTTTTAAATAAGTACTTAAACTTTTAACTAATAGCAGAAATAAATTTTGCATTATTTCTGTGAAATCAAATAATGGGCAAAATTACCTACAGATGTCCCCCCTTTTAGTAGAATTTAATTCAAATGTCATTTTATTTTTCTTTGAGTCTAATAAGAACAAATGAACACATTAAAAATGTTTTTGTTCATTTGGCTTTAGTGATTTTGAGAAGATAAACTTTGATAACAGAACATGTTTAGTTTTGTGCTTGTTAAAGCTTCACTGAAAATATAGCTAAGCAACTGTTCACTTTTTGAATTAATCAATGTTATACTGTTGCTCTATGGCTGAAATTATACTAGTGTTTACTTAAAGTCACACTTTCTAAAAGACGGGAAACTGTAGACAGAGCCTATGCCATCAGCCATCAAAGCAGAAATTAGTAGAGAATACAGCATTAAGGATACTCTTTAAGAAAACAGGCAGTGTGTCTTCCTCCTGTTTGTATCCCTAATAGCGCATTGCCTCACACATAGCAAATGCTCGAAATATGTATGATGTAGAGCTGAACAGAACTGGAGCTTAAATCTTCCAGTCCTCTGAAAGTGAAACGAAGACGTTCAAATTTTAAGACAAAATTACAATGGCAAATTATGAGATTTATGTTTTAATCGGGAAAAGCTGTACTATTCGAAATGTTTCTTTTGTGATAGATTTTGAGACCTATTCTGCAAGTTATTGATGAAAAGTTTTTAGAACACTTAAAAAAAATAACTATTTATTGGCCACACGCGGCCTTTTCTCCAGCCGAGCGAGCTGGGGTCCTCTCTAGCTCAGCGCGCAGGCTTTGCATTTTGGCGGGGCCTCCGGGTGTGGAGCACCAGTTCTAGGGCCTGCCTCCGGTGGTTTCAGCTCCTGGGCTCCAGAGCACAGGCTCAGTAGGTGTGGCGCGCAGGCTTAGTTGCTCAGAGACACGTGGGCTCTCCCCGGACCAGGGACTGAACCCGCGTTTCCTGCACTGGCAGGCAGAGTCTTTACCCTGGACGACAAGGGAAACCCTTAGATCATTTTCTTAGTCTTTTCACTGGATGTGATTTCCAAGAGAGAAGGATCTTGCTCTGAACACATGGAAATGATGCTAGCCACGTTTAAAGGGTCCAAAAATCTGACCAAGCATTCTTCCTTTGGCTATTTTAATGAAGCTAACATTTTGTGATATCATTAGATGATACTCAATTGATGATGTAATACTTCACATTAATCAGAATTGAAGGAAAAGGTTAAGAATGATAATAGCAAATATTATGGTAATAAGAATAGTAGCAAATACACATTGACTCTTTCTATATAGCAGCTGCTAAGCTTATACAGTTTACCTGGATTTCTGCATTTTGTCCTTATTACAGTGCACTGTTGGTGCTCCCTTTACAGAAGAGACCTCTGAGACTGCCTGAGCTTCAGTACTTTGCCTAAGATCTCACTTGAGGTGAGTGTCAGATTACAATTTAAATTCAGATGGTTTGGTCTTAGAAAAAGCCTTCTTTACATATATATATATATATATATGTTTTTTTTTTCTATTTCCATCATATATTGGTCTCTTCTAAAGGTCCAGTAGGGCTTCCCCGGAGGCTCAGGTATAAAGACTCTGCTTGCCCATGCAGGAGATGTGTGTTTGATCCCTGGGTTGGGAAGATCCCCTGAAGAAGGAAATGGCAACTCACTCCAGCGTTCTTGCCTGGGAAATCCCATGGACAGAGGAGCCTGTGGGGCTACAGCCCATGAGATTGCAAAGAGTCAGACATGATTTAAGGACTAAACAACGACAAAAGTCCAGTTAACATTTATTAGCTAAGGTCTGACAGATGTTAGAGGAGGATCTGGCTTTTGGAGACCACAGAAATGTAAGACTAGCTGGAGATAGGAACCGGATTTCAAGCGGATTTTTAGCACAAGGTTTTGTTCTTCTTTCATTTATAATTCCGTTTCAGTCTCCCCAAACCGCACTAACGAAGTACTTGTTTCCTGACTGACATGCTCATGTGTTTCGGTTAAGCTATGAACCAGTTTTTCTATGGGCAGCCTTTCCCTGAGGGCTTGAGGGAAAAGGTATATTTAGTGGTGGAGTGGGGAATGGATACATAGGAGATATATGTGTACATATGCCTTTGGATGGATTTGGGAATGTGGGCTTTGAATCATTGATCTTGCTTTGATACTGCAGTGTACTTTCAGACAGCTCAGATCTATGTGCTTTCTTCAGAGAATCTGATGAGCTGTGGATCCCAAATTCATTCTACCATTTAGGTAGCAGGGGACAAAAAATACAAAATAAAATACCAACATTGATTTCTGTAAGTATTGTGGTGGGCTAGGGAAAAAGTTGGTGGACCTCCCTGGTGGCTCAGTGGTAAAGAATCTGCCTGCAATACAGGAGACCTGTGTTTGATCCCTGGGTTGGGAAAATCCCCTGGAAGAGGGCATGGCAACCCACTGCAGTACTCTTGCCTGGAGAATCCCATGGAAAAAGGAGCTTGGTGGGCTACAGTCCATGGGGTCACAAAGAGTCAGACATGACTGAAGTGATGAAGCAGCAGCAGCAGCAGGGAAGAAGTTACCAGTGCAGAATTAGGAACTAATAAGGGATTATATACATGTGTGCGTGTATTTATACATGTGTGTGTGTATTTATACACATGTGTGTATATTTATACATGTGTGTATGTATATTTTATGTCTTTATGTATATAAAGCATTGCTGCTGCTGCTGCTGCTAAGTCGTTTCAGTCGTGTCCGACCCTGTGCGACCCCATAGACGGCAGCCCACCAGGCTGCCCCGTCCCTGGGATTCTCCAGGCAAGAACACTGGAGTGGGTTGCTATTTCCTTCTCCAATGCATGAAAGTGAAAAGTGAAAGCGAAGTTGCTCAGTTGTGTCCAACTCTTAGTGACCCCATGGACTGCAGACTACCAGGCTCCTCCATCCATGGGATTTTCCAGGCAAGAGTACTGGAGTGGGGTGCCATTGTCTTCTCCACTAGTACAAGAAGTAACATTCACCATACTATACAGAGTACATTCTGATACTTTCAGATATACTTTCAGATACATTCTGATACCTTCAGTTATATTTTGCTTACATTTTATTTCACAAAATGATACTGTTTTATCTTATCTTACAATGTAACATTAATAAGTTAGCAGAAGGTTGAAAAGAAATTACAGTGTACATAAATATTCATGATTTACCCATATGTACTAATATCTCATTACCATTAAAAACTAATGCTAATGAGTCATTGGAATCTATGGGTCAACAATATGGAAACGTCTAAAATTGCCTTCCAGTGTTGTTCTTCAGTTGCTTAGCCATGTCCAGCTCTTTGCAACCCGGGCTTACCTGTCCTTCACTGTCTCCTGGGGCTTGTTCAAACTCATGTTCATTGAGTCGGTGATGGCATCCAACCAGCTTGCTCTCTGTCATCCCCGTCTCCTTTTGCCTTCAATCTTCCCCAGCATCATGGTCTTTTCTAATGAGTCAACTCTTTAGACTAGAAATAAATGGATGCCAGCTATTTAGTTCAAAATCCATCGCTTTCAGGATAGCTTCAGAGCCAAAAATAACTAGAGTCAATCTCCCCTTCCATCTATAATACTAAGAATTGAAAATTTGCATAAGACTTCAACATGGAAAGGAAAGTTTATGATGCCTGCATTTATTAAGGCAGGAAAGTAGAACTCTTTTTAGAAATATTTTTTAAAGAGAAAGAGGTAAAATTATTCTTGGGGAAGGATTATTGAGAACTCTTCTACTTGCAACTGAACCGTATCCTTCCTTAACCCAGACCAAGAAGAAGAAAAGAAAAACAAAAGGGAAATTCATTATCTCTTATAATGTAAAGACCTAGGGGTAGACAGGCCTTCAGCTGACTCCATGGACTCGAACAACATCACAGAAATCTTCCTGCTTTGCTGTGTATGTGTGCGGGTTGGCCTCTTCTTCCTTCTTCCGGGAGTCTTTTTCCACATGGGGCAAGATGGCTACCAGTTGCTCCAGAAATACTTTCCACCATCCTGCCAAGCAGCTACTCTTCCCACTGCTGTGGATGTTGTTCAGTCATTAAGTCATGTCTGACTCTTTGTGACTCAGGGACTGCAGCACTCCAGGCTTTTCTGTCTTTCGCTATTTCTTGGAGTTTCATCAAACTCATGTCACTGAGTCAGTGATGCCATCCAACCATCTCATCCCCCGCAACCCCCTTCTCCTTTTGCCCTCAGTCTTTCCCAGCATTAGGGTCTGTTCCAGTGAGTCAGCTCTTTGCATCTGGTGGCCAAAGTCTTGCAGCCACAGCATTGGTCCTTCCAGTGAATATACAGGGTTGATTTCCTTTAGGATTTGCTGGTTTGATCTCCTTGTGGTCCAAGGGACTCTCAAGAGCCTTCTGCAGCACCACAGTTCAAAAGCATGAATTCCTTTGTGCTCAGCCTTCTTTGTGGTCCAGCTCTCACATCCATACATGACTACTGGAAAAACCAGATCTTTGACTATAAAGACCTTTGTCGACAAAGTGATGTCTCTGCTTTTTAATATGCTGTTTAGGTTCGTCATAGCTTTCCTTTCAGAGAGCAAGCATCTTTAAATTTTGAGGCTGCAGTCATTGTTTGCAGTGATTTTGAAGCCCAAGAAAATAAAATCTGCCACTGCTTCCACTATTTTCCCATTTTATTTGCCATGAGGTGATGGGACGGGATGCCATGATCATAGTGTTTTAAATTCCATGGACAATCCTAAAAACTGGGACTTCATGTGCCTCACTTGAGTCAAATGTCTCAGAACTCATGAGCACGACTGCTGGAATGGACGATACTGATTGGCCAGGCTGGGATATGTTCTTTATCCTTCATTAACCTGCTTGGCAGCTCTGGTTGGAAGAGATCTACCCAAACCATGTGGACTCAGAGAGGCAGAGCAGTGTCTCCTCTGAGGGTAGTTAGCCTTCAGCAACCAGAAGGAGCAAAGAGGACCGAACACGCACTGCAAGGGATGCTCCTTGGAATGTGATCGCCATGTGAGCAGAAAAGCTCTCTGGTTCATTGTTATGCAGCACCTGGCACATATGTTAGCACCTTTTTAAAAAGAATTTAACACGTGAGATTCTTTTTTACATAAAATACAATTTCCTGCTTTCCCAATGCATTTTATTTCACTGAAACTTGATTAGAGCAGACAGTGGATGGGAAATGGTGTTGAGTATTGCGGAGTGTTTTAGTCTTTGGCCTAACTTAAGGAATTTTGTCTAATGAACTACAATATTAAACAAACCACAGTTATTGGTGAAAGAGCAAAGAGCAGTGAGCTGAATGCAATCTCAGTTCCAGTCTGGTCAGAGCCTTTGACTCATTGCCATTGACCTTCTCAGGCTTCTGTCAGTCAACCCAGCTGGAAATTCTGATAAAAATCAGTATGTCACCGTCAAGAAGACACTGAGGTTGAAACGACCTTTTGGGACAAAATAAATTAGGAAGGACAGCACAGTTCAGCCGCGTCCTTGACACAGTCACCGCTGAAACCTGCACGGCGGCGTGTGCGACCTTCACCTCCTGGCCTTTCCCTCATTGTCCTCCCGCCACTGGATGACTTCCAGCTTCTGTTCCTCTGCTTTGTGAAGACTCCAAGCCTTTGATCACATTTGAGGATGAGAGCTTCTAGTTGAACTGTTGCTGAGCCTCGTGAATGCTTCCGGCTTGTAACTAAGACATCACTTGCCTGTTGGGATCAGGCATTCCCGAGATCAAGTCATGCTGCTGACACTTAGCCCTGTGTGGGCAAAAGACAACGTTTTCAAGTCTGTTTCCTCATTTGTAGAGTGACAATATCGACAGTTCCTACCTTACTGTGTTGTTTAAAGTATTTTGTGACATTTCATTTTACCAATACTTAGCAAAGTGACTGCACATGGAAAATAATCAACAAACGGAAAGTTGCTGAAATTAGAGTACTATGCTCTCTTCTAATAAAGAGTATCATCAACTTGTCTTCCATTAGAATCATGAGGTGGACAAGCCAGTTACTGGATTCACGTGTTACAACAGTAGGAGGCATCCTCTTTAGCTTTCATTTCCACTGGGAAAGAGGTGATGGAGAACAGAAGTCAAGAATGGTCTGATTTCCTTAATTAGATGACCAGGAAGATAAGAATGGCAAATCAGGTTTAGTAACATCACAGACAGAGACACTTCCCTCTGGAGGTACAGATGCTTCTCAGCTCTCTTTGCTACATGAGTACTTAGGGTGGGGAGGGTTGATGTGAGAATGAAGTGCCTAATCCATCTATTTTCATGCAGACTTGAGTATAAAATGAAGACAAAATGCGGTTTTCATTTGCCCATGCCAATGGGCAGCAGCCCAGAGGCTTATGTCATCTGCTCTAATTGATATCTGGTCTTGGAATGCATTATTCAGTTTGACTGTGTTTTGTTTCAGCAAACTCACCTAATTATGGTTTGTTGAGGCTCATGTTGAAACAACTGTGAATTTCCTAAGTATATCCCAATCAGCAGTAGGGGAAATTGGCCTAGAAAACTCTGCTTGGCAGAAGGATAATGGCAGACTGGGATAACAAACACAGCAAAAATTATTTGCATATGGATAATTGAGTCTTGACTGTAAGCAGCAGACATCTATGCTCTGTTGCTGGAATACTCAAGTACTTAGCCCTTTTACCAAACAACAACAACAAAAAGAAATCAGTAAAATATCTCGGGGAATGCCCAAGGACCAACTTATTGCTTGATGAGCTATCTAGGTGGCAGCTGGCTATTTGGACTGTTCTCTTTTCACCTGAAAAATCATGAGACATTGCTTCAGATTTTTGATAAAAATTTTATGACCTATGAAGATTTTGAAATAGGTCATATAATTTATATATATTGGCTTCTCAGGTGGTACTAGTGGTAAAGAACCCACCTGCTAATACAGGAGATATAAGACCCACAGCCTTGATCCCTGGGTTGGGAAGATCCCCTGGAAGAGGGCATGGCAGCCCACTCCAGTATTCTTGCCTGGAGAACCCCATGGACAGAGGAGCCTGGTGGGCTGCAGTCTACGGATTTGCAGAGAGTCAGACACAACTGAAGCAATTTAGCATGCATGCATTTTAGCAACGTTCATTTGTTGATTATTGTCTGAGTATTTATGACGTGCTCTGCATGCGTGCATGCGTACATATAGCATATACATATATAGAGAGAGCCATGCGGACTGCTTAGCACTTACATTTCAGTCTTTTTAAGATTGGAATTCAGTTGACATTTTGTCTTCCTTTAGCATTAACCAAGATCATTTTTGTTGTTTTCCTTATGTTTCTGGCACTACATTAGTGTTCTGATGTATTTTTATCTTCTCAGAAAGATGTACTTTTAGCAATATCTGGCCTAAAGTTCAATCATATTTTTCCAAACTTATACCCAACTTCTTTTTTATGATTGCAATATCAATTGCTTAGTATATGCCAATCTCTTTCGGTTTTTTTTTCTGCTCTCCATGTCTCTCTTAAGATAAATAGATGGTTTACATGGTCCCTTGACACACGTGGCTCCTCTGTATTTGAAAGTTCCACATTCAGGAATATACCCTGGGACTGTATGGTACTGTGGTATTTATTATTGGAAAAAATACATGTATAAGCGTACCCTGGTTGTTCAAATCTGTGTTCAAGTGTCAACCATATATACACACACACACACCAGATGGTGACTCAGTTGGTAAAGAACCTGCCTGGCTGTGCAGGAGACACAGTAGATGCGGGTTCAAGTTCTGGGTTGGGAAGATTCCCTGGAGAATTCCCTGTATTCTTGCCTGGAAAATTCCATGGACAGAGGATCCTGGAGGGATATAGTCCATGGAGTCTCCAAAGAGTTGGGCAGGACTGAGCGCACACACACACACATACACACACACACACACACCCCCCCCCCCCCCCCTCGTACGTCTCTGTCTCGCAGGGGCATCTTGTCAGGAGAGTCTAGCACGCTGAGCTGTCAGCTATTTCGCTGTGGAGCTGCAATTTGAATCTAAGCCTGCTCCTCTCTGTAGGCTGACTTTCTCAGTGTGCCTGTCACTCACTTGGTAAACGGGAGCTGCATTTTTGTGGCGCTCAGACAAGACATCAGACGGGATGCAGAGACTCGTTTTCTTTCCTTTGAGTTCTTTCTCCTATGTTGTGTTGGAGGGAAACTTGCGGTTTGGTTCTAGTAAGAATCAATCCCCCCTTCCTGTTCATTAATCTCCATTTTTAAACATTAATAGAGGCTTCAAGCAATCACAAAGGCCTGCCTGGGAGAGTTTAACTACACTGCTTTATTTTCAGTTAAATTTTATGTCTACTTTCTATTTGTGTCAAACGATGCTTTTTTGGGGGGGGTGGCTTGTTTTTAATTTTTTAAAGTAAAATGTAAAGAGTTGTTTTTAAAAAATGAATCAATTTTAGCAAAAATGATAAAGTCAGTGGAAGTGAGTTGATATGTAAACTTCATAACACCAGTCCGGGCATGAGTGGATAATGAGAAAGACGATCACACCACACGGTCGCCCTTTCTGACTTCGGGTAAATGCTGCTGTCCAGACCTACGGCTGCCCTTCTCTACAGGAGCAATGCACTTTCCAGTTACAATGTCTGAGCTCACCGTTTCTTCTCTCTTGTCCCGTCATCGTAGCTAGATTCTGAAGAGCCATAAAAGTCAAATGCGCGCACGGTATTCATAGAGTCTTCCTTTATCTCGTAGCTGAAATAGTCCTTACTGTTTTCCCCAGATAATTTTCTACTCGTGAGGGCACTACTGACCTTACAATTCCTGGTGAACATGTCTGTTCTCCCCATCTAGTACACTGTGCACACCCCGAGGGCGGGGTCTGTGTCTCGCACACTTGTCTGCACAGATCAGCTCCTGCAATAGTGCTGCTGGGTACTGGAGGCACCAGACAAACATCGGTGGCATCAATAAATTCTCGTGTGACTGAATCAAAGCAACCAAATCGCTGCTCGAGTCACCGGGAACCTCACCATTTTGCAGTGACCCAGTCTCACCTTGAAAAGTGAAAGCAAAGTCGCTCAGTCGTGTCTGCATCTTTTTGACCCCATGGACTGTAGCCCACCAGGCTGCTTCAACCATGGGATTTTCTAGGCAAGAATACTGGAGCGGGTTGCCATTTCCTTCTCCAGAGGATCTTCCCAACCCAGGGATCGAACCCGGGTCTCCTGCATT
This sequence comes from Raphicerus campestris, assembly GCA_006410735.1. Taxonomy (NCBI): domain Eukaryota; kingdom Metazoa; phylum Chordata; class Mammalia; order Artiodactyla; family Bovidae; genus Raphicerus; species Raphicerus campestris. The sequence continues at coordinate 26,086 of SJYW01034995.1, forward strand.
GCAGGCAGATACTTTACCATTTGAGCCACCAGGGAAGATAGTCTCACCTTAGGATCATTTAAATTTCGCTTTCTAGAACAGCAAATAAACCAGATGTTCCAAGTTAATCCCCAAGGCTCTGGAAATAATCCAGGACATGAATTAGGAACAATCAGAAACTCCAACAAATCATTTTTTGGGTTATCATTGGTAGAGTGATGCATAGTTAATTCATTAAAAAGAAGATAAATTTACTCACTGTCTTGAACTGTCTGGTATCAACTTTTCTTTGTCACTTACTCAAAGCATTTTCTTAAAATGAATATACATCAAACCTTCTTGGGTAGGATGGTCTCACTGTACTCTCTGCAAGGGGATGAAGCCGGTGGAAGAGAAGGAAAGAGGACAGAGCTCAGCTTTGGGGAAATGTAGCTGCTCCCCTGGTTGATGAGTGTTCTGGATGCTAAAGACTCTATAGCAGGGACTTCTCTGGAGGCCCAGTGGTTACGACTCTGCCTTCTAATGTAGGAGTCAGTGAGCTGAGATCCTGCGTACCTCATGGCTGAAAAACCAAAGCATAAAACAGAAGCAATGCCGTAACAAATTCAATCAAGACTTTAAAAAAAATGGTCCACATTAAAAAAAACCTTTTAAAAAAGACACTACAGCAGGAGGTAAGTGGATNTCAGTGAGCTGAGATCCTGCGTACCTCATGGCTGAAAAACCAAAGCATAAAACAGAAGCAATGCCGTAACAAATTCAATCAAGACTTTAAAAAAAATGGTCCACATTAAAAAAAACCTTTTAAAAAAGACACTACAGCAGGAGGTAAGTGGATCCTGTTCTTCAGCAAGCCCTGAACGGACGGGGCTGCTGGTGAGGGACGGAGTTCTGTTCCTCACAGCCAACTGCTAAGTCCCCGCTTTGTTTCCCTGCTGCTAAAATTGCTTCTCTGCTCCTCTTTCTCTTCCCGTCAGTAAGATGACTCCCAGAGCGCCTTAGGGTGTAGTTGCGCTTTCGGATGTTGGTTATCTCTCNGAACGGACGGGGCTGCTGGTGAGGGACGGAGTTCTGTTCCTCACAGCCAACTGCTAAGTCCCTGCTTTGTTTCCCTGCTGCTAAAATTGCTTCTCTGCTCCTCTTTCTCTTCCCGTCAGTAAGATGACTCCCAGAGCGCCTTAGGGTGTAGTTGCGCTTTCGGATGTTGGTTATCTCTCTAGCTGCCCTCAGCCGCAGACATTTATTTTCCGCAGACCTCAGTCTGCAAACAAAACCGAGAATTCTGCAGTTTGTTATGGCAGTGGAGCAACCTAAGCCATTTTTCTCCTTCTGAGGCGCTTCAGGGCCCTTAGCATCTATATTTTTCCCTCTACGTTTTCTGTTTCTCAAAAGTGAAATTGTACGCCAGCGGCTGTTTCTCCTGCTGCCTCTTCCCCAGATAATCTAGACCATCAGATTTTTCGATCTTTTTTCCTTGATCATTCCTGCAAAACCACTTACATAGGAAGATTGCATTTCTGGAAGTGGCTGGTTTTGAGCCAAAGATGCTTGGAAAGCAATGAGTGTGTTTTCAGCAAACTGAGAACATACTTGAATTTAAGTGCCATTTTAAGTTCTTTGAATTCAGATCATATTATATCTGAAAGTTAAGCTGCGCAATCTGCATTTATTCCATAGCTATTTCAGAATACCAGTTTCTACCGCCTCCATTTTTATTTCTAGGGTCACTTTTGTTTCAAATAAGAGACCAATAGTATAACCAAGAAAATTCAAAATGCAACTTTTATTTCTCTAATGACCATCTGATAAATATATAATAAGCAGGAAAATAACAAGAGGAAGGAAGAGTAGCAGAAACAACTGGGAAAGCAATTTCTGAGAAATCTTTTTTTGGACGTTATTGCTTAGAATATGTACCTCCTACTTTACTCAGTAAAGTTTTGTCAATGATAGTATTTGCTATAAGTACTTAATAGTTACACTCAGATATTCACTGAGTATGAGAACATAACATCAATAACTTCCCTTTGAAAGTCTGTTTATCACTTATGATTGTTTTCAAGTGCATGAGATACAAACTCTACTAGAGGGATTAACTAAATGAGCATTTATCTCTCGTACAGCAGGTGGGATGGGAAAGAAATCCATTAACAAGTCGCTGTGTGATCCCGTCGTGGATCTCCCTTGCGTCTGCAGTTCTGGTTTTCTCTCCAGAGCCTTATAACTTCCACTCATGGTCTCAGCAGAGCTGCAGAAGCTCTCGCCATCACATGCGCATTCTAAACAGGAGGAAGGAAGAGGGGAAAGGGCGTAAGTCAAGTGCCAGCCGGCTTTATCCCCTTTGCAGGTGATAAATTCCTTGCAAAAATTTCCCATCTAGATGGATGGGATCCCAGCCATGCGTCCACCCGTTGCTGTGGGGAAGTCTGGGAAGGGGACCCTTTTATCTGAGTATATTGCCCATGTTTAGTTGCGTTTGACTCTTTGTGGCCCCTTGGACTGTAGCCCTACCAGGCTCCTTTGTCTATGAGGTTTTCCAGGCAAGAATACTGAAGTGGGTTGCCATTTCCTCCTCCAGGGGACTTTCCCAACCCAGGGGTCAAACCTGCATTTCTTACGTCTCCTGCGTTATAGGCAGACTCTTTCTCACTTGAGCCATCAGGGAAACCCAAGCATGTTGCTACTGAACAAATTCAGTGAAAAGATACTGGTACACAACCAGCATTGCTTGTTTAACATATAAAACTAACATGTTTTTGGTCAGGGTAGCAAAAGCACCATCTTGTTCCAGATTAGGTCACTGATTTATTTAATAAAAAACAGGTCAGCAAGCAGAAGCAGCCTAGGAAAAGCACGTTAATGAGAAATACTGGCAGCTCCACGCCAACTACTGCCCAGAGAGGAAATTTGAGTTAAAGGGCTTTGTGAGAGTGAAAGTCACTCAGTCATGTCCAGCTCTTTGTGACTCCATGGACTATACAGTCCTGGAGAATCCTGGAGAGGGTAGCCTTTCCCTTCTCCAGGGGACCTTCCTGACCCAGGAATCAACCCGGGGACTCCTGCACTGCAGGCGGATTCTTTACTAACTGAGCCATCATTTGTATAAAAGTGATACAGTGTCTGTGTGTTGGGTGAAAGCAAGATAGTCAGCTTTGGTCTTTTTTAAGGATTTTACTCACCATGGCTGTGCCGGGCCTTTGTTGCTGTGCGGGCTTTCGCTAGTTGCCCTGAGCTGGGGCTGCTCTTCCTTGCGCTGCGCGGGCTTCTCACTGCAGTGGCTCCTCGGTGTGAGCGTGGGCTCCAGGCGTGTGGGCCTCAGCAGCTGCGTCGCGTGGGCGAGTATTCCGCGGTTCCTGGGCTCTAGGGCGTGGGCTTCGTTGCTCCGAGGCATGTGGGATCTTTCTGGATCTTCCTGGACCAGGGATCGAACCTGCGTCTCCTGTGTTGCAGGCAGCTCTTTTGCCACTGAGCCGCCAGTTCCGATCTCAGGGCAGCACAGATGGTGATTGTTTGGCCTGACTGTGCGCTGGGTGTGTGATGCTTGTAACTGACAGTCACTTAACCACACTTTGCCTTGGTTTCCTCACTGAAACAGATTATCTTCTGGACCAAACTTTAGTCGAGCTCCTCTGAGTCCTGTGCTCAACTTGGTCCCAACTAGACCTTCAGTTTTCATCCTTGTGGGGGTCCAGTTTTGGTAAGATTCCTGCTAAGTCAGTTTAGCCAGAATCTCCTACCCTTGGTATATGATCTCAACATCTGACAGAATTCCTCATCTCTCAAGTGACATCTAAATATCTAATCACCCTGGCCTGCCTTTACCAATTAGGGTGTGTGTGTGTGTGTGTGTGTGTGTGTGTGTGTGCATGGGCGCGTGCGTGCTCAGTCATGTCCAACTCTTTGTGATCCATGGACCATAGCCTGCCAGGCTCCTCTGTCCATGGGATTTTACAGCAAGAATACTGGAGTGGGTTTCCCTTTCCTACTTTAGGGGATCTTCTCAGCCTAGCGGTTGAACCCATGTCTGTGGCATCTCCTGCAATGGTAGACGGGTTCCTTACCAGTAGAATATCACCTGGGAAGCCCACATTTTAAGTTGCTCAAAAAGCATTGCTCTAACCTCTTAGTAATTTTGCAGCCACCAGCAAAGAGTCAGACATGACTGAGCACAGCATACTCCCCAACCACTTCTCATCCTTGGCTGTAAGTCCCCATTTTCTTTTGTCATATTCAAAGCCAAGCCTGATTTTTTATTTCAAAATCCCACTGTAGTAAGCTCTCTGGATAAAGTCTGTCTCACTGCTTTAACAAGTGTTGTGATTTTTTTTTTCTTTAATGCTACCTGGTGGGATACTTGTGATAAAACCACTTAATATTTGCAAAGCATTTAGCACACTGTCTTTTATATAAGTGGTTATTAAATAAAAAATCTGTATTGTACAAGGAATTCATTATTGTTTTGTCAGACACCAGGTTATATCTTTATCAGATCAGCACGTCCAGTTCACCACTGTGGCCCCAGGTTCTGGCATATTGTTAGAGTTCGAGCAATGATTGTTGAATTAATAAATAAACCTTAGCTGAAGCGAATGCATCTGAGGGTCAGCTTGCTTTGCTTGTTTGCTGCCTGAACAGTGTTATGACTTCTATGTAATCTGCTGAAAGACTCAGCAAGTGGACTTTCCAGTGTACACGACCCACTAAATCCAGCAAAACTTTCCAGAGCAATTTTCCATGGCATATTCATCAAATATCTTCTGATTATGACTGGATTTTGCCTGAAATTTGATTTTTACATGGCAAAAAAGGGAATGTTTGCTTGTCTTCCCACACCAAGTATTCACCATTCATTTGACAATTGGATTTTTCTTTGAATTAGTAAATTGGCATTCTGCTATCTTTCTTGTTCTTTTGGAAATTTTTAACAGTGTTAAGTCTATCTGAAGTTCTGAGCATCTTGGGAAACAAGAAAAGAAGATCTAGGGAAAGTTCCAGTAGTGATACGTGGGCCGTCCTCTTAAGTGATTTCACTAAACTCATTTTAATTTTTTGTCTTTTATTCTTTTCAACTAATTTACAAATTAAGTAAATAATTAACTTAGATCATTCTTTTTAGAATATAATCCCAGATCCACAATTTATTAGCTATATAATCTGGGAAAGCTATTTAAGCTTTCTGTATCTCAGTTTCCATGACTATAAAAAAGAGTTTATAATATGTATGCTCTATAATAAAGTTAAATACATTAATAAAATTAAATTCAGTTCAGTTCAGTCGCTCAGTCGTGTCCTACTCTGTGACCCCATGAACCGCAGCACGCCAGACTTTCTTGTCCATCACCAACTCCTAGAGTTCAACCAAACTCA
>SJYW01034998.1:0-15362 GCA_006410735.1 Raphicerus campestris
AGGAGAAAGTGCTTGAGTTGTTTGTTATTGAAAGCTGTCATTATTGAGATTCCCTGAAAAGATGACCATTTACTAGAATTTCTGACTACTCTTCATTATCCGGGCTTGTCTTTAGATTGCTGCAACAACAGCTACATCCCCTTGCTGGGTCAGATTGCTTATGCGTTGCATCTGTGATTCAGTATCACCGCTTTGCAATGGATGCGTGCGTGCATCCTCAGTCACTTCAGTGTCTGTTTGCAACTCTATGGACCATACATAGCCTGCCAGGCCTCTGTCCATGGGATTTCCCAGGCAAGAATGCTGGAATGGTGGCCATTCCCTTCTTCAGGAGATCTTCCCAACACAGGGATCTTCTCAACCCAGAGATCAAGTCTCTTACATCTCCTGTATTGGCTGCTGCTGCTAAGTCGCTTCAGTCGTGTCCGACTGTGCGACCCCATAGACGCAGATGGGTTCTATTACACCAGTGCCACCTGGGAAGCCCTTGCAATGGGCTATGTTATTGATACTTTTGGTCTGTGTTATTGATACTTTTCTATTAATCTGGCTCTGGTAATGCCAAACTGTAATGTAAATTTGGAAGACCATTCCTCCAGATCAGGTTCTTTAGAGAGGACCTAAGAAAGTTGAAAGTAGAAACTGAGCAGAAAGGGTTTCAAAGTTCTTTGGCCTGAGTATGCCAAGTTGCCCTACAAGGGAGCAAGAACTAGGTGAGATTCATAGAATGAAATCTAGAAAGGGAAAGGGCAAAGTATTAGATGCATTCACATCCTGGGGAAAACTACCATGTGGACCCAGAGTACTCTAGGCACCGGCTAGATCTGCTCTGTGAGTCCCCGGTCATACCCAGAGTAGCTCAGCCAAATCTCCCTGCCTGCACCCTGGGTTCCCACTACACCACCACTAGGGACTTATGCCCTTGATTTAAGGTAGTTACAGCCTAGAAAGAGAGTTAGGGGCTCAGTCATGTCTGGCTCTTTGCAGCGCCATGGACTGGACTGTAGCCATGAGCTCCTCTGTCTATGGGATTTCCTAGGCAAGAAATGGTGTGGGTAACCATTTCCTTCTCCAGAGAATCTTCCTGACCTAGGGATCGAACCCAGGTCTCCTGCACTGTAAGCAGATTCTTTACCATATGAGGCAGAAGGGATGCACTAGACATTTTCTTTTAAAATCTGAGAGAAGTAATGCTTTGTGGAAATGATTTTCAAATTTAATTTTTTTCTTAACAGAAAACTCTTTTGTTAAACCTGCTCTGGCTGAAGCAAGGTGGAGGTCTCCTTCCCCCTCAGCTCACTCTTGCCGCTCCCTGAGACATTTGTGCAGAAGCCTGAGGCTGCTGGGAACGCTGTTTTAAAAGCTTTGCTGCCAACAAACCAACCATACAAATTTATTCTTGACATAGTTGGGGAAATTTGAATATGGACTAAGTATTCATTTTGTTAGGTATGATAATGGTATCATGGTTTTGTGAGAACAATGTCTTTTAAATGTTTTTTATTATGGTAAAAGTCACATGATATAAAACACACTATTTTAACTATGTCCTTATTTTTTAAAGCTTCATATTCCAGATGTCTAGAATTTTCATTAAAAAGAAGTAATTATGACAGAATGAAAAATAATGATAAATCAAGGTGGTGGGCATAGGGGTTCATTATAACATCCTTTCTGAAAAACGCAGAAGCACCGCTTAGCACTGTAGGAGTCCCAGGCATCATCGTGGGAACTGGTCTGTTGGTGCAGCTTTCCTCTGAGATCCAGGTGAGGGGGTGTCTGCTGAGTCCTCTCCATTTACTCACCACTTGTGGGGGGCTGGCAGGACACCCCGCTAGACTGACAGGTAAAGGGCACAAAGCATTTTTCACCGTTATGGGCAGGGCTGGCCCCATGCATGTCCTCCCCGGTGTTGGCCCCCCATCGCCTGTCTCCTCTGAGTGGGCAGGATGCCCTGCTCTAACCTGACACCTGCTGCCTCAGAGGAAAACTGAGCTGATGAACGTGCTCCTTCCTTCTTCCCCGGCTCCTTTCCCTCTCTCAGGTATCCAGGGATCCCAGGAGTGTTTCTCATGACCAGGGAGCTGCGAGACGCCTGCTGGGGCAATGCTGCCCTTTCACTTCGGGGCCTCGCTTTAGACGGGCCCAGCTCCAGCTCGTTCTCACTTCTTGCTCTGCCCTCTGCCATAGTGCAGTAAGCTGGATCGTAGAATCTGAGAGAGAAGCATGGCCCCTCAGGCAGAGAAGAATGCCCCCAGGCACCTCTGTTGCAGTGGTGGGGTCATCTGGCTTCTGCTAATATGTTTCTATCTAAAATTCTTTCCGTAAACGTTTACAGAATGCTCCTCTGTGTCAGGTACAGCGTGAGGAACTAATGCGCAGAGACCAGTAACATCTCCTGGGAACAGTGAAAGCTCTGGAGCAAGTGAACCAAGAAATCTCCTGCAGCCCAGGAATTTAGACCTGCTGGTCTCCAACTGCAGACCCTGGGGCCCCTGGGACTGAGCAGATCCCCTTCACCATAGCAGTGAAAGGTGGCTGACTGGCCAGGGAGCATGTTGCTTCACGAGATGCCGTTTGTCAATATTTTGGTCCTGAGCTTTGCACAATGAGAAGCTCAGTTTTATTAATTCAGGTCCTGGGAGATTCAAGCCTGAGTTCCAGGAGACTGATCTACAAGTGAGCAATGCATGAGCATGGCTGTCCTGTGGCCAGAGTATTCACACCTGCTTCCCAAGACATATGTTCCCCTAATGGAGCTTATAACAGGAGGCTGATTGGCGAGCACAGAATCAGCCCAAAGGAAGGGAGTGACTGTGAGGAGATTTTACTCAGAGTATGTGAATAGAAGAGGTCACGGGCAAGTTTCCTTGGATGTTTTTACACCCAGAATACCCTTGAGTGGGCTCTTCTCAAGATGTGCCTCTTTGTAAACACCTGTTCTTTTTTTTTTCCTTTGGTCAAGGTCCACGATATGTGGTATCTTAACTGCATGGAACGGATGAATCCTGCAGTGGAAGTTAGCCACTGGACCACAGAGAAGTCCTGACTAAATAACTGTTTTTTTGTTAGCCACTTAGAGCACCATTTCAAAAGATAACAGCTTTCTTCGTATTAGTTTCATTCCAGTTGTGCTTTCTGGAGGTTGTCTTGAGGTTCTGGGGAAGGGGAGGAGACTTAATGGGAAATGCCCCAGCCCAAGGCTTTCTACAGTACTGTGGGTTCTGGCATTTCTACGCCAATGTATGGAGGTGGGAGCAGTTGTGGGGAGGTTTGCAGCCTGCAGGCTCTTTTCCTTCATCTGGTTCTGTGCAATGTGAATAGAGGTTATATCAGGGCTTGCCAGCTTATATGCAGCAGGGACCAGGTGTATAGCAGAGTGAATCAGGCTGAATAAAAGAATAATCTCAATAGCAGTTTGAGCATAAATATGTTTCTTAATAGTCTTCCCTATAAGAAAAAATAGCACAGGTGTGAGGATAAATGGCAGCTGATGCTCAGTGGGGAGGGGACAAAGTAAGTCCTGGGGACAAGGTGAATCTTGGGGACTCTGGCAACCTGGAGAGAGTGCCTCCCTTCTCATGATGACCCAGCAACTGTGGCCTTATGGGAATGAGGTCCCGAAGTTACCAGATGCAAGTGTTTTCAAGAAAAGTCAGTACTCTGGATTTTAGGTGAAATTAGCTGATTTTTTTTTTTTAGAATATTGGCAACCAATTCAAAGTTTTAAAAAAATGCTCCTCTGAACAAACAAAACATGTCAGGGCCAGATTCAGTCAGCGAGCTAGAAGGCAGCTTCTACAGCCTGCAGGATCTTAGTTCCTGGACCAGGACTGGAACTCCCCCCACCACCCTCCCCCTCCGCAGTAGAAGCTGGGAGTCCTAACCACTGGACTACCAGAAAAGTTCCTTCTTTATGTTTTTTTAAAGGATCCTGTGATTTTAGAAAATGCTGGTTTTAAAAGTTAAATAGGCAGAAAAAGGTTAAGCGGGTATTTTCTGTTTTCTAACTGTAGGCTTTATCATGGCCTTTTAGATCCTGATGTGTCTATGGATCTCCAACTCAGGCTCTTGACTTCATGGATACAAGACACACAACCCCCCACCCCCTGGCCACCACCCTGCCCAGAGTCTAAAGAGGCCAAGTGCATCCATTTCCAGTTGACATTTTGGCTTCATTTTAGCCAGGGGCATTTTCTGGCCCTTTCCCCTAAGTTAAGGGGTACTTTCTTCTGAGGTCTCAGATCCCTGCGCACCCAACGCTGACAGCAGTGGAATGGAACAATGAAGTCAGCTTGTCCTTGCTCTGGAGGAGTGCTCACACTTTTCTTCGGCTCACTTATCTAAAGTCTAGAACCATGTGGACTGAGTTCATCTTTATCTAGAAACTGTGGTTCCTCTATACCTGTCAGTCTCACCTCCTATAATCACTTTCCTTCTTACTTTTATTCTATGTTCATCATCCCATGTAAACTCTGGCTCAAAGCTCACCACCTCGAACCCTCTCCCAAAGTACCCCCTGACTTATTTCTACCCACCTGGCCTCTGTAGCTGGTTCTGACAACTTCACAGAAAGACTAAGCCCATACTTCGGCCCCAGCAAAGCAGAGGAACCAAAAAGAAGCAAAATGCAGCTCTAGTGAATTTCGCCGGAATATTACAATTGGAGACTCAGAAAGCTTTTTAAACTTCATCCCTTATGTGAGCTTCAGTGTTGTTTTATTCTGAATTACACTCAGAAAGATCATCCTCTTTCCAGGGCTTGGGGCCTCCGTTAGCATGAATGGAATCAATTTTTCATGCTATTTCATACTTTTTATTAGTTTGTCATCTCTAGCCTTCCAGTTTCCAAGAGGAATTGGTGACTGCCTGCAATTAAAAAAAAAAACCCACATCTATGTGGGGTTGACATGTGGCATCTGTCCCTCCTTTTCAGCACCTCTAGCCCTTATCTCACTCTAGGCTTACTGCCAACACCTCTGAACAAATCTCCCACGTCCATCACCCCAATCAAGTCCATCCTGTGCTCTGCTGCCAATTCTTTCTAAAGCACACAGTGATTTTGTCACCATCCTGCATTTTTATCAGCTTCACCGAGATTATAAGTTGCCTAAAGATACAAACTATACACATTTATATTTCCTGTGTTGCTGTGATTCTCAGATTTGATGGGGAACTTATTTAAAATGTGACTCCATGATTCTTGCAATTAAAGATGGATATGAAAGGACTAGAGTGAGGTCAGGAACCTGCCTTTTGTTTCCAGATACGTACTTGCAGGAGACTGTGGCGTTGGGGGTCCATAGACTATAAACTGAGAGTCATTCTCTTTTAAATCTGGTAGGGAATTAATAAATGGGTAAAAATTGAGTTTAGTTTCTTTTAAATCAATGCACCTCTATTTCATCTTCTCTGAAAAGATTTTAGTTTCCCATTTCCTTCACTCCAGCATCTGGTAGAATGTCATTGATTAGTTTCACACTGAAGTGATTTTTAAAAATATTCAGAAGAAAAAAGAGGAGGAAGGAGCTTATAAATGGCTTTCACTGCACACCTGGAGAATTATCAAGGTGATAAATGGTCCTGTCAGTGATGTCTGGGTATAACCCAGGTGCTTAGATCTCTGAAAAAGGGTCTTTTCCATCTCTGCCTGCCCACACCATCATTTACCCCTTGATAGCAGACTGCCAAAAGAGGCCACAGTTAACAGAAATATATTTTAAGCCCTAATTTCCAAACTTTGTGCTCATTCTCTAAACAGAGAAAGGGAATAAGAGAGAACCAGGAGGAGCAGCGGAGAACAGTAGTGTTAGACCTTACAGTCTTTTCCTNCGGATGGTCGCCCCCGGGCCGAGCGGCGGCCGTCCCCTCCCCCCTCCCCGCCTCCCGGGAGGCGTGAGGAGCCGCCGCCGCCCCCGCGGTCGGGTGGGACGCGCGGGCGGGCGCGCACCGAGTGGCGGCCGTCACAGCAGAAACCGTCGGCCTCCTCCTGGGGTCCTGCCCGCCGTGGCAGGATGGACTACCTGACCACGTTCACGGGGAAGAGCGGGCGCCTTCTGCGGGGCACAGCCAACCGCCTGTGGGGCTTCGGGGGTGGCGGCGAAGCCCGTCAGGTGCGCTTCGAGGATTACCTGAGGGAGCCCGCCCAGGGGGACCCCGGGTGCGGGTCCCCGCCCCACCGGCCCCCGGCGCCGTCCAGCCCGGAGGGACCCGGTGAGCCCTGCCTTCCTTCGCGTCCCGCGCGGCCGACCCGAGCTGAGGACAGGGGGGTCGGGGGCACGGCGGCGGGTGGGCGCCGCGCGAGGGGGCGCGCGCCGGGCCAGCGTTGGCAGGTGGGCCGGAGCCGGGGCCGAGGAGGCCGAGGGCTCGCTCTGCGCCGGGGGCGGAAGACCTCCTCGGGGCTGCGTCGCGTCTCTTCCTGCCCTGCTCTTCCTGCTTTTCTGCACGGGGACTCGACTTTCTTTAGCGCGCTGTTTCAAGGGTAGGAGCTCTGAAGTTTTTCCCTCCCACTAGGAGAGGAATATGGAATCAGTTATGTCCCTCGTGTTTTTCCTCTCAGTGGATCGTTAAGAACGCCTTGTCTGGCTTGGGTTTGGGCTGGGTCATGGTTTTTATTTGACGTGTGTGAGAATTCACATCGACGCTTACTTGATAACGACTTTGAAAAAGAAAATGCGTAACGTACACAGGAACCCGGATTTTTGTATCGTGTGTTTTGAAAGGCTGCGTGTTGTCTTGAGGGGGCAGAACGTAACAAACTTCTCAGTTGTCATTTTTACCGCCTGTTGTTTTCTTTCGTCATAGTGGAGTTGTACTATTCTTAAAAGAAAAAAAAAATCGTAATGACACGATACTGATACCCTACGAAATTTTTTAAAGCCCTTGCTGAAGCGGTATTGGCGTCATGCATACGGTAACTTCTCCAGTGTCGTTGACTTCCTCAGACTTCTCATGGTCATATTTTATTCTTGTTACCTGTTCTGATACGCATTTTGGTATTACGAAAATAAGTTATATGAGCATTAGAGTGTTTAGGAATTAGAGAAAAGTACAGAGAATATAAAATCTATCCACAGCCCCACATCCTACGATTTATTTTAAAGCAACGTGTTTAAGTGTGTAGTTTAAGCTTTGAAGAAACTTGAATATTAAAATGTAATATTACATTTTAATAACATGGTCCCTTTTGTTAACTTTTCTTCACTTTACATAAAATCTTTTCTTCACAACTCCTGTTTATGAAATTAGAAAAACGAGAGTTTATGTACTTCGTTTCTGCTTTGAAGAACATTAATCAGGTGCATAATCCTCTTAAAGGTGGACCAGGGATGAGGACTGGAACTTGTTTTTGAATAAAAGATTTGTTTGTGTGTGTAAGATCTCGTTGAGTTATTGAAAACAGTTGAAATGTGACCAGCCTCTAAGCACGTGAAGAATATGTGGGGTAACTTTTAACCAGGAAAGGATATGGTGAATATTTTAATAAATAAGCCCAAACATATACATCTGATTCATTGATTGAGAAACATTTATTGAGCACACTGCTATTAATATATCAGACACTCTTTCAGAGTTGCAGCTTCAGAGTATTATACAAGTCCTCTTCTGGTGAAGCTGGCTTATGTACTCATGGCCCAGTCTTTAATATTCATGGTGCCCCCAAGTCTCTGATACAAGTTAGAGAAACCTTGTGATGTCACAGTTGTGGCCACAGTCAGGTGGGTAGGTACTTGCTACCATTAATTTACTGAAAGAATTTGTGAGAAGTACTTGCTCTTTGGGCCTATATTTTCTTATTTGTAAATGAGGTTGATTAGATGGGCTAAAAGGTACTCAACTCTGGTGCTCTTTTTTTCATTTGGAACAGGATTAGTGAACATGTTGGGAAGTAAAGCTACAAAGTATCATTTGGGGTTAATTTAAGGCTATACAGTTATGCCTACAGAGTTCTGAAGATCAAGAAATGAGTGTTCCAGCAATAATTTGATCACCCCCTCCTCTTGAATAAGTACAGCTTTCTAAATTAATTCCTTTGAGAGGCAACATGTATATATGCAGGCAAAAAGTAAATGGTTCTTCATTAATTTTTAATTCAGCCTTTGCTTAAAATGAGAGCTCTATTTTTTTGGCTTTGGCTGTAGGGTTTTCCATGCATTTGTGTCCTTTGGAATGAGTACCTGTTGGTCTGTTTCAAGGATTTCCTCTACTCTTTTTGCTTGTGAATACCATTATTTTAGATTTTTATAACAGCTGCTTAAGTTCTCTGTTGTTCGTTACTCTTCCTTCAGTTCTTTAAAGTATCCCGTGTGTTGTAGCAGTATATCTTGTGCAGACACTTCCACACTTGGAGATTGGCTGTATTCCAGGACTCCGTTTGTTGTTAGTGACCTTATCCATCACCATTTCATGTTCAGTAATGATGATGGTAAAATAGTTTTACCATTGAAGGATAGGCCTAAAGAACTTTGGTCATCTGTTTCTGATTTTACTCTTCTGTAAACAGACCACTTACCTGACTGTTAACTGTTGCTAATGTCTCTCTCCTCTTCAAGGTGTCTGCTTTTGGTCTTACAGTTTTATAGTGTTTGCTGACTCCAACACTATAGTCCCCTCTATGGAAAACCATAATTGGGACTTGGACACATTAAGGAGCTTATCACATCATTGCTCTAGTTATTAACAATTACAAAGAAAACACCATATGACCCCATTTTTGTTCCTGCTAAAAGAGTAAATTGGACTTTCCTGGTGGTTTAGTGGTAAAGAAGCTGCCTGCAGTGCAGGAGCTGCAGGAAACACATGGGTATGATCCCTGCATTGGGAAGATCTCCTGGAGGAGGGCATGGCAACCCACTCCAGTATTCTTGCCTGGAGAATCCCTATGGACAAAGGAGCCTGGCAAGCTACAGGCTGTAGGATTGCAAAGAGTCTAACACTGCTGAAGTGACTTAGCATGCATGCAAGCAGAGAGTAAATTATTTTATGATTCAAAAAATTTTTTTAGGCCTTGAGCATAGCTCATGTTTGGAGGCATCACTATAGTCAGTTTACTAGATCACGTAGTTATAAATACGTAAACAAATTTTTTTTTTAGTATTTAGTTGTTGTTCAGTTGCTCAGTCGTCTCCAACTCTGTGACCCTGTAGACTGCAGCACGCCAGGCTTCCCTGTCATTTACTGTCTATCTCCTGGAGTTGGCTCACACTCATGTCCATTGAGTTGGTGATGCTATCTAGCCATCTTATCCTCTGTCACCCCCTTCTTGTGCTCTCAATCTTTCCCAGCATCAGAGTCTTTTCCAGTGAGTCACCTCTTTGCATTGGGTGGCCAGAGTATTGGAGCTTTAGCTTCAGCATCAATCCTTCCAATGAATATTCAGGGAATCTCGTTTGGAAGGTCTATGGAATTTGATTGCGGAAACAGAGACTTTTGGAGGGAGGGCACAAACAAAACATGTGCACCAGAACCCAGGAGAAAAAAAGCAGTGACCCCACAAGAGACTGAGCCACACTTGCCTGTGACTGTTTGGGAGTCTGGCTGAGGCTTGGGTTGACGGTGGCTTGCCTTGGGGTCAGAGGCACTGACAGCAGCAATCCTGGGAGGCATGGTATGCTGGCATAAGTCCTCTTGGAAGAGGTCACCATTACCCCTTCTATAGAGCCTACAGCCTACCATAGAGTTTGCAGACGCTAAGTTTGGGTCGCCTCAGGCCAAACTGCTGGGAGGGAGCCCAGCCCCACACATCAGCAGAAAATTAAATATTTAATGAGCATGGCCCTGCCCACCAGAGCAAGACCCAGTTTTCCCCATAGCCAGTGCCTCCCATCAGGAAGCTCACACTCGCTTCTTGTCCTCATCCATCAGAGGGCAGACAGAAAGAAAAGCACAGTCATAGAAAACTAACCAAAATGATCACATGGATCACAGCCTTGAAATATGAGCCATGCTCTGTAGGGCCACCCAAGACAGGTCATGGTGAAGAGTTCGGATGAAACATGGTACACTGGAGAAGGGAATGACAAACCACTTTAGCATTCTTGTCTTGAGAACCCCATGAACAGTGGGGCTCTAAATATAGATATTAGAGTTCCAACTTAATTGTAATACAGTTTTTATAATAAACTTCCCTATTATGGCAGCTCTTTTTCCCTCTTGGTGACAGTGTACTTTAAATATGTACATGTGAACTTATACTTAAAGCTTCTCTTCATTTATTTTTCTCATTTATTAATAAAACAATATCTTTTGGGAAAATGACAACAATTAGAGCAGCTAAGAACACTTTATGTGGGGCAGCTACTAGCAAATATTTTTGCTTTATCCTAATAACAACTTGATGAGGTAAGTACTATTATTAACCCATTTTCCTGATTAAGAAACTTGGCAAGGCAGAGAAATGAGAGAGACAAAATCCATTTTGAGTGTTATCTTCCTATTTCTAAGAGTTATGTCAGACAAAAAGCATGAGAAGAATGCAAGATTCTTTCGTTTGATGTTAAAGTTAAAACAATTTAGGTAAAGGATAAGATGGATTGTCATTGAAATTTCTTTAGAGTCAGAAAAATATTAAATNACACTCATGTCCATTGAGTTGGTGATGCTATCTAGCCATCTTATCCTCTGTCACCCCCTTCTTGTGCTCTCAATCTTTCCCAGCATCAGAGTCTTTTCCAGTGAGTCACCTCTTTGCATTGGGTGGCCAGAGTATTGGAGCTTTAGCTTCAGCATCAATCCTTCCAATGAATATTCAGGGAATCTCGTTTGGAAGGTCTATGGAATTTGATTGCGGAAACAGAGACTTTTGGAGGGAGGGCACAAACAAAACATGTGCACCAGAACCCAGGAGAAAAAAAGCAGTGACCCCACAAGAGACTGAGCCACACTTGCCTGTGACTGTTTGGGAGTCTGGCTGAGGCTTGGGTTGACGGTGGCTTGCCTTGGGGTCAGAGGCACTGACAGCAGCAATCCTGGGAGGCATGGTATGCTGGCATAAGTCCTCTTGGAAGAGGTCACCATTACCCCTTCTATAGAGCCTACAGCCTACCATAGAGTTTGCAGACGCTAAGTTTGGGTCGCCTCAGGCCAAACTGCTGGGAGGGAGCCCAGCCCCACACATCAGCAGAAAATTAAATATTTAATGAGCATGGCCCTGCCCACCAGAGCAAGACCCAGTTTTCCCCATAGCCAGTGCCTCCCATCAGGAAGCTCACACTCGCTTCTTGTCCTCATCCATCAGAGGGCAGACAGAAAGAAAAGCACAGTCATAGAAAACTAACCAAAATGATCACATGGATCACAGCCTTGAAATATGAGCCATGCTCTGTAGGGCCACCCAAGACAGGTCATGGTGAAGAGTTCGGATGAAACATGGTACACTGGAGAAGGGAATGACAAACCACTTTAGCATTCTTGTCTTGAGAACCCCATGAACAGTGGGGCTCTAAATATAGATATTAGAGTTCCAACTTAATTGTAATACAGTTTTTATCATAAACTTCCCTATTATGGCAGCTCTTTTTCCCTCTTGGTGACAGTGTACTTTAAATATGTACATGTGAACTTATACTTAAAGCTTCTCTTCATTTATTTTTCTCATTTATTAATAAAACAATATCTTTTGGGAAAATGACAACAATTAGAGCAGCTAAGAACACTTTATGTGGGGCAGCTACTAGCAAATATTTTTGCTTTATCCTAATAACAACTTGATGAGGTAAGTACTATTATTAACCCATTTTCCTGATTAAGAAACTTGGCAAGGCAGAGAAATGAGAGAGACAAAATCCATTTTGAGTGTTATCTTCCTATTTCTAAGAGTTATGTCAGACAAAAAGCATGAGAAGAATGCAAGATTCTTTCGTTTGATGTTAAAGTTAAAACAATTTAGGTAAAGGATAAGATGGATTGTCATTGAAATTTCTTTAGAGTCAGAAAAATATTAAATGACTGAGCTGAAAATACAAACTCCAAGGAAGGTGTAAGAAAACTTTGATACATTTCGGGTTGGAAATTGAGATGCAGATTGTCTGAAAGAGTTAGATAATAGTTTAGCTTGAACCCAAGAAAGACCAAGTCCCTGTAAAGAATTTGTAGTACCAATTGTTAGAAAGTGGAGTCACTCAGTCGTATCCAACTCTTTGGTACCCCATGGACTGTAGTCTACCAGGCTCCTCCATCCATGGAATTTTCCAGGCAAGACTGCTGGAGTGGGCTGCCATTTCTAATCCAGGGCTTTTTCCCAACCCAGGGATCGAACCCAGGTCTCCTGCATTGCAGACAGGCACTTTACCATCTGAACCACCAGGGAAGCCCAATTGTTAGGGTAACTTAATTAAGAGTACTGGTCAGTCACAAAAGAGGATAATCCTAGATGTCTGCAGTCTTAGTCTCATTTCCTAAGGTGGGAGGTGTGGAAAGAATCTTTTCTAGATAAACAGCCTCAGTCTGCTCTGATAGTAACTCTGATGAAGTTTGAAGTCATAACGGTGTTCCCTGATATCATTGGTTCTCACGAGTAAAGTAGATTTGCCCATTTTAGAATTGCTCATCTCACAGGATGGCTGAATTTAAGGCTTATCTGTGTTTTTGGACAGAACTGCCTCTGAGTATTTCAGGCTACAATAAAGCAGTAAGTCTCAAACTTTAGTGTGCTTCAGCATCACCCAAAGGCTTGTTGAAAATGTTGGACCCCTCCTCTAGAGTTTCTGACTCAATACTTCTGAGCCAGACCCCATAGTTTGCATTTCCAACAACAACTCAACTAATGCTGATGCTGCTAATTTGGGGGCCACACTTTGAGAATCACTGCTTTTTTTAGTGGGTACATTAAGATTTGTTCATGTTAAGGTCAGAAGTAAATATAGAAATGATGAAATTTGTTAAATACTTAGTATTTTGCAGTAAGTTTAGGAACAATTAATGTATTTGGTCTTTAAAATATTTGTTATATTTCAGAGAATTAGGCCTATTAGAGTGCATGTAAATTAGTCCAAGAATTTTATTGAAAATGAATACCAAAGAGAACTTTTTGTTATATTTAAAACTTTAATGTATTATTAGAGTTAAAAGAGTTCAGAAAGATTTTCTTGTTATAGAGGCAGTTAAAATGTTTACAATAAAATATAGTAGATTTATAAGTGCCTTTTAGTATAGATGAGAGAATTTAATTACTCCAGTTTATAAATGGGATTGTTTAAGGATGTCTAGTTTGTTTTCTAATTTAACTATTGAAAGCATCTTAGAAAGTATGTTAAAATTTACTAGTTTTGTAAATATAATACACTGACATAGTTGAAGACTTAAGGGAAAACTGGATTTTTATATTTGTACTTCGATAAATGAAAGATTGATTAAAAAGTAAAGTAATTGCAAATAGTCTTCTGTGTATAAAAACTCCCTAGATGGCCACCAGCAAACTTATATTGAGACTCAATACATTTTGTTGAATGAATGAATATTCATACAAAAAGGGGCATATTTTAAGGTCAGATTAATGTATTAGGGAAAGGCCCAAAATTTGCCTTTGATTTCTAGCAATCATTGAAAAAAGGGAAATGTGATCAGCGATAATCACAGTGTCACTAATGTAAAGATAAACTTGTTGCTTAGGTAAAAGAAACATGACTTTTCCTGATAGAATAAAGAGAAAAAAATCCTCATGTAACTCTTAACATAGCAAAAAATATCATCTTTATAGTAAATACAGATTCTAATTTCAAAAAGCTGTTTTTTTTAACACCATTACTTAATGTAGTTCAGTAGTATAACAACAAAATGCAAGACTGTAAAAGACAATTCCATATAGGGCCAAAACGATTAATTCAGATATGCAGTTATCTGATGATTTGTCTTAACTGAGAGGTGGATGCTAGACTCAACTTGGGTAAACTAATGCGTGCTAACTATGAAGTCATACATAACAAAAATAAAGTTTAAAAGCTACCTCTAATCCAATATCTAGTGATGTTATTAATTTTAGGGTTGATGTTATTGTTCAGATCTATTTTATGTAGGTGTGTGTGTTAGTTGCTCAGTCATGTCTGACTCTTTGCAACCCCATGGACTGTAGCCTACCAGGCTCCTCTGTCCATGGAATTCTCTAGGCAAGAATACTGGAGTGGGTTGCTATTTCCTTTTCCAGTTCTATGTATATTTACAAATAAAATGATGACTGGATGACTAGAAGGAAAGAGTGACTAAAAGATAATATTTGTTTGGTTTAAGAAAGTATTTCCTAAATAGTGTGTCTAAAGTTAAGCAGAATTTGCAAAAATATTAAGAGGTTGGTATTATTACATTCTCATTTGAGTTTTAGGTGGGGTTTGTTTAACTCTTAGGTTATTTAAACAGTTCATCTGTATTTCTTCTCTCCACTTCCTGATATTTATTACATTATGTTTGCAATTTTTCCCACTACATAATTGTTCAGTACACCCTGTTAGATCCTTTGATCATTCCTAGAGTTTTTATTTTGATACACTTGGTATAATCTCATTCTTGTGTCTTAAGCAAGCTAGACTGTTTTCTTTCTCCCTTAGTTGGAGATTTGCTTCTTATGTATGAATTCTTGAAGAAATTTTCTTTTCCAAGAACTATAATTTAACCAGGAGCAGAAACAGGAATGACTAAATGTGTGTGCACAGGTATGTGTATGTGGACCTAACAGAAGTAGAAGATATTAAGAAGAGGTGGCAAGAATACAGGGAAGAACTGTACAAAAAAGATCTTCAAGACCCAGATAATCATGATGATGTGATCACTCATCTAGAGCCAGACATCTTGGAATGTGAAGTCAAGTGGGCCTTAGCAAGCATCACTACGAACAAAGCTGGTGGAGGTGATGGAATTCCAGTGGAGCTGTTTCAAATCCTGAAAGATGATGCTGTGAAACTGCTGCACTCAATATGCCAGCAAATTTGGAAAACTCAGCATTGGCCACAGGACTGGAAAAGGTCAGTTTTCATTGCAATTCCAAAGAAAGGCAATGCCAAAGAATGCTCAAACTACCGCACAATTGCACTCATCTCACATGCTAGTAAAGTAATGCTCAAAATTCTCCAAGCCAGGCTTCAGCAATATGTGAACCATGAACTCCCTGATGTTCAAGCTGGTTTTAGAAAAGGCAGAGGAACCAGAGATCAAATTGCCAACATCCGCTAGATCATGGAAAAAGCAAGAGAGTTCCAGAAAAACATCTATTTCTGCCTTATTGACTATGCCAAAGCCTTTGACTGTGTGGATCACAATAAACTGTGGAAAATTCTGAAAGAGATGGGAATACCAGACCACCTGACCTGCCTCTTGAGAAATCTGTATGCAGGTCAGGAAGCAACAGTTAGAACTGGACATGGAACAACAGACTG
>SJYW01035002.1:22425-34063 GCA_006410735.1 Raphicerus campestris
GGGGTCACAGAGTCGGACACGACTGAGCGACTGAACTGAACTGAAACAATTTTATAAATATAAAGAATTCTGATTATATTTGTCCCTTTCTATGACTTCTCTCAATTCTATCTTTAGTTACATACATTTCTCTCATCTAAAAAACATAAAAATTACATGTATTCCTAGTCCTTATGGGGACTATAAATTCTTTATTGTCCCTTTATGCTATGGTGGTTTGAATCTTGACAGATTCAAATGTCTTCATGATAGTTTGTCTTCAAAATATGTGTTTATAGCCTTAGTTTTTCTTTTTGTGTGTGTGAATTCTGTAATGACAGTTTAGGCAATTCAATTAATTTGTTTTCACTAGTAAATATGTGACCACAAAATCCATTGCAAATCAGAAAAAAAATGTAGAGTGCAGATGATAGCGAGCATCTCTAATTTTTTCAAAGTATCTACTATTAATTAAGCTAAACTTTGTTAGAATCTGGAAATAAGGTGCTTTCAAATATTTTAATTCCAAAATGTACAAATACACATATGTGCATGCATGCTCAGCTGTGTGTGACTCTTTACCACCCCATGGCTTCACTGTTTATAGAATACTGGAGTAGGTAGCCATTTCCTAGTCCAGGAGAACTTCTTGATCCAGGGATCAAACCCATAAATAAAATTATGTGTAAGCCACTGTGCCATCATGTAAACAAAAGTATGTGTTTATTTGCTATAAAAGTAAATCAAGCTATTATTTTTTCCTTTCCTAAACAGAAAAAGAAAACTCATTGTGTTATTTAAACTTTGAGAAATGCATGAAGTATTTTTAATAAGGTACTTTAGGTCTATGAATGTTGGATGAGAATGGGGTCACTAGCTGTAGATATCTAAGGCTTCTATTTATAGTAATAAAATTTACATACAACATTTATCTTAAAAAAAGTCTTTTTTCCCCTCTTGATCTTATAATTTAATTATCTTTAAATAACAGTTTATGTGAATAGTCTACAACTCTTAACTACAATGTAGCATGTTAACGAGTATTGTGGATAATGAAAACCAAAATGGCACACGTAGTTAATTTTATTAAATTGTCTTGTATTTGTTTTCTCTAAATACTTGGTATCAGAGAAACTTGTCTATTTAGTTGCTTGAGCTAATAATGCCACATATAATTAAAACTACTCTCTAATAAGTGCACTAATGCTGACTATTTTATTTATAACAATTATGCCTTTGATTAAGTAATCTACTGGTCATTTAGTTAAAAGGCATATTACATTTTGATGCTTGTAATTTGAGTCTGGTGCCACAATGAGTGGCTGTTTTTGTTGGGTTAGAAAATTTGAAAACTTTTGACTTCTAAATAGTTAAGAACAGAGCAGATTCTGCTGTGATTAGCTTTCATAAATACTGTTAAGTCCAATGGTAATATGCCAGACTGCTAAAAAGACTGCTAAAATTAACTCAATATGTAACTCAATTGCATATTGAGATAATTAACACATAGTTTTGTTTAATAGTTTTGGCCACTAAATAAACGTAGATGCTTTATAAATAGGAAAATCATCATAAATGAATTCAGTAGAGTTTGTTACACTTTTTCCATAACAATACAATAAAATAAGGTGTCATATTAATTTATGTTTGTGAAATTAAGAGAGATTAGCTCAAATGTCAACCAAGTGGCACTTTGAGTTACTGTGCTTCTGGTTCATCATCCAATATTCCTCTTCCATATGGGAAGTGTAAACATACTTCCCATTACATATATTATGCATCTGTATAAAAGCTACACTAAAGATAAAGTCATAAATTTGAGAGTTATGGTAATTAATTAGTCATGAGTTTTCAACAGTGCAGCACCTGGAAAGGAGAAGGTTGATATATTTTCTAGTTCCCCTGTAAATCCCATGAGCAAGTAGCAAAAGAACATATAAAATAAAGCATTGTTTTGTAAGAATATAAATTTGTTTATCAATTCTCCCAGCATATAATTATTATACATTTATCTGATGTCACACCCTGGGCTAAGCACTTGAGATATAAACCTGAATAAATCAAAGTTCTTATATAAATATCTCTATAGTCAAATGAAAGAAACAGTAATTAAGTATGGACAACAAGAGTGGTTTCAAAAGGAGATATTAATACCACTTAAAAAATTAGGTTTTTGATCAAGAAAGACTTCACTGTATAGAAAAGATTATAATAGGGTCTAGAAGATGGTTAGAATTTATAATGATCTGGAAGATGATTAGAGTTTATAACATTTATATGCTTTAAAAGAATAGGGTGGGACAGATAATCCTGGAAGAAGTAATAACATCTGGGAAGGTTCAAAAATATGAAGCAGAGTGGTATCTTTGAGAATTTGCAGAATCAAGTTAATGTTAGGGAGATAGGAAATTTATGGTCAATGAAGGGTATTTTCATCATGAGTATACATTTAGCAAAGGAGAACCACTGAGCACTTGAAGCAATTGAAGCAAAATGTCTCTTTTACAAAATTTCCCTAGTGGCTCAGCAGTAGAGAACCCACCTGCCAATGCAGAAGATGCAGGTTCAATCTCTGGGTTGGGAAGAAGCCTGGGAAAAGGAAGTGGCAACCCACTCCAGTTTTCTTACCTGGGAAATTCCATGGACAGAGAAGCCTGGTCNAAAATATGAAGCAGAGTGGTATCTTTTAGAATTTGCAGAATCAAGTTAATGTTAGGGAGATAGGAAATTTATGGTCAGTGAAGGGTATTTTCATCATGAGTATACATTTAGCAAAGGAGAACAACTGAGCACTTGAAGCAATTGAAGCAAAATGTCTCTTTTACAAAATTCCCCTGGTGGCTCAGCAGTAGAGAACCCACCTGCCAATGCAGAAGATGCAGGTTCAATCTCTGGGTTGGGAAGAAGCCTGGGAAAAGGAAGTGGCAACCCACTCCAGTTTTCTTACCTGGGAAATTCCATGGACAGAGAAGCCTGGTCGGTTACAATACATGAGGTCAAAAAGATTCAGACATCACGTAACAATGAAACAACAGCTCTACTGGCAGTGTGGTAAGATGAACAGGGAACATGCTTAAGATGTGGAGACCTGTTTATAGTTTGTTAAATTTAAAAAAAGAAGATGAAGGTTTGAAGTCCATAATTAAGGTAATGGAGGGAAGACTATAAACAGGAAAAATGTCAAACAGAAAACAACTAACACAACTTAGAATTTAACCTATCCCCTGGAGGAGGAAATGACAACCCACTCCAGTATTCTTGCCTGAAAAATCCCATAGACAGAGAAGCTTAGTGGGCTACAGTCAAAAAAATGTTGCTAATAGTTGGACATGACTGAGCAACTGTGCAGTTCTTGGATCAAGCTGAGCAGCTCCTAGCCAACTAAGCACGAGCCAAACAGAGGCACCCAATCCATTCCTGCTTTAGAGACGATTCCTCTGCTACTGCTGCTAAGTCGCTTCAGTCATGTCCAACTCTGTGCGACCCCATGGACTGCAGCCTACCAGGCCCCCCCATCCCTGGGATTCTCCAGGCAAGAATACTAGAGTGGGCTGCCATTTCCTTCTCCAATGCATGAAAGTGAAAAGTGAAAGTGAAGTCATTCAGTCATGTCCTACTCTTAGCGACTCCATGGACTGCAGCCTACCAGGCTCCTCCGTCCATGGGATTTTCCAGGCAAGAGTACTGGAGTGGGGTGCCATTGCCTTCTCCTACGATTCCTCTAATGGGAGACAATGTTTAGACTTTCCATATACCTGGCCAAAACTTTGTAACAAGTCAGCTGTAATTTGAGCCATTTTCTATTCAATATTTCCTATTCTTATAATCTTTTTCTCTCATAAGTGACAGGAGCCATTGAAGGATCTCTCTACTTCTCTCTGTCCCATCCTTCTTTATCTTTCACAGATAGTTCCTGCCAATAAATCTCTTGCACATCAAAACCTGTATTGGTATCTGCTTCTAGATACCAACCTGAACATCTCTAGAAAACCACATCTTTAGGAAACTAACTGCAAATAAAAATATATGTAAATGAATTTGTCTGTTTCATTAAGCAGTCAATATAGAAACAGAATGACACCCTCATAACATCAGATATTTAAGGAATCTTAACATATATAATGGAGAAGGCAATGGCACCCCACTCCAGTACTCTTGTCTGGAAAATCCCATGGATGGAGGAGCCCTGTAGGCTGCAGTCCATGGGGTCGCTAAGAGTCGGACCCGGCTGAGCGACTTCACTTTCACTTTTCACTTTCATGCACTGGAGAAGGAAATGGCAGCCCACTCTAGTATTCTTGCCTGGAGAATCCCAGGGATGGGGGAGCCTGGTGGGCTGCCATCTCTGGGATCGCAGAGTTGGACACGACTAAAGCGACTTAGCAGCAGCAGTAGCAACATATGCAAACTTCCAAAAAATGAGCTTGTCAGAATATTTATATTTAGAACTGATATGAGTATATTCGTTAATAAATTGCCTAAGTATCTTTTCTAAAATAATTTATTTTGTGTTGCTAATTTTAATGAGCTATTTTGAAATATTAGTGTAATATTGCTGGAATAAATACTAACCTTTTCTTGAACTACCACTTAATTAGCATTTAATTTTTTATAAGGAAGACTATATGATTTTAATAATGAGTTGCTACCATTTATAGGTGAAAATAAATTTATTCCCTTATGTTCTTTATCTTAATTTTTAGCTCTGAAGAAACTTTGAAAAAGTAGAGTGAAAAAGACCAAATCTATTGTGTAGTACGTGCACTCTAAAATATAAATGTATAAAATAGTTTAAACACACAAAAAAGAAAAGTATATTTCAGATAGATGATATAGGTGACATATATCTTACAAGCTGACTAAATTTTCAAACAATGTAATCCCAAGAATATGCTTTAAATGATTAACATAAAGCTTCATAAGAGAAAGAGTAGATAAAAATATAGAAACTCATCACTGTATATCATTCTACTAGCAACAATATACAGTTAAGAAATAATTAGGTTAAATGATTGTTTTATCAAAGATAGATATATGCTAAATTATACAGCAATAACAACTCTGATAGTCATTGAGAAACTTATATGTAAAAAAATAAAGACAATTTTAAAGCATGGTGCTAAAAGAGATAGATAATTAAATTTTTTCACTAAATATTTACTACAGGTATTGCAACATTTTTAAATTAAAATTTTAATCTCAATAATTGTAGATTACTATGCAGTTATAAAATGAGACAGAGAAATTCTTTGTATAATTTGCTGAATTTCCTCCAGTGGTAATATTTTGCAAAATTATATTAGCCAAACAGTTCAGTTCAGTTCAGTCACTCAGTCATCTCCAACTCTTTGTGACCCCATGGACTGCAGCATGCCCAGGCCTCCCGGTCCATCACCAACTCCCGGAGTTTACTCAAACTCATGTCCATTGAGTTGGTGATGCCATCCAGCCATCTCATCCTCTATCATCCCCTTTTCCTCCTGCCTTCANTCACTCAGTCATCTCCAACTCTTTGTGACCCC
This sequence comes from Raphicerus campestris, assembly GCA_006410735.1. Taxonomy (NCBI): domain Eukaryota; kingdom Metazoa; phylum Chordata; class Mammalia; order Artiodactyla; family Bovidae; genus Raphicerus; species Raphicerus campestris. The sequence continues at coordinate 27,927 of SJYW01035002.1, forward strand.
ATGGACTGCAGCATGCCCAGGCCTCCCGGTCCATCACCAACTCCCGGAGTTTACTCAAACTCATGTCCATTGAGTTGGTGATGCCATCCAGCCATCTCATCCTCTATCATCCCCTTTTCCTCCTGCCTTCAATCTTTCCTAGCATCAGGTCTTTTCAAATGAGTCAGTTCTTTGAATCAGGTGACCAAACTATTGGAGTTTCAACTTCAACATCAGTCCTTCTGATGAATATTCAGGACTGATCTCCTTTAGGATGTACTGGTTGGATCTCCTTGCAGTCCAAGGGACTCTCAAGCATCTTCTCCAACACCATACTTCAAAAGCATCAATTCTTCTATATTCAGCTTTCTTTATNTGGTGTCATCTGCATATCTGAGGTTATATATAGTTCTCCTAGCAATCTGGATTCCAGCTTGTGCTTCATTCATCTTACCATTTCTTATGATGTATTATACATACAAGTTAAATAAGCAAGGTGACAACGTACACCCTTGACATACTCCTTTTCCTATTTGGAACCAGCCTGTTGTTCCCTGTCCAGTTCTAACTGTTGCTTCCGCCCCTGCATATAGATTTCTCAAGAGGTGGGTCTGGTGGTCTGGTATGCATATCTCTTTCAGAATTTTCCACGGTTTATTGTGATCCATACAGACAAAGGCTTTGGCACAAACAATAAAGCAGAAATAGATGTTTTTCTGGAACTCTTTTGCTTTTTCAATGATCCAGTAGATGTTGGCAATTTGATCTGTGGTTCCTCTGCCTTTTCTAAAACCAGCTTGAACATCTGGAAGTTCACAGTTCATGTTTTACTGAAGCCTGGCTTGGAGAATTTTGAGCATAACTTTACCAGTGTGTGAGATGAGTGCAGTTGTGCAGTAGTTTGAGCATTCTTTGGCATTGCCTATTTTGGGNGCTTTTAGTATCATGTGTCACATTCCTTCTACTCACCATTGAGTTCAACTATAGCAGCAGGGAAACATTATATTCAGTTTCAAACTCACCTTATCATGACAGGTCCAACCTCTAGTCTCCATAACCAGGGTGTCTTTCCAGTTCTGCTTACACTTTTAGAATCATATTTTTCAGATTTATAAACTTCTTTATTCACTTAATATAAATGTGTTAATTTTATTGAATAATATTTTTTGGACACAACTGAGTGACTTGCACTTTTTTCACTTTCTCATAATCACAGAAATAGACATATACCTTAGTTTTAGAACTGACTTTTTAAATTGATTTTCTTTTCCTGTTCTGATATTTGTCAAGACCTTGCTCCTTGGAAGGAAAACTATGACAAACCTAGACAATGTATTAAAAAGCAGAGATATTACTTTGCTGACAAAGGTCCATAGCTGTGGATTTTCCAGTAGTCATGTATGGATGTGAGAGTTGGACCATGAAGAAGGCTTAGTACTTTCTAATTGTGGTGATGAGGGAGACTTTTGAGAGTCCCTTGGACAGCAAAAGATCAAAAACTTCAATCCTAAGTGAAACCAACCCTGAATATTCACTGAAGGGATGATTCTGAAGCTGAAGCTCCAATATTTTGACCATATAATGTGAAGAGCCAACTTCTTGGAAAAGACACTGATGGTGGGAAAGAATGAGAGAAGGAGTAGAAGGGGGTGACGAAGAATGATGTAGGTGGATGGCATCACTGACTTAACAGACATGAATTTGAGCAAACCCTGGGAGACTGTGGGGACTGCCACAGTCCATGCAGTCGCAAAGCATTGGACATGACTTATTGACTAAACAACAAGTTTTATATTAGATACATAGAGCTCAAATGAGTGATATGCAGAGTATGGAGAGATGCAATGGTAGAAACTGATATGAAGAGAAGTGACATATTAAGGGATTAAGTGGAAGAAATTAATTTTCTAAACTAAATTAAAATTTAATTTAAAATTTTCTGTACTGTCTTCTAAATTACGTTCCCCAACTGAAGGGCCTAGGAGAACACAGTTTTTCAACATTTCTTATATTCTATTCTCTCTTTTTCTCTTTACCTCACTCTTTATCTATTTCCTCCTTTCTTTCCTTCTCCTTTATCCAGTTTTGTACTTCTTTCTCACCTTTTGTCTTCACATTATCACTTAGTTTTCCATCATTTATATCTTATTCTTTCTGATGCCCTCTGTCATCAGACCAGCATTTGGATTTGAAACTAGCAAAACATTTTTAAATGGATAGAAAGTAAAGAAATTAATGTTTTGCATATTACAAAACACAGCTTGATTTTTTTTTCTTCAGTCTGTATCCATGTGTGTGTATTTGTGTGTGTGTGTGTATATTTCTGTTATATGAGGCAGTGTTAAGTTTCAGTGGTATTATAAAGCACCTGGAGACACAGACTAGAAGTATTTGGGGACCAATGCAGAGAAAGTATGTGCTATCCATAGGAGAAGGATTTGTAAACTTTACTATTATATTCTTTCTTTAGTTTGATTTCTGGAATCAATTTTGTATGACTAAAACTTCACAATCCTTTGTATAGACATCTCATTTGAACGCACCATTCTTTTTTGGTTTTTGGTCTTCACAGAGGATAGAAGACAGATAAATAATCTTAGTTTTTATCCTATTTTTTAAAGACTTGTACCCTATACCAGTTTTAATAAATAATTCCGGCCTACAGTAAGCAAGATAACTATCTAAAGCTAGAAAGACGATCAAGATGAATATTTTCCTTGTTGTCAGTGACAAAAAAATCCAAGGAAACATTAATTTCTAAACTTGAACTCTCTCATTCTCTGGTGACATAGAAACAGATTATCAATTCAGTCAGTATGACAGCTACCTTCTTAATTGGAAGATGTGCTGCGGAAATGTCAGGCAGAATTTGCTGCCTTAGCAATAACACAAAAAATTTTCTTTTGTTGTGTACATCCTTAATCATTAATTATCCCAAAAGCATGACTCTAACAAGCACACTTGTTGCCTTTCATATATCAACATGCATCTTTTTACAAAGAGACAAAAAAGCTATAAATCTTTCATTAGAATAAAGAATGCAATATATAAAGCAGAAATTCTATCACTCATATTTACAATTTTTCTAACATTTCAATAATATCAGTGTGTTTCCTGCTAGAGAGAGCAATCAAAATCTTATGTATCAACATACATGTCATACTCCTCCACCTTTTTGTTTTCTTTTTTCCCTGATTGGGTAACATGTCAGCTCATGAAATAATAGTTTAAAAAGTAACTTTTCTGCAAAACAGAATTTGGTGATTTTTTCAAAAATGCTAAATTTGAATGCAAGCAAATCATTCTCTTTAAATTAGCTCAATTTTATCACTGGAAAGTACACATGCCAGATGAGAATGCAAATATTATGTTTGTTTCATTGTTACTGTGGACACAGGTGAATAAATTTATTAATCTAAGAAAACTTGTGTGGATTATGCATAGTGTTAATGTTAGTTACTCAGTTGTGTCCTATTCTTTGTGGTCCCACGAACTGTCCCAGGCTCTCTGCCCATGGGATTTTCCAGGCAAGAATACTGGAGTGGACTGCATTCCCTTCTCCAGAGTTATTTATGCATAGTGACCTAAATAAAAACAATTTCCAATGATAATATTAAGAGAAAGCAAAAGTCTTTTGTTTACCATTAAAATGATGCATTCAACATGAACAATAAGATTATTTTACTGGGCTTCATTCTTGTCTCTATACTTATAAATTACTTTCTCTATCACCCCTATTTGCAAAGACAGAATAATCCCCACAGAGTAACTTTTTGGTACTCTTTCTCAGGCAAGTGTCTGTCCTCTTGCAGTGTGTTCAATAGTAGTTTACATCACCTCATTTCTGTCAGTCTGGCTACATTCCAGCAGCTGTCAAGTCTGCAAAGATGGTTGGGATTTGAGATGAGTTTGAATGGCTTATTATTATATATTTCTCAAGGTTCTGAAAGCGCTACCCTTTAGTTTAAAAGATCAACAGAAGGCCACATCCAAAGCTAACAATAATTCTAACATCTAAATCCTATTTGATAAAAGTGTATTTTAAGAAAATTATACAATCAAATTTCATTATGAGTGAAACATGATACAGCCATAAATGGTGCATTTCTGCAAAATTTGCATTTGAGGTTATATCGCCTATTGAGAATATTATTCATTATGAATATTTTTCATTAAGTCACCAGAGTGACTTCTGGAGTCTTCAAGGAAATTTGGTCAGGAAAATCTTGATTTGCTATTCAATCTATATTCATAATATCAAGGCCATGAGATTAATGTAATTCTTTCTACTCTTATTTTAGCACTATTTTAAATCTCAAATATAGATTTTGTTCTCATTCATTGTTATACTATACTGTTATATATCATTATATTATTCAATGAGTGTTCTGTAGTCCTCAAATAAATTAAGAGATCTAGGTGAGGAAAAAAAACAAAAACAAAACATGATTTCTTGTTGAGTTTGAGACCACCAAGTTGGATATATATCATTATGCATTTGTGTAGGAGACAAGAAGAATAAAAGAAAAGCAGGTCCCAGCAAGGGCTGTAAAAGAAATTTATAATTATTGATAAACTGGATGTTATAAGGCATGAGACTTTTGGAACAAGTTCAGAGGGAACAATTCATAATCTTGAAAACAAGATATGATCCTGGGGTCGGAAGCAACCCCCAGACTGTTTCTCAACTGGCGTCTGAGTCACATATTTTACATATCTGGTGGAAAATCTATAGATAAGAATATTAGTCTTAGTTACTGATTTGTTATTGATTACTGTTTCCTAATTACTCAGTGGTTAATGATCACTTTGTTCTTTGGCCCTAAAGGCAACAAGAATTATAGTTTAATTCCCTGCTTATTCTTTCATTCACGGCTGAAAGTATAATAAAGTTGACTTGGATTCAGTTTTGGCACCTTCATCTTGGAGCGGTGTTGGTCCCCTGATCCTCACGTTTTTGTGAATCCTTGTGTCTCATTTCTCATTCTCTCACCATATCGGGCTTTCAGAATCCCTGCTTGTCAAACTGGTCTCGATACATTTGTCAATCCCATGAGCTATACAACACCAAGGGTAAACTGTAGTAAAAACTGTGGTCTTTGGATGATAATGGTGCATTGGTGTAGACTCATCAATTACTACAAGTTACTCTAATGGAATATTTTAATGATGGAGGAGGTCCTGCAAGTGTGAGGGCAGCAGGGCAAAGAAACTATCTCTATATGTTCCCCTTGATTTCACTACTAAATTTGCTCTAAAATAATGGAGTCCTTTAAAAAAATAAAAGAAAGACCACCTTAGTTATTCAATTCTCTCTTTTCTTGATGTTAAATTTCAGCTAAAAATTTTGAACTCAGTTCATATAGCTTTGCACCACTGTTTAAAATGTTTTATTGTAAAGTATTTCAAGGGTATAGAAATCTGTAAGCATATAATGAGCATCCATATACAAATGATTAAATTTTTTAAAATTAATATTTGACTTTTAAACAAAATTTTTTCATTTTAGAAAAAAGATTTATTTCATTATCTACATGTGTCTCTCTAATGACATGATCCTCTCACAGAAGTAACCACATATCTGAAATTTATATTTACCATCCTAAATCACAGTGTTATATTTTTATTTTTTACTATATATTAGCACACCATGGCTTGGAAATGAACAGGGATCATTCTGTCGTTTTTGAGACTGCATCCAAGTACTGTGTTTCAGACTCTTTTGTTGATTATGATGCCTACTCCATTTTTTCTAAGGGATTCCTGCCCACAGTAGTAGATATAATGCTCATCTGAATTAAATTCACCCATTCCAGTCCATATTAGTTTGCTCTTTCCTAGAATGTCGACATTCATTCTTGCCATCTCCTGTTTGATGACTTCCAATTTGCCTTGATTTATGGACCTAACATTCCAGGTTCCTATGCAATATTGTTCTTTACAGTCTCAAACCCTGCTTCCATCACCAGTCCCATCCACAACTGAGAATTGTTTTTGCTTTGGTTCCATCCCTTCATCTTTCAGGATTTGAAATAACTCAACTGGAAATCCATAACCTCCTCTAGCTTTGTTCGTAATGATGCTTACTAAAGCTCACTTGACTTCACATTCCAAGATGTCAGGCTCTAGGTGAGTGATCATACCATCATGATTATCTG
>SJYW01035002.1:38138-55786 GCA_006410735.1 Raphicerus campestris
AATTTCAGTCTGAATTTGGCAATAAAGAGTTCATGATCTAAACCATAGTCAGCTCGCAGTCTTGTTTTTGCTGACTTCTCCATCTTTGGCTGCAAAGAATAAAATCAATCTGATTTCAGTGTCAATCATCTGGTAATGTCCACATGTAGAGTCTTCTCTTGTATTGTTGGAAGAGGGTGTTTGCTATGATCAGTGCATTCTATTGGCAGAACTCTATTAGCCTTTGTCCCCTATAATGAAAAGGACATCGTTTTGGGGTGTTAGTTCTAGAAGGTCTTGTAGGTCTTAATAGAAATGTTCAACTTCAGCTTCTTTAGCATTTCTAATTGGGGCATAGACTTGGATTACTGTGATACTAAATGGCTTGCCTTGGAAATGAATAGAGATAATTCTGTTGTTTTTGAGATTGCATCCAAGTACTGCATTCCAGACTTTTTTGCTGTATTGCTTAAAGTTCTCCAAGCCAGGCTTCAGCAATATGTGAACCGTGAACTTCTAGATGTTCAAGCTGGTTTTAGAAAAGGCAGAGGAATCAGAGATCAAATTGCCAACATCCACTGAATCATGAAAAAAGGAAGAGAGTTCTAGAAAAAAAAAAAAATCTATTTCTGCTTTATTGACTATGCCAAATCCTTTGAGTGCATGGATCATAAAAAACTGTGGAAAATTCTGAAAGAGATGGGAATAACAGAACATCTGACCTGCCTCTTGAGAAACGTATATGCAGGTGGGGAAACAACAGAACTGAACATGGAACAGACTGGTTCCAAATAGCAAAAGGCGTGTGTCAAGGCTACATATTGTCACCCTGCTTATTTAACTTATATGCAGAGTACATCATCAGAAACACTGGGCTGGAAGAAGCACAAGCTGGAATCAAGTTTGCCGGGAGAGATATCAATAATCTCAGATATGCAGATGACACCACCCTTATGGCAGAAAGTGAAAAACGAAACAGCCTCTTGATGAAAATGAAAGAGGTTAGTCAAAAGGTTGGCTTAAAGCTAAACATTCAGAAAAAACAAAAAACAATAAAAAAAAAAAGCTAAACATTCAGAAAACGAAGATCATGGCATCTGATCCCATCATTTCATGGCAAATAGATGGGGAAACACTGGCTGACTTTATTTTTCTAGGCTCCAAAATCACTGCATATGGTGATGATAGCCGTGAAATTAAAAGATGTTTACTCCTTGGAAGGAAGGTTATGCCCAACCTAAATAGCATATTAAAAAGTAGAGACATTACTTTGTCAACAAAAGTCCGTCTAATCAAGGCTATGGTTTTTCCAGTGGTCATGTATGGATGTGAGAGTTGGTCTATAAAGAAAGCTGAGAGCTGAAGAATTGATGCTTTTGAACTATGGTGTTGGAGGAGACTCTTGAGATTCCTCGGACTGCAGGAATCCACATCTGCAGGTTGGACTGCAGATCCAACCAGTCCATCCTAAAGGAGATGCTACTGCTGCTAAGTCACTTCAGTCATGTCCATCTCTGTGTGACCCCATAGACCACAGCCCACCAGGCTCCTCCATCCCTGGGATTCTCCAGGCAAGAACACTAGAGTGGGTTGCCATTTCCTTCTCCAATGCATGAAAGTGAAAAGTGAAAGGGAAGTCTCTCAGTCGTGTACGACTCTTCGTGACCCTATGGACTGCAGCCCACCAGTCTCCTCTGTCCATAGGATTTTCCAGGCAAGAGTACTGGAGTGGGGTGCCATAGCCTAGTCCTGGTGCCCTTCATTGGAAGGACTGATGTTGAAGCTGGAACTCCAATACTTTGGCCATGTGATGAGGAGAGCTGACTCATTTGAAAAGACTCTGATGCTGGGAAAGATTGAGGGAAGGAGGAGAAGAGGATGAGAAAGGATGAGATGTTTGGATGCCATCATTGACTCGATGGACATGGGTTTGGGTGAACACCGGGAGTTGGTGATGGACAGGGAGGCCTGACCTGCTATGTTCATGAGGATACAAAGAATCGGACATGACTAAGCGACTGAAATGAACTGAACTAAACTAAGCATACCCATGGAGCCTGTACAATTATTTTGAATTTGTAGATTAATTTCTAACTTGATTTTTTAAATAGATGTATAGATTTCTAAGGGAGCATTTTATAATTTGCAGTTTGAATGTTAGTATACATGCATATCTATTCAATTCTCATTTATATTCTTCAAAATAGTTTGCNAAGCATACCCATGGAGCCTGTACAATTATTTTGAATTTGTAGATTAATTTCTAACTTGATTTTTTAAATAGATGTATAGATTTCTAAGGGAGCATTTTATAATTTGTAGTTTGAATGTTAGTATACATGCATATCTATTCAATTCTCATTTATATTCTTCAAAGTAGTTTGCAATTTTCTTCAGAGATTTTACACATTTTTTGCAGATTTATTCATGGAATTGATTTTACAATGACATATGTGTATTTTTCCCTGATTTATTTTATAACTGCTTAGTTATGGTACCATGCATAGGACCACTGACACATAGTCACTCCACAGTTTAAATGTAACATACATTTTATTAGGTAAGTATTCAGGCAGAGAAGCAACAGGGTAATCACTGTCCTACTGTTATTCCACAAAATAGTTGTGTGTAGGCCAATCTTATCAGGATGCACCACAGAGAAAACTCCAGGAGAGAGGTTCACTGTAACAGTTCTACAAAGGGGAGCACATAGAAACTTCCTCATCTATGATATGGCCTTCTTAGAAGAAAGAGCCTGCAAAGTTTAGGTGCTGGTGCAGTCTGGACATGATTGAGACAACTGAAAACTAATGGGGTAATTTAAACTGGTGAGGGAAGGAACCCTCTGTTTCAGTTTTAGATTGCTAAAATTTGTTTCATTTTAAATATGTGAACTAACGTAAAATTTTATCAAATATATTTTTCTGTACATACCAATATTACCTTTACTATCATATAGATATTAAAATGTTTCTGTATTCTGATTATCAGACTTAGTCATTATTTACTTTTTAAAAACTGCTCTATTTGATTTGCTAATGTGTTCTTTAAAATGTTGCCATCTCTGTTTAAATGTGAGATTAGCCTGACATTTGTCTCTTGTACTTTCTCCCCATGCTAAGCTCGATATCAAAATTTGCATGTTTGTGTGCTCAGTCACTCAGTCATATCTGACTCTTTGCCCATTATGGACTGTAGCACCAGGCTCCTGTGTTCAAGTTATTTTCCAGGCAAGAATGCTGGAGTGCATTGCCATTTCCTCCTCCAGGGGATCTTCCTGACCTAAGGATCCAACCTACATCTCCTATATTGGCAGGTGGGTTCTTTACTACTGAATCACCTGGGAAGCTCATATCAAAATTTACTCATCCTCAAAAGAAATAAGATATGAAACTTTCCTATTGGTATGTAGTTTTATTTCATATTTAATATTCATTAATATATTTAGATTTTGTTTTTCTATTAGTCTTTATAAATTTGTATTTATTTATTTTGCTTTAAAATTACTAGCAATATTAACTTACAATTATTCAATGCATTATTTAGTAATAACATTTACCTGTCGAGATTGTTTATCTGATTATTCTCTAATTTTTCTTGATAAGATCTATTAAGGGTTTGAAAGGATGAACAAGAATGAAGGTAAGTAGTGAAAGAAAGACTTAAAGCTACCCTACTATAGGTAAAATGTACAATTTACTTATTTGAAGGACACTCAAGTACATATGTGCAATGGGATAATACTCAGCTATTAGAAAGCATGAAATATGCCATTTGAAGCAACGTGGTTGGACACGGAGATTATCATATTAAGTGAAGTAAGTTAGACAGAGAAAGAAAAATATGTATGACATTATTTTATGTGGAATCTTAAAAAAATAAAAGAACTTATTTACAAGACAGAAACAGACTCAAAGACTTAAAGAAATAATTTATGGTTATTGTGGTAGAAGGATGAGGGAAGGGTAAATGATTAGGAGTTTTGGATTAACCTGTACACACTGCTATATTTAAAATAAATAATCAGCAAGGACCTACAGTATAGCACAGGGAACTGCTCATTATTCTGTAATAGCCTAAATGAGAAAATAATTTTGAAAAGACTAGATACATGTATATGTATAACTGAAGCATTTTGCTGTAAACCTGAAACTCGCACAACGTTGCCAATAAGCTGTGCTCTGATATAAAGTTAAAAAAAAAAAAAGTAAAGACTTAGAAATAATTTCTGCTACAGAGAAACAGTCATATCTTGATCAAATTCCCATAAAGACTCCTGGTGGCTTAATCCTGTTGAGGATAGTACAAGATCCTTTGTTCGTTTTACTGAGGTTTCTCTTATCCTTGTAATCCCATNAAGTTAAAAAAAAAAAAAAGTAAAGACAGAAATAATTTCTGCTACAGAGAAACAGTCATATCTTTATCAAATTCCCATAAAGACTCCTGGTGGCTTAATCCTGTTGAGGATAGGACAAGATCCTCTGTTCGTTTTACTGAGGTTTCTCTTATCCTTGTAATCCCATCCAGTTACTTCTGTAGCTTTTGGCTGTGTCTCTGTTGCTAAGGGCAAAAGCACATTCCCAAGGCTTTAGGAGGAAATTGGAGTAGAAACGAACTGTTTTCCATATTGCATCATTATAGCAGCTATAAGGTCATACCTGCTTAACACACATTTCAGAGTTTGCCATTCTTATTGATCTTCTTAAAAATAGCTTATATATGATGTAACTCTGTCACTGTTGTTTTTCCCTTTACTAGTATCTAATGTTTTAATATTTCTTTCTTTTTAAAATCTTTAGTTTTAATCTATTTATGTCTACATCTTAAATTCACAGTTAAATTTATTTTCTGTTTTAAAAATATATAATTTGCAAATGGAAATTATTTAAATTCTCCTTCTCAGTTCCTATGCCTATAATTGCTTTCTTTCTTTTAACTGAATCAGTAATAATGTCAATACAATGTTAAGTGGCCATGGCGATAGTGAACACTCTTAGCTTGTTTCTGACCCTACTGAATGTGTCAAAGGGACAGAGAAGCTAAATGAAGGAGATTCACTGGCCAAATTTGGCATAATTTGAACATCAACATAATAATGAATTATATTGAATCGTAAAAGAGTATTTGGTGGTACATAATGACTTGAGAAGATATAAAGCAGGGGAAACTCTTTTTTGTAACTGCAGTTTACAAAATAAATGTAGGAAGAATAGTCAAATGAGAAAAACACAATTTTTCAACTCCTAAANTTGAATCGTAAAAGAGTATTTGGTGGTACATAATGACTTGAGAAGATATAAAGCAGGGGAAACTCTTTTTTGTAACTGCAGTTTACAAAATAAATGTAGGAAGAATAGTCAAATGAGAAAAACATAATTTTTCAACTCCTAAAGGAATCATTAACTCAAATATCAACAATGGGGGTTAAAATAATTGAGTGAAGGCTATCAATAAACAGGATTTATAATCTCGAACTATCAGCCTTCACTGTGATCTGGGCAATGAAATTTTAAAAATATTTCATCAAAATAGTCTAGCGGCATCTAGGGTTGAGACACACTGATAGAACCTTTTGAGTTAATGGACGTGGAAGAATATAAGGGAAAAGAATCTTGCAGTAGATGTCTCTTCTCTACTGCTGTTGTTTTAAGAAGAAATGCATGGATCTTTCTTTCAGTGCCCTTCCTTTATTTTTTTCAGTGCTCTTTATGAAAAAGATGGTAATATTTAGACGATTAACACAGGTTCTGAACTTCAGGGGAAAAATTGATTTGCTTTGATTTAGAGTGTAGCTAGTAGAGGTGATAGAATTCCAGTTGAGATATTTCAAATCCTAAAAGATGATGCTGTAAAAGTGCTGCACTCAATATGCCAGTAAATTTGGAAAACTCAGCAGTAGCCACGGGACTGGAAAAGCTGTTTTCATTCCAATTCCAAATAAAGGAAATGCCAAAGAATATTCAAACTACTGCACACTTTCATTCTTCTCACATGCTAGCAAAACAATGTTCAAAATTCTCCAAGCTAGGCTTCAACACTACATGATCCAAGAACTTTCAGATATTCAATTGAATTTAGAAAAGGCAGAGGAATTGCAGATCAAGATGGCAACATCAGTTGGATCACAGAAAAAGAAAGAGAATTCCAGGAAAAAAAATCTAATTTTGCTTTATTGATTATGTTAAAGCCTTTGACTGTGTGTATCACAATAAATTGTGGAAATCTCTTCAAGAGATTTGAATACCAGTTGAGCTATTTCAACTCCTGAAAGATGATGCTGTTAAAGTGCTGTACTCGATATGCCAGCAAATTTGGAAAACTCAGCAGTGCCCACAGCACTGGAAAAGGTCAGTTTTCATTCCAGTACCCAAAATAGGCAATGCCAAAGAATGCTCAAACTACTGCACAACTGCACTCATCTCACACACTGGTAAAGTTATGCTCAAAATTCTCCAAGCCAGGCTTCAGTAAAACATGAACTGTGAACTTCCAGATGTTCAAGCTGGTTTTAGAAAAGGCAGAGGAACCACAGATCAAATTGCCAACATCTACTGGATCATTGAAAAAGCAAAAGAGTTCCAGAAAAACATCTATTTCTGCTTTATTGTTTGTGCCAAAGCCTTTGTCTGTATGGATCACAATAAACCGTGGAAAATTCTGAAAGAGATATGCATACCAGACCACCAGACCTACCTCTTGAGAAATCTATATGCAGGGGTGGAAGCAACAGTTAGAACTGGACAGGGAACAACAGACTGGTTCCAAATAGGAAAAGGAGTATGTCAAGGGTGTACGTTGTCACCTTGCTTATTTAACTTGTATGTATAGTACATCATAAGAAACGGTAAGATGAATGAAGCACAAGCTGGAATCCAGATTGCTAGGAGAACTATATATAACCTCAGATATGCAGATGACACCACACTTATGGCAGAAAGTGAAGAAGAATTAAAGAGCCTCTTGAGGAGAGTGAAAAATTTGGCTTAAAGCTCAACATTCAGAAAACTAAGATCAGCACATCTGGTCGCATCACTTCATGGCAAATAGACAGGGAAACAGAGGAAACTGTGGCTGACTTTATTTTCTTGTGCTCCAAAATCACTGCATATGGTGATTGCACCCATGAAATTAAGACACTTACTCATTGGAAGGAAAGTTATGACCAACCTAGACAGCATATTAAAAAGCACAGACATTACTTTGTCAACAAAGTTCCTTCTAGTCGAGGCTATGGTTTTTTCAGTGGTCATGTATGGATATGAGTGTTGGACTATAAAGAATGCTGAGTGCTGAAGAATTGGTGCTTTTGAACTATGGTGTTGGAGAAGACTCTTGAGAGTCCCTTGGACTGTAGGGAGATCCAACCAGTCCTTCCTAAAGGAGATCAGTCCTGGGTGTTCATTGGAAGGATTGATGCTGAAACTCCAGTACTTTTACCACCTCATGTGAAGAGTTGACTCTTTGAAAAGGTCCTGATGCTGGGAAAGATTGAGGGCAAAAAGAGAAGGGAACGACAGAGGATGAGATGGTTGGATGGCATCATCAATTCAATGGACATGGGTTTAGGTGGACTCCAGGAGTTGGTGATGGACAGGGAGGTCTGGCTTGCTGTGGTTCATCAGGTTGCAAAGAGTTGGACACAACTGAGCGACTGAAATGAACTTACCTGCCTCCTGAGAAATCTGTATGTAGGTCAAGAAGCAACAGTTAGAAGTCGACATGGAACAATGGACTGGTTCCAAATTGGGGAAGGAGTACATTAAGACTGTATATTGTCACCCTGCTTATTTAACTTATATGCAGAGTTCAGTTCAGTTCAGTTCAGTCGTTCAGTCGTGTCCGACTCTCTGCGACCCCATGAATCGCAGCACACCAGGACTCCCTGTTCATTACCATCTCCCGGAGTTCACTCAGACTCACGTCCATCGAGTCAGTGATGCCATCCAGCCATCTCATCCTCTGTCGTCCCCTTCTCCTCCTTCCCCCAATCGTTCCCAGCACCAGAGTCTTTTCCAATGAGTCAACTCTTCACCTGAGGTGGCCAAAGTGCTGGAATTTCAGCTTTAGCATCGTTCTTTCCAAAGAAATCCCAGGGTTGATCTTCAGAATGGACTGGTTGGATCTCCTTGCAGTCCAAGGGACTCTCAAGAGTCTTCTCCAACACCACAGTTCAAAAGCATCAATTCTTCAGTGCTCAGCCTTCTTAACAGTCCAACTCTTAGAGTACATCATGTGAAATGCCAGGTCGGATGATGCACAAGGTGGAATCAATATTTCCAGGAGAAATATTGATAATCTCAGATATGCAAATAACACCACCCTTATGGCAATAAATGGAGAGGAACCTTAGAGCCTCTTGATGAATGTGAAAGAGTAGAGTGACAAAGTTGGCTTGAAACTCAACATTGAAAGAATGGAGATCATGGCATCTGGTCCCATCACTTCGTGGGAAGTAGATGGGGAAACAATGGAAACCATGATAGAGTTTATTTTCTTGGGCTCCAAAATCAGTGTAGTTGGTGACTCCAGCCATGAAATTAAAAGACGCTCCTTGGAAGAAAAGCTATGAGATAACTAGACATCATATTAAAAAGCAAAGATGTTACTTTGCCAGAAAAGGTCCTTCTAGTCAAAGCTATTTTTTCCCAGTAATCGTGTATGGATGTGAAATTTCAACTATAAGGAAAGCTGAGCACCAAAGAATTAATGCTTTTAAACTATGGTTTTGGAGAAGATTCTTGAGAGCATCCCTTGTACTGCAATATAATGAAACCAATCAATCATGAAGGAAATCAATCCTGAATATTCATTGGAAGGACTGATGCCAAATCTCTAGTACTTTGGCTACCTGATGCGAAGAAATGACTCATTTGTTAAGATCCTGATGCTGGGAAAGATTGAAGGCAGGAGGAGAAGGGGATGACAGAGGATGAGTTGGTTGGATGACATCACCAACTTAATGGTTGTGAGTTTAAGCAAGCTCCGGGAGTTGGTGATGGACAGGGAGGCCTGGTGTACTGCAGTCCATGGAGTCACAAAGAGTCAGACAGGATTGACTGACTGAACTGAACTAGTGTGGCTGGCCTTAGACATGCCTTATACTTTAGGTATATGGAATTTCCAAGATTAAGCCTAGATCTGCTATTGCTGTTTAGTCAATAAAGTCATTTCTGACTCTTTGCTACCCTAAGGACTCTATCCTGCCAGTCTCTTCTGTCCAGGCAAGAATACTGGAGTGGCCTATGTCACCAGTAGGCAAAAATGAGGACACATCATTAAGGTAGTGTTTTGCTGGTGTTTTTCTCTCAATGTCTCTCTTTAGAATTTAGAGACTTACACTCTCATTGAGGAACTGGTTGTAGATATCAATATAGCTAATTTTTAACATAGATATCCATGTAGTGTTTACTGTTATAGTTGTTATTATTGTAATAGCCTTCATTCCAATTGCAGCTCATATATTCCTTAGGCAATCTCTCTGCTGCCTTTTTTAGAAATATAAAACAAAGAGGAAACTGACCCCTTTGTAGAATCAATAAAGGAAATCAATATAAACTTCTTTAAACTTCCGTAAAGGCAACTATGCTTTTAAAATTCACATGTGTGGTAATTGATAAATTATATATTAGGAGTGTTACAATTACTGATATATGTAATGACTTACAGTAGAGAAAGCATTTTCATAAAGATTTACTAAGAATCTTACTTTCACAGATGTCATGAGTTATCTAGTGGAAAATGCAATATTCAATTTACAAATTTTTTTCTGAATAGTATATTATGTGCTTGTTTAACAGATGGACCAAATAACTTGTTCTTTGTCTGGTCTATAGATGTTGTAATTTTTTAAAAATTTTATTTCTTTTTGGCTGTGCTGTGTCTTCATTGCTGCACAGATTTTTCCCTTGTTGTGGCGAATGAGGTTCACTCTGTAGTTGTGGCACACAGGTTTCTCATTATGGTGACTTCTCTTGCTGTGGAACAAGAGCTCTAGGGTTTATGGGCTTCAGTAATTGTAGCATGTGGCCTCAGTAGTTGTAGCTCCTGGGCTAGTAGTTGTAGCTCCTGGGCCCTAGAGCATAGGCTCAGTAGTTGTGGTACACAGGCTTAGGTGCTCCACTGCATGTGGGATTTCCTAGATCAGGGATTGAACTACTGCACTGGCAGGCAGATTCTTTGCCACTGAGCCACCAGGGAAGCCCCCAGATGTTATAATTATAGAATTTTCTTTGTATTGCTTTGATACATGGGCTATGTGTGTAAAAGAATATTAGCAAATTCTATACAGTCACAAATTTTAAAAACAAAAATGAAGTCAAAGTCATGGCTCCTCCTCCATCTAGGTTCAGTTGGCCTCACAAAATGTATAGAATGAACTTCTAAAGGACAGGATCATAGACAGTTCTCTATAAAGATGGTGTGTCAACCTCTAACACAGTATAGGCACAAAATCAGACATGTCTTTATGAGTTTTGTCCCCAATAGGGAGAATACATGAGTCTGGTAACCACGGATGATGGTAGGAATGAACTACTTCATTATTTTGACCTACATTATTTTCCAATGACTGACTAGAGACTTTTATGCTTTCTCTCCCTGAAATTTTCACTTTTCCCAGTCAGAGATCAGAATGCCCAGTGATGGTGTCCTCTTGCCAGGAAATATACTAATTGTACTAATTGTCCTATGAACATTCTAGTTATATCTGTAACCAGGCCATCCTGTCCAGAGACCACTATGACCTAAGTAAAATCATCAAGGTCTCTGAGCCTTCAGGAATAATAATGTTTTGGGTCATACCATCAAGACCTGCTACGTTGACAGCTGAGGAAAGTTTCAAATGAATTTTGCAGGGGAAATAAGTGCAAGTTATAGCCCTGAGGTTGATTTCAGTTATGTGGGTTGTGGTTAGTCTTATTAACCTCATTTTTCTATTCTAGTACTAGCTAGTTGAGAATTTTTCAGAAATGAAGTGTGGTCTGAATATCTTTCTCTTATCCTCCACTACTTCTCTCTTTTTAGAAGTTTGCTTGGTTATGCTCTGAAAATTCTCCTTACCCACACCCAAGTCTCCCACATAAGTAACCCTACCTTGGCATCTGCTTCTAGAACTACAACTTATCTTTAGGCTTTTACCAAATTTTACTCTCTTTCCTCTCATTCTTATATGCAAATCTTATTTCTCCCAATGAATGCCGTTTATTCCTACTCTCTCTTCACACAGATATTGACTTAGTGCAAGTGATTACTGCATTAACTTGGAGTTTTCAGATGGTGTCATGAGTTCATTACAGAATTTTTATAGAATAATGTCTCTATCCCATTTCCTAATATATAAGGTCATTTGCTTTTGAGGTTTATTTTTCACTTTAATCAGCCTGACCTTTGTCACCATGGTGAGCTTTCTGTCTTTTCAAGACAAGCTAAGGACTTTTGCCCTTTTGTGACTTTGTCTATTTAGATTTTTGCTCCTACAATTCAGCCAAATGGAGGGTCATATTTCCCTGTGTCAGAATGATGACTCCTGCTGCTTCTTTTAATGGTTAGTGCCATGGACTATGAGGGAATGCTGTGACGAGCTGTAAGACAATAGAGAAAAAGAGAAGAAGTTAGAAAGAGAAGTTGATTTCCATACTTTCTGAGCTGTAAAAGTTCCCTTCTCTGCTCCTCAGGCCACAACTAAAAACACTGTCCATGAGCTCTCCCTGCCAGCACCGCAGTGCTCATTTCAGAGCTCCTCAAATAAGCTTCCCCCACACCTTTTGTCCTGGTTTTATAGTTCCTGCCTACCCCAGTTCCCCCCCTGCAGCACAAAAATACAGGTGAAACATGCATATTGCCTCATAGTGGGACATTGTGAATAGCTGTTTTGAGACTCTGTTAGAGTCCTCTGGGATGTTACTAGTTTCATTTTGGCAGGCAGGCAAGCTGCTGGGTTCTGAATGAAAGTACCATCTGACTTTCTGTGGCAGTGATTCCAACAGCAATTGAGTTTTAAAAGTGTTGGTGGGTGCTATTTGAACTTGTCTCTCCATGTTCCACTCAAGGGTTCATTTAGGACTCAGCAGTATCACTATTGCAATTCATTTCTCAAAGACTTTGCTGTAGTTCTCTGGATTATTTCTGCACACTTGTAGCTTGGAACTGATCCTAATATTGTGTTCACTTGCACACAGACCAGGGGACCTCTTTTTTCTGGGCCCTCATCTCTGGAATTTCCTCCAAGCTCTCCACATTCAAGAGATTTTTTTTACCAGTTTCTATGACTGGAAATACATATAACATAATATATGTATATATATATATATATATATATATATATGCTGCTAAGTCACTTCAGTCATGTCCGACGCTGTGTGACCCCATAGATGGCAGCCCACCAGGCTCCCCCATGCCTGGGATTCTCCAGGCAAGGACTCTGGAGTGGGTTGCCATTTGCTTCTCCAATGCATGAAAGTGAAAAGTGAAAGGGAAGTCGCTCAGTTGTGTCCGACTCTTTGCAACTCCATGGACTGCAGCCTACCAGGCTTCTCTGTCCATGGGATTTTCCAGGCAAGAGTACTGGAGTGGGGTGCCATCACCTTCTCCAATTTGCCTCTGACTTACTTCAATTAGTATGATAATCTACAAGTCCATCCATGTTGTTGCAAATAGCATTATTTCAGTCTTTTTTTATGATTGAATAATATTCCACTGTATGTATGTATCACATCTTCTTTTATCCATTCATTCCTCTGTTGATGGACATTTAGGTTGCCTCCAGATGTGTATAAGAGACAGCTCTTTGCCGTCCAAGGGACTCTCAAGAGTCTTCTCCAGAACCCCAATTCAAAANTCAAGACAAGCTAAGGACTTTTGCCCTTTTGTGACTTTGTCTATTTAGATTTTTGCTCCTACAATTCAGCCAAATGGAGGGTCATATTTCCCTGTGTCAGAATGATGACTCCTGCTGCTTCTTTTAATGGTTAGTGCCATGGACTATGAGGGAATGCTGTGACGAGCTGTAAGACAATAGAGAAAAAGAGAAGAAGTTAGAAAGAGAAGTTGATTTCCATACTTTCTGAGCTGTAAAAGTTCCCTTCTCTGCTCCTCAGGCCACAACTAAAAACACTGTCCATGAGCTCTCCCTGCCAGCACCGCAGTGCTCATTTCAGAGCTCCTCAAATAAGCTTCCCCCACACCTTTTGTCCTGGTTTTATAGTTCCTGCCTACCCCAGTTCCCCCCCTGCAGCACAAAAATACAGGTGAAACATGCATATTGCCTCATAGTGGGACATTGTGAATAGCTGTTTTGAGACTCTGTTAGAGTCCTCTGGGATGTTACTAGTTTCATTTTGGCAGGCAGGCAAGCTGCTGGGTTCTGAATGAAAGTACCATCTGACTTTCTGTGGCAGTGATTCCAACAGCAATTGAGTTTTAAAAGTGTTGGTGGGTGCTATTTGAACTTGTCTCTCCATGTTCCACTCAAGGGTTCATTTAGGACTCAGCAGTATCACTATTGCAATTCATTTCTCAAAGACTTTGCTGTAGTTCTCTGGATTATTTCTGCACACTTGTAGCTTGGAACTGATCCTAATATTGTGTTCACTTGCACATAGACCAGGGGACCTCTTTTTTCTGGGCCCTCATCTCTGGAATTTCCTCCAAGCTCTCCACATTCAAGAGATTTTTTTTACCAGTTTCTATGACTGGAAATACATATAACATAATATATGTATATATATATATATATATATATATATATGCTGCTAAGTCACTTCAGTCATGTCCGACGCTGTGTGACCCCATAGATGGCAGCCCACCAGGCTCCCCCATGCCTGGGATTCTCCAGGCAAGGACTCTGGAGTGGGTTGCCATTTGCTTCTCCAATGCATGAAAGTGAAAAGTGAAAGGGAAGTCGCTCAGTTGTGTCCGACTCTTTGCAACTCCATGGACTGCAGCCTACCAGGCTTCTCTGTCCATGGGATTTTCCAGGCAAGAGTACTGGAGTGGGGTGCCATCACCTTCTCCAATTATATGTATATTATATAATGTATATAAACAGTGAATAATTATATATATATATATATAATATATAATACATATAAATATATATACCTATATATATGTATATATATACACACACACACATATGTACATGTATCTCCTTTCCTCTTGATCCTCCCTCCCCTCCCTGCATCCCACACCTCTAGGTCATCACAGAGCCCCAGGCTGGGCTCCCTGTGTTATACAGCAACTGCTCACCAGCTATCTATTTTATAGCTATGGTAGTGTGTGTATGTCTATGCTACTTTCTCCATTCATCCCACTCTCCTTGACCCACTTTGTCCACAATCCATTCTCTATATCTGCCTCTCCAGGAGTTTTAGCATTTAGCACTGTTCCAGAGTTCTTCATGAATGAGGCTAACTTTAAGGCAAAGCAGTGAGAGAGGGAAATTTAACCAACCATAAATCAATCACCAAATAACAAGACTCTTTCCTTATATTTCCCATACAACCATGGTCCCTTTTCTGATTCTTCAATACAGAGGCACAGCTTTTCTCTAAAGTGCCTGCCGCCACACCATGGCAATGGCAGTGCAGATTTAGGATTGCAGCAGACCTCAGAGAAAAATAATAACAATAATATGGATTCTCTCTTCACAGTCTGACTCATGGGCCCTTTCCCTCCTTGCCTATGATTCAGAAAAACTGGTTTCTCTTGGAGGCTACTTGCTACCCAGTTATGAATTTGGTCCACCTTTGAGGGCACAGCCGTGAAATAAGATGGCAAAATAGAAATAAAAATAAAGAAAATTAACTTCATTCAAATTTTTACCTTTCTTCAAATTTTTTACTTTTCTTCCAAAGTTTCCTTCCTTGATTTCCCTGCTATTATTTACTTTTCAGAAACTTTAGGCATTTTGCATGCATGTGTGTGTGGTGTGTTTCATTTGGCCAGAAGTTTTATTTATAATCCCTGGAAGAGAAATGCTGCAGAAAGTTTAATTTATCTTCCCCAGAACTGGAATCTTCACCTTAGGGTTATGGGTTTTTATTAAACTTCATATTAGCTGTTTATGCTAATTTCACAGTAAAATAAAAGAATGTTACTGTGCTAGATTTCAATCTAATTATTTTATGGAACACTTACCTTATAAGCCATGGATTAATATTTTCTCATTATAAATTTTCATGGAAACCCCACTATATGCTCTTTATAGGAGATGTACTTTAAATATAAGGGTACAGTAAGATGCATGAAAAGATGATATATTACTATAAGTCTATGCTTATCAACAAAGGGTGATATATCAAGGCAAAACATATAACTACTAAATATTAAGAAAAATTATAATTATAAAGAGCCAATTCAGGAATTACATACTTTAACATAGCTTTCAAATATATATAAAAGGAAACATTAAAATCCATACATATTATTGGATATTTTATAGCTTCTCTATTAATAAATATTCAACAAATAAACTATAGTAAAACACAGACTTTTCAAATTTATAAAACATTTACCATATTCATATACTGGGCCAAAAATTATCTAAAAAATAATAACAAATACATTTTCTGATCACTGTTTGTTACCGTGATAATCTATTATTTTCATAGACTTGGGAAGGGACAGAATTTTGAATGTGGTGTTAAAATCCTCTAAAGCTGTCAGGAGTCTCAATGACATGATTTTTATTCTATTTGCACGTGTGTGTGTGTTGAAGGAAAGTTCACTGTTTATTACAAGGGCCAAGCAAT
Organism: Raphicerus campestris; assembly: GCA_006410735.1. Classification (NCBI taxonomy): domain Eukaryota; kingdom Metazoa; phylum Chordata; class Mammalia; order Artiodactyla; family Bovidae; genus Raphicerus; species Raphicerus campestris. The sequence goes on from SJYW01035002.1 coordinate 53,867, forward strand.
GATTTCAGAACAATTATTGCTCAAAACTGAACAACAACAACAAAGAGCTCAAAAAGCCCAAACTCCTCGATGAATTTCAGAAAAACATTTTTAAAGGGCAGGTGAGGAAGAGGGGTTTGAGAGTGTGTGATCAGCTCATGGCCAAGTCTCTGGTTGATGACTGTGTAACAGGATGGTGTCACAGGGATTGACATGTTCAATCCAGTAAATCTGGGAGTTACGTGCTCATGATCATCAAGCAGTTAAATTCTTCCATTTGGTGGGGGATTTGTTGTTGTTCAGTTGCTAAGTCATTTCCGACTGCAGTCACATGGACTGCAGCACTACCAGGCTTCCTTGTCCTTCACTGTCTCCCAAAGTTTGCTCAAACGCATGTTCGTTGAGTCAACAATGGGGATTTTAGCATCTGTCAAATAATTCAGGAAATGTGCATCAGATACTATCATCTAGGAACTTCAGAGAGAAGATAAAGCAGAGAATTTGAGGAGGAAGCTCTCTTGGAAAGGACCCATAAGGTCCTGCTCAGTTCCAAGACACTCAGGTATTGGTTAGCAGAAGCCCTGTATCTACAAGAGGGAAAACTGCACCCACCTTGAAGATGCATCATCCCAGTCCTCCCCACAGGACTCACTCATAATCCCCAATGAATACTGAATCAGTGCCCACCATCTGCTGCTGTGCTAGCTGCTGGGCTTGACTGAGAGTTGGACAGAAATGGTCCCCACTCTTTCTCCACAGTGCAGAAGAATATTGAAAGGGTGTTGGTTTAGTCATGGAAGTGTCTCTTGGGTTAGTGTGTGCTAAGTAGCTTCAGTCACGTCTGACTCTGTGCTACCCTATGGACTATTGTCCACCAGATTCAGCTGTTCATGGGATTTTCCAGGCAAGAAGACTGGAGTGGGTAGCCATTTCCTTCTTCAGGGGACCTTCCCACCTCAGGGACTGAACCTGGATCTTCTGCATTGCCCACAGATTCTTTACCATCTGAGACACCAGGGAAGCCCTCCTTGGGTTAGGGATTCGTATGAAATAAGATAAAATCCTTGCAGCTAATTTCTGAATGGATGACTAGGAAGCAAGAGAGGAGAGAGGAACACTTTCCTCTAGTGATGAGTCACTTTATTATTAACTCCGGCTTTAAATGACATCCCTAAGGTGGATCAGAAATTGTCACAGAGGTTATTTCCAGGATGAGGGACAGTGTGCAGAGAAGGCAGGAAACACAGACAGGCTGACTTTGGTGGAGGGTATGTCTGGAGGGAGACTTAAGTAGGTTCCATCACCCATAGGTGTTCATGCAGCCCTTGACCCCAGGAGCCCTCTGAGCCTCCCACATGGAGAGAAAGCCTTTTCCAAGGCTTGCGTCCTGGGTGAAAGAAGTCTTACTGGGTCCTGTGGAAACTCTTCAGGAAAAGATTATAGCTCATCCTTCTGTAGTTGTGAAAATATCCTTAAATGCAAAACCTGGCCTGTAGGACTCATAGTCAAGAATAGATATTGTCAATAAGCCCCAGACTGTGATCCAAAGTCATCCCCCAATTCTGCTGCATAGATATTTGTGTTGCATATCTAGTTCCAGGAATCTGTTTTTCTTTGTTCTTATTTTGATTAAAGAAATAACCACCCAGAAGGGTAATGAGATGTTCAAAGGCAGAATGGAGGACCAGAGCAGTCTGCAGGCTTCACACACTTGAAACAACAGAATAGGATACTGAAACCAGGCTTGCGTCTGTCCCACTTGCTCTCACTTAGGCTACTGCTTGAGGAATGTCATCTGACATATCCCTGGTCAGATCCAGTATCTTGGGCGATAACTGACACTCACAGTAAAACCACCCCCTCTCTCTCACCAAAATGTGAAAAGTCAGCCTTGAGTCTACAAGAATCAGGAAGTGCCAAGGGCCTTGCAGAGCAAAGGTG
>SJYW01035002.1:62673-128393 GCA_006410735.1 Raphicerus campestris
AAGTTTGCTTGGTTATGCTCTGAAAATTCTCCTTACCCACACCCAAGTCTCCCACATAAGTAACCCTACCTTGGCATCTGCTTCTAGAACTACAACTTATCTTTAGGCTTTTACCAAATTTTACTCTCTTTCCTCTCATTCTTATATGCAAATCTTACTTCTCCCAATGAATGCCGTTTATTCCTACTCTCTCTTCACACAGATATTGACTTAGTGCAAGTGATTACTGCATTAACTTGGAGTTTTCAGATGGTGTCATGAGTTCATTACAGAATTTTTATAGAATAATGTCTCTATCCCATTTCCTAATATATAAGGTCATTTGCTTTTGAGGTTTATTTTTCACTTTAATCAGCCTGACCTTTGTCACCATGGTGAGCTTTCTGTCTTTTCAAGACAAGCTAAGGACTTTTGCCCTTTTGTGACTTTGTCTATTTAGATTTTTGCTCCTACAATTCAGCCAAATGGAGGGTCATATTTCCCTGTGTCAGAATGATGACTCCTGCTGCTTCTTTTAATGGTTAGTGCCATGGACTATGAGGGAATGCTGTGACGAGCTGTAAGACAATAGAGAAAAAGAGAAGAAGTTAGAAAGAGAAGTTGATTTCCATACTTTCTGAGCTGTAAAAGTTCCCTTCTCTGCTCCTCAGGCCACAACTAAAAACACTGTCCATGAGCTCTCCCTGCCAGCACCGCAGTGCTCATTTCAGAGCTCCTCAAATAAGCTTCCCCCACACCTTTTGTCCTGGTTTTATAGTTCCTGCCTACCCCAGTTCCCCCCCTGCAGCACAAAAATACAGGTGAAACATGCATATTGCCTCATAGTGGGACATTGTGAATAGCTGTTTTGAGACTCTGTTAGAGTCCTCTGGGATGTTACTAGTTTCATTTTGGCAGGCAGGCAAGCTGCTGGGTTCTGAATGAAAGTACCATCTGACTTTCTGTGGCAGTGATTCCAACAGCAATTGAGTTTTAAAAGTGTTGGTGGGTGCTATTTGAACTTGTCTCTCCATGTTCCACTCAAGGGTTCATTTAGGACTCAGCAGTATCACTATTGCAATTCATTTCTCAAAGACTTTGCTGTAGTTCTCTGGATTATTTCTGCACACTTGTAGCTTGGAACTGATCCTAATATTGTGTTCACTTGCACATAGACCAGGGGACCTCTTTTTTCTGGGCCCTCATCTCTGGAATTTCCTCCAAGCTCTCCACATTCAAGAGATTTTTTTTACCAGTTTCTATGACTGGAAATACATATAACATAATATATGTATATATATATATATATATATATATATATGCTGCTAAGTCACTTCAGTCATGTCCGACGCTGTGTGACCCCATAGATGGCAGCCCACCAGGCTCCCCCATGCCTGGGATTCTCCAGGCAAGGACTCTGGAGTGGGTTGCCATTTGCTTCTCCAATGCATGAAAGTGAAAAGTGAAAGGGAAGTCGCTCAGTTGTGTCCGACTCTTTGCAACTCCATGGACTGCAGCCTACCAGGCTTCTCTGTCCATGGGATTTTCCAGGCAAGAGTACTGGAGTGGGGTGCCATCACCTTCTCCAATTATATGTATATTATATAATGTATATAAACAGTGAATAATTATATATATATATATATAATATATAATACATATAAATATATATACCTATATATATGTATATATATACACACACACACATATGTACATGTATCTCCTTTCCTCTTGATCCTCCCTCCCCTCCCTGCATCCCACACCTCTAGGTCATCACAGAGCCCCAGGCTGGGCTCCCTGTGTTATACAGCAACTGCTCACCAGCTATCTATTTTATAGCTATGGTAGTGTGTGTATGTCTATGCTACTTTCTCCATTCATCCCACTCTCCTTGACCCACTTTGTCCACAATCCATTCTCTATATCTGCCTCTCCAGGAGTTTTAGCATTTAGCACTGTTCCAGAGTTCTTCATGAATGAGGCTAACTTTAAGGCAAAGCAGTGAGAGAGGGAAATTTAACCAACCATAAATCAATCACCAAATAACAAGACTCTTTCCTTATATTTCCCATACAACCATGGTCCCTTTTCTGATTCTTCAATACAGAGGCACAGCTTTTCTCTAAAGTGCCTGCCGCCACACCATGGCAATGGCAGTGCAGATTTAGGATTGCAGCAGACCTCAGAGAAAAATAATAACAATAATATGGATTCTCTCTTCACAGTCTGACTCATGGGCCCTTTTCCTCCTTGCCTATGATTCAGAAAAACTGGTTTCTCTTGGAGGCTACTTGCTACCCAGTTATGAATTTGGTCCACCTTTGAGGGCACAGCCGTGAAATAAGATGGCAAAATAGAAATAAAAATAAAGAAAATTAACTTCATTCAAATTTTTACCTTTCTTCAAATTTTTTACTTTTCTTCCAAAGTTTCCTTCCTTGATTTCCCTGCTATTATTTACTTTTCAGAAACTTTAGGCATTTTGCATGTATGTGTGTGTGGTGTGTTTCATTTGGCCAGAAGTTTTATTTATAATCCCTGGAAGAGAAATGCTGCAGAAAGTTTAATTTATCTTCCCCAGAACTGGAATCTTCACCTTAGGGTTATGGGTTTTTATTAAACTTCATATTAGCTGTTTATGCTAATTTCACAGTAAAATAAAAGAATGTTACTGTGCTAGATTTCAATCTAATTATTTTATGGAACACTTACCTTATAAGCCATGGATTAATATTTTCTCATTATAAATTTTCATGGAAACCCCACTATATGCTCTTTATAGGAGATGTACTTTAAATATAAGGGTACAGTAAGATGCATGAAAAGATGATATATTACTATAAGTCTATGCTTATCAACAAAGGGTGATATATCAAGGCAAAACATATAACTACTAAATATTAAGAAAAATTATAATTATAAAGAGCCAATTCAGGAATTACATACTTTAACATAGCTTTCAAATATATATAAAAGGAAACATTAAAATCCATACATATTATTGGATATTTTATAGCTTCTCTATTAATAAATATTCAACAAATAAACTATAGTAAAACACAGACTTTTCAAATTTATAAAACATTTACCATATTCATATACTGGGCCAAAAATTATCTAAAAAATAATAACAAATACATTTTCTGATCACTGTTTGTTACCGTGATAATCTATTATTTTCATAGACTTGGGAAGGGACAGAATTTTGAATGTGGTGTTAAAATCCTCTAAATCTGTCAGGAGTCTCAATGACATGATTTTTATTCTATTTGCACGTGTGTGTGTGTTGAAGGAAAGTTCACTGTTTATTACAAGGGCCAAGCAATGATTTCAGAACAATTATTGCTCAAAACTGAACAACAACAACAAAGAGCTCAAAAAGCCCAAACTCCTCGATGAATTTCAGAAAAACATTTTTAAAGGGCAGGTGAGGAAGAGGGGTTTGAGAGTGTGTGATCAGCTCATGGCCAAGTCTCTAGTTGATTACTGTGTAACAGGATGGTGTCACAGGGATTGACATGTTCAATCCAGTAAATCTGGGAGTTACGTGCTCATGATCATCAAGCAGTTAAATTCTTCCATTTGGTGGGGGATTTGTTGTTGTTCAGTTGCTAAGTCATTTCCGACTGCAGTCACATGGACTGCAGCACTACCAGGCTTCCTTGTCCTTCACTGTCTCCCAAAGTTTGCTCAAACTCATGTTCGTTGAGTCAACAATGGGGATTTTAGCATCTGTCAAATAATTCAGGAAATGTGCATCAGATACTATCATCTAGGAACTTCAGAGAGAAGATAAAGCAGAGAATTTGAGGAGGAAGCTCTCTTGGAAAGGACCCATAAGGTCCTGCTCAGTTCCAAGACACTCAGGTATTGGTTAGCAGAAGCCCTGTATCTACAAGAGGGAAAACTGCACCCACCTTGAAGATGCATCATCCCAGTCCTCCCCACAGGACTCACTCATAATCCCCAATGAATACTGAATCAGTGCCCACCATCTGCTGCTGTGCTAGCTGCTGGGCTTGACTGAGAGTTGGACAGAAATGGTCCCCACTCTTTCTCCACAGTGCAGAAGAATATTGAAAGGGTGTTGGTTTAGTCATGGAAGTGTCTCTTGGGTTAGTGTGTGCTAAGTAGCTTCAGTCACGTCTGACTCTGTGCTACCCTATGGACTATTGTCCACCAGATTCAGCTGTTCATGGGATTTTCCAGGCAAGAAGACTGGAGTGGGTAGCCATTTCCTTCTTCAGGGGACCTTCCCACCTCAGGGACTGAACCTGGATCTTCTGCATTGCCCACAGATTCTTTACCATCTGAGACACCAGGGAAGCCCTCCTTGGGTTAGGGATTCGTATGAAATAAGATAAAATCCTTGCAGCTAATTTCTGAATGGATGACTAGGAAGCAAGAGAGGAGAGAGGAACACTTTCCTCTAGTGATGAGTCACTTTATTATTAACTCCGGCTTTAAATGACATCCCTAAGGTGGATCAGAAATTGTCACAGAGGTTATTTCCAGGATGAGGGACAGTGTGCAGAGAAGGCAGGAAACACAGACAGGCTGACTTTGGTGGAGGGTATGTCTGGAGGGAGACTTAAGTAGGTTCCATCACCCATAGGTGTTCATGCAGCCCTTGACCCCAGGAGCCCTCTGAGCCTCCCACATGGAGAGAAAGCCNTGCGTGAAAGTGAAAAGTGAAAGTGAGGTCACTCAGTTGTGTCCGACCCTCAGCGACCCCATGGACTGCAGCCTTCCAGACTCCCTCGTCCATGGGATTTTCCAGGCAAGAGTACTATCCTATCCTTTTTCCTCTCATGGAAGGCTGTCCTCTAGTGTGTGGTGGTGGTGGTGGTTTAGTCACCAAGTCATGTCTGACTCTTGTGACACCACGGACTGTAGCCTGCCAGTCTCCTCTGTCCATGGGATTCTCCAGGAAAGAATACTGGAGTGGGTTTCCATATCCTTCTTCACTCTAGTGTATGGTATTCAGTAATTACTACCATGGATGCATGCATATCACTTGCTTTGTGGCTTGGAGTAGCCTAAGAACAGATTTTGTGCTTTTTTTCTCATTATAGAGGAGCAAGCAAGTGCTGCTACACCTGTCCAAATTCCACCAGCTTCCTCCATTGCTACCTGGAGAGTTTGGGTGGTAGAATCTAGATGTGTGGAGAGTGGATGTCTGTAGGGCAAATTTGAATCCATGAGAGACAAGGAAATGTAGGACAATGGTGGGTTGTTTTCTCCCTTCTTTCAACCAGATGGACTTGGTTTATAAAGCCAGCCTCTATATAATCAATCCTTCAAGAAGGAGCAATCTGACACACCCACAGCAGGAGCTGGAAGGTACCCCATCACATTTGTTCTCCTGTTCTTCTGCCTCAGTCTCCCATTTTTTAGTTCTTTTTCCTTAAGATTGTACTACACAGTAGAAGTGTTTTTGTAATTTACTTGTGCTCTGAACATAAGCTGAACAGTGTTTAAATAAGGTCTCAATTATATCTATCTTTTAGACATACCATTAAGATATATCCCAGGAGACAGTGAGATAACTTTCATTTGAGAAGAAGTATAATGTCCTTATATTATATATTATATCCTGTCTTCAGAATTCTTTCAGGTAGATAAAAAGCCTCCCACTGATATTTTGGAAATCTACAAGATGTAGTCACAGAAGGATAGAACAAACCAATAGCAGATGACAGAAAAGAGAATAATTAGAAATTCAATAGACAGCAGGGGATAAACCTGATACACAACATTTGGCCTGCTAAGTTCTGCCAAATATCCTTGAATCTAAGGCGTCTCAACTACAAAACCAAGCCTTAGTGATCCATGAATCCATAATGGGTGTGCTAAACACACTTGGGCATTTCATTTGCAATTTATAAGCCACCTTTTAACTTTTCACATGCCTCCTGGAAATTGATGTATTCTTGGTGTCTTCTACAAAGGCCAAAGTCTCTATAATTGTCAAGGTTAAAACTAAAAGGTTATAAAGTGCTCTCCATCAACTAGCTTGAAAGGGGGTGGGGTGGGGGGTGCTAACTGATTGCACTTTCTGCCAGACTGTATATTGACATTTTAACATTATTTCTAAAAGGCCAGTGTCTACCACTCCTTAAATGTAATGGAGAGATTAAGACTAGAAGAGGTATATTTTGAACTGGGACTTCCTAAATTAGAATCTCACTTAGACACTGAGTAGCTGTGTGCCATAGGGATGTTACTTAACTTTCCTGTGCCTCAGACTCCTCATTTATAAAATGAGCATCATAATAGTTGTTGGGTGTCTGAGATGATGAAATGAGATGACATGCAAATCTTTGAAACTCTTCTGGTTCAGAGTAAATACTATATACATTTTAATTATTAGTAGTATTTGTTATAAAAATTATTGTAAGATTCTAGCTCAGATGGTAAAGAATCCACCTCCAATGCANAAGATGGCATGCAAATCTTTAAAACTCTTCTGGTTCAGAGTAAATACTATATACATTTTAATTATCAGTAGTATTTGTTATAAAAATTATTGTAAGATTCTAGCTCAGATGGTAAAGAATCCACCTCCAGTGCAGAAGACCTGGGTCCAATTCCTGGGTCAGAAAGATCCTCTGGAGAAGGAAATGACAATCCAGCATTCTGGCCTGGAGAATTTCATGGACAAATCATGGACTCTCAAACAGTCAGACATGACTGAGCGACTAACACATAATAATAATACTATGGCCATAAGTTTAGTCACAGGCATTCAAAGAGTTGTTTAGGCCTAAATAAAACTACTCAGATTAAGACTACAGCTAAAAATACATTTAATTTTCTCAAATTCTGGCACTGATCTCAGTACAGCATTAAATAAAAATCAGAGCAAGAATATTACTGTTTCCATTCTCACAGCCTTTCTCTTGAAAAATTTATTTGTATAATGGCTATTAAATACAATTGCTGCAACAGCTGTAGAGGAATGAAATGTCATATGAATAAATTACAATAATTATTAAGATAAATGTATTATGCAGATAATTGTATCCAAGACATACAATACATGGGTCAATTGTTTTCAACTGGTTTGTGGAGTTTCAGCTGTGAAATCTGCTGCTAGCTTAATGAGGATAACAGCTTTTTTTTTTTTTTTTTTTCTCCCTTGTTTTTTTTATAATTTTTTTTCATTTTTTTTTTNATATTATGCAGATAATTGTATCCAAGACATACAATACATGGGTCAATTGTTTTCAGCTGGTTTGTGGAGTTTCAGCTGTGAAATCTGCTGCTGGCTTAATGAGGATAGCAGCTTTTTTTTTTTTTCCTCCTGGGATTCTTTAAAATTATTTATCATTTAATTTTGACAGTTTTAATAATACATGTCTTGTGAAAAATCTTTTTTCATTGAGATAATTACTGTACTATTACTTTGTGGACTTATACATCCTGTTCCTTTATAGGCTTGAGAAGTCCTCAGGTATTCTTTCTTCAAATAAATTTTCTGCTCCCTTCTCTCTTCTTCTGAGACATCCACTCTTTTATGTGGCTTTTTCTAATGAAGTCAAATAGTTCTCACAGAGTTTCTTCATTTTCCTTTGAAATCTCAGTTTTCACTTCTCTTCTACCTGGATCAAGTCTATCTTTGAGACTGCTTATTCTCTCTTTCATACATTCTATTTTCAATGACTTCTAATAATACAACATTAATCTCATGTACAGAATGCTTCAGCTTCAGAATTTCTGTTTGGTTCTTTTCTATAGTTTTAATCTCTTTGGTAAAATATTCCTTTGGTTCATTAAATTTATTCCTGAATTCACTGAACTGCCTTTCTTTCTTTCCTTTTTTTTTTTTTTTTGTAGCTAATAGAGCTTCTTTATGACAGTTATCTTGAGTTCTTTATCAGTTAGTTCACAATCTTCCATGATTTTAAGGTTGGTTTCTGGAGAACTGTCATTGTCTTTTTGTAGTACTGTGTTACTATGGTATTTTATGGTTCCTGATGAGTCATTTCTCTGCTGACATATTGGAAGTAGCAAGCATTTTTCTTAGGCAAAGCTCTGCTTACTTGAGTCTAACAATCCAATGAAAGTGAAAGTGAAGTTCCTCAGTCATATCTAACTCTTTGCAACCCCATGGACTGTAGCCCATCAGACTCCTCCATCTATGGAATTTTCCAGGAGAGAGTACTGGAGTGGGTTGCCATTTCTTTCTCTAGGGGGTATTCCTGACACAGGGATTGAACCTGGGTCTCCCACATTGTAGGCAGATGCTTTTACCATCCGAGCCACCAAGGAAGCCCCAACAATCCAATAGACTGATAATTAGAGGCCTGTCTTTTGTTTTTCAGTGGGTGGTGCTATAGCATGATTTTTGTTTATTTTTATCTTCTGTTGACTGTCTATAGTAGAGAATTGGTACTTGTTCCCTTCACTGCCTCTGTAAGAGCTGTCCTCAGTGCCCTCATCATCAAGCACCAGAAAGGTGGGCACCTCTGTTGCATCTGAAGTCATCTGGGGTGCAGGCACTGCTACAGCAACTGGGGAAAGACGAGGGTAGGGTCATGAAGACCCCCGGGTCAGAGCTGGTCAAGATGGGTCAAACTCAAGAGGGGTCAAGAGCTGGGGTCATGTTTGCCTTCATTTTGTGTGGGGTTGTTGGGTTCACAGGCACCTCTGTCACAAGCAAGGAGGCCTGAATCACAGGCACCGCCACAGCTGGAGGGACCTGGTTAGGAGTCTTGCTACTGTTGCTGCCTGGTTTGCAATGATCATGAGCACAACTGTGGCCAGGAGGCTCTGGTTATGTGCAACACCTCTGCTACTATCACCAGGTTTACTGGGACTGTGGGCTCAGCTGCTGCAACCAAGGGCCTGGGACTGTGGGCACTGCTTTTAGTGTTCCCTAGGTTCTGCCCTCCCCGTGTGTCCCGATCTACTCTCCTTCAGACACGCAGATGTGTGGCTCTCACTGGTGTCCTGGTGAGTTGGGCAGAGGGAACTTTTTGAGTTATGGATGTTTTGCTAGTGGTGGATTGAAGAGAAGAAGGCATCTCATGCCACTGCCTTTATCCCTTTATGATTTCTATCAACCTTGTTTTTTATTCCCTTTCTCCTGAAACATATATTAATAAATATATGTTGTGGTATCATAATGTTGCAAAAAATTCTTTTATGCTTTTTTTCTGTATTATCCATTTTTTGTGTGTGTCTGTCCAGAAGTTTTCTTCTTTTATCATCCACATCATTAATTTTTTCACAAGCTGTGATTAAAATACTGTCATTCACTGAGTTAAATATATGTCTCTACAGTTTAATTCTTTTTCTTATTTTATTGTGCCCTAATTCTATCCTAAAAATATTGATCCTTGTCTTTTAGTTAAATGAACATACAAAATATGGTTATTTTGAAGTCTTCCCCTTTAATTAGGGCTTCCCTTGTGGCTCAGCTGGTAAAGAATCTGCCTACAATGCAGGAGACCTGGGTTCTACCACTGGGTTGGGAAGATCCCCTGGAGAAAGAAAGTCTACCCACTCCAGTATCCTGGCCTGGAGAATTCCACAGGCTGTATAGGCCATGGGTGACAAAGAGTCATTTTTATTGTGTGTTCTTTTCTTTTGGTCAGTACACTGTGCATGACAAATTACATATAATTTAATGTTCTGAATGATGATTTCTCACTCTAGAGAGGATTTAAATGTGCTCTGCAAGATGGTGAAGGTATGATCACTGGATTCACAAATTCTTTTAATCTTATCAAGGATTGACATGATTTGAACAAGAATTTTAGTCCCTATGAGAGCTGCTCCATTTTCAGTACAGCTTTATAAGTGCATGTCTTGTACAGCCATGAGGTCTCAACTCAAGCAGAGGAATGTTTATTTTTCCTCATTTGCCTTGCAGGCCATGACATGCATTTTCTTTCCTTAACCATGAGACATTTAAAAACTCAACTTCTTGGTCTCAAATAAATGGTCTCTAGATTTTTTCTTTCAGAATGTATGCTAATAATTTTTTTCTGACTCAGAGAAAATAAAGGTTTGTCAAGATCTGAAATAAGAATGCATTGCTTTTTACACCTTTGAACAGAATTTTGACAAATATTGTAGTTTTCAACCACTTTATTAAGATTTAATAATTTAACATAAATACTATTCATTTAAAGTATATAATTAATGCTTTTTAGTGTGTTCACAGAGTTGTACAATTATAAGAACCATTTAATTTTAGAATATATTCATCACACTACTGCCAATGTAGGGGAGATCAGTTCTATCCGTAATTCCAGAAGATCCCATATGCTGCAGAGAAACTCAGCCCATGTGCTGCAACTACTGAAGCTTGAACACCCTAAAGCCTGTGTACCACAACAAGAGAAGTGACTGAAATGACAAGCCCATGCACCACAGCTCGAGAGTAGCCCCTGCTCACCATAACTGGAGAAAAGCCTGCCCAGAAGCAAAGACCCAAAACAAAGTATAAATAAATTGTTTTGCAGCAAAACAAAAATAAATAAGTAAAATTATTTTTAAAAAAGAAGAGTTTATACTAAATGTGGTATTTTATTACTGGTAATATATCATTCAACCCTTCCTGGATAATATTCCATGATATGAATGTACCACATTTTGTTTCCTTATTCATCAGTTGAGGAACACTTGGGTTGTTTCTACCTTTGGCTATTTTGGATAAGTTTCTATGAACACTGGTGTATATGTTTGGTCATGGACATAAGTTTTCACTTATGTTGGGCATATATCTAAGAGTAAAGTTTTGTGCCAGGTGATAATGTTACATTGAAGAATTTGAGAAAATTTAGAATATTTTCCAAACTGCTTGCACTACTATACATTTGTTCTATCAGTATATAAGAGTTCTCTACATCCTTGACAACTGTAAAAGTTTGAAAAACTTTTCATTAAAAAAAAAAAAAAGGGTGGTTAAAACAACAGAAGTTTATTTTCTCATAGTTCTTGATGCTGGAATCCAAGATCAAAGTGCCAGCAGGGTTGATTTCCTCTGAGGTTTCTCTTCTTGGCTGCTGGTGGACACTCTCTTGCTGCCTCTTTTTGTGGCTGACTCTCTCTACATACATGCATCCAGTGTCTTCTGGTCTGTGTTGTCTGTGTTCTAATCTCTTTTTCTTATAAGAGTAATAGTCATATTGCATTAGGGATGACTGGAACAGCCACATTTTAATTCAATTAACTCTTTAAAACTCTATCTTCAAATAAGTCATTGTTGAAGATGCTGGGGATTAGAGCTCCAACATATGAGTTTGGGANAGTAATAGTCATATTGCATTAGGGATGACTGGAACAGCCACATTTTAATTCAATTAACTCTTTAAAACTCTATCTTCAAATAAGTCATTGTTGAAGATGCTGGGGATTAGAGCTCCAACATATGAGTTTGGGAGAAACATAGTCATCTCATAATACCAACAGTGGTTACTCTCTGTTCTTATAGGAATCTCAATGGATGTAAATAGGTATCTCATTATGTTTTATTTTTAATTTATTTATTTCAATTATTTTAATATTTATTGTATAAATTATTTTAATTTTAATATTAAATATGCCAAATATTGATTAATATTCAATATTTTAATTTTTTATTTATTTATTTTAATTGAAGGATAANCATTCTTTGGCATTGCCTTTCTTTGGGATTGGAATGAAAACTGACCTTTCTGAGCCATGTCCAACTCTTTGCAATCACATGGACTGTAGCCAGCCATGCTCCTCTGTCCATAGGATTCTCCAGGAAAGAGTACTAAAATTAGTTGTCATTTCCTACCCAGAGATTCTTCCTGACTCTGTGATTGAACCTATGTCTCATGCCTCTCAGCACTGGCAGCAGATTTTTTACCACTGTGCCCCCTGGAATGCCCAGTTTGTAAATATCCATGTGATAAACCAAAGTTTCTCGTACTGATCAGTTCAGGCTGTCATTAAAAAATGACATAGACTAGTTGATTTAAACTGGGCCTGTCTGAAGAGATTTTCCTACTCTTTCCTACTCTGAAGGATACTGAGAGTTACTGCAATACTAAAAAATATATTGAGTTAATCATCAAAATTAATAAGATGCACGGAGGTAGTCACATTTTTTTTCTATATTAGAATCAGATTTTAATAGAGAATCTAAAGAACCCCTCCTTGTTTTATTTTATTATTTTTTCTTTAAATGATTTGTATTTCTTTCACTATGTTTCTAAATTCACACATGTAGTTCTCTACAGGAATCCATCAGTTTCACTCATCTGGTAAGTTCAGTGTTGATTTTCATTAGTATTCTGAAATTGGGAGTGTTGATGATTTAGCAACCTGCTCTAATAAAAGAAACTATTATTCAATATGATGGGACCTGCTGGGAACAATTTCTTAGATCACATCACACATGTTGTCAATGGTAAAATGTGGAGACTGTAACAGATGGAATACACAATTTATTGAAAGACATTCTTGCTATTTAAAATTGCATGTATGCATCCCAATATTGAGAAAATTGAGATTTTTTTTCTTCTGGATCTTAAGAATAACACATGACACAATGCTACAATTTTGATGATTATTTTTTAAATCTATACCCACACTAGAATATTGTATTCAAAATATTTTTAAAATAGCTGGTATTATTTATCTTATGATACTCTCTGGTTTAATATTAACTATAATGACCATACCTGTCAATAACATTCATGGGAAGTAAGTATAACTGCCTGCTTCCAACATTCTCATGAATATGCCATGTAAAGCAGATGCCTGAAGTCATCTGACATTATTTACCACCTTTATTACTACTTGTATCAAATTTCAGTAGGAAATGAATCCATCATGATACAATTTATTTCTATAGGTATACACTTGTTCAATTATTAATTAACCAAATTATTCATTCCAGTGTTTTCCAACTTCTTCCATGTGGAACTAATCTATGTCAAAAGGGCCACTGTGTTTTAAAAATTCTGGTGAGCAAAACTTAAGAGAAAATTTAACTTAGATTTTCTCATATCTTTTGTTATGCTATTAGCTATTGTGCATTTTCAAACAGAAGTATAAAATACAGCATGCTGCTGCTGCTAAGTTGCTTCAGTCATGTCCGNCCACTGTGTTTTAAAAATTCTGGTGAGCAAAACTTAAGAGAAAATTTAACTTAGATTTTCTCATATCTTTTGTTATGCTATTAGCTATTGTGCATTTTCAAACAGAAGTATAAAATACAGCATGCTGCTGCTGCTAAGTTGCTTCAGTCATGTCCGACTCTGTGCGACCCCATGGACTGCAGCCTACCAGGCTCCTCCATCTGTGGGATTTTCCAGGCAAGAGTACTGGAGTGGGTTGCCATTGCCTTCTCCTAAATACAGCATATTACAACATTATTTCTTCTTGGGAAAACTAATTCATGCAGTATCCTTTGCAACTAGAAACTTTGAATGTTGATTTACTCATTTATAGCTTTCTGGAATTATTTAGAATAGTTTATGATAATAAAATTATTAAAATATAGGATAAATCAAAGTTAAGAGAACAGTAAATTCTAGAATAAATTGTAACCTATAGTAAATGAGAACAATTTTGCAATCCTTCCCACTCCATGCCATTTATCAGTAATATACAGTATGCTGTATATAACATGAGTTACTCTTGAGAGAAGGAAAGAATAAGGGAGAATGGCTTTATTCATGAACTCCCTCACCTAGCCATCAGTTCATGCTTGGCTATTTTTTTTTTTTCCTACCACAGAACAATTTATACTATGGACACAACAAGTTACTGCACGGGAAAAATGTTACACTAACCTAAAAATGAGCCTAGAATTGCCCTCAAGTGGAGAGTCTCAGCAGTGTAACTGCCAGATGTCAGGCTCAAGGCAGTAAAACTGTAGGAACTNTACCACAGAACAATTTATACTATGGACACAACAAGTTACTGCACGGGAAAAATGTTACACTAACCTAAAAATGAGCCTAGAATTGCCCTCAAGTGGAGAGTCTCAGCAGTGTAACTGCCAGATGTCAGGCTCAAGGCAGTTAAACTGTAGGAACTACTATATTTTCACATTTTTAATTTGTGGTTCCAACACATATGGAGTTCTATTTCCACAAACTACAGAAGAAGTCATTTGAAGAAAGTATAAAGTTATGAGTGGAGGTTATTTGCATACTCTATTAAACTTATTTTGCAAGGACTTGATAAAAGGATTTTCTATATGACAAGAAAATGTTTTTTAAATGAATACCAGAAATAATGATGGTATAAAATAATTCTTTCTGTCTTCTTGAATTGTGACCACCCTGACTCCACAGCTGAATGTTATTTAGTGTTGTCACAAATAGCTCTTTCTCTTTCACTTTCACTTATTGCACTTTTAAGTGACATTTCAAATAAAACTTATTTGAGGAAAAATTCATCAGTAATAATATGGGAGATACTTAAAGTGTCATTAATTGACCCTTTTCTGCTAGAAAGAGCATACATGGGAAATAATCAATAACATAATTTCTACAAATCTCACAGAAACATTTGAGAGTAATAAAATTTGATGAAAATATGTCTTTTATGAATAAATAACTCAATTTTCTTATATACTCTAGAATATAAGGAAACAAATTTGGCATCAAAATATTGTTTTANTTTTCTTCTGGATCTTAAGAATAACACATGACACAATGCTACAATTTTGATGATTATTTTTTAAATCTATACCCACACTAGAATATTGTATTCAAAATATTTTTAAAATAGCTGGTATTATTTATCTTATGATACTCTCTGATTTAATATTAACTATAATGACCATACCTGTCAATAACATTCATGGGAAGTAAGTATAACTGCCTGCTTCCAACATTCTCATGAATATGCCATGTAAAGCAGATGCCTGAAGTCATCTGACATTATTTACTACCTTTATTACTACTTGTATCAAATTTCAGTAGGAAATGAATCCATCATGATACAATTTATTTCTATAGGTATACACTTGTTCAATTATTAATTAACCAAATTATTCATTCCAGTGTTTTCCAACTTCTTCCATGTGGAACTAATCTATGTCAAAAGGGCCACTGTGTTTTAAAAATTCTGGTGAGCAAAACTTAAGAGAAAATTTAACTTAGATTTTCTCATATCTTTTGTTATGCTATTAGCTATTGTGCATTTTCAAACAGAAGTATAAAATACAGCATGCTGCTGCTGCTAAGTTGCTTCAGTCATGTCCGACTCTGTGCGACCCCATGGACTGCAGCCTACCAGGCTCCTCCATCTGTGGGATTTTCCAGGCAAGAGTACTGGAGTGGGTTGCCATTGCCTTCTCCTAAATACAGCATATTACAACATTATTTCTTCTTGGGAAAACTAATTCATGCAGTATCCTTTGCAACTAGAAACTTTGAATGTTGATTTACTCATTTATAGCTTTCTGGAATTATTTAGAATAGTTTATGATAATAAAATTATTAAAATATAGGATAAATCAAAGTTAAGAGAACAGTAAATTCTAGAATAAATTGTAACCTATAGTAAATGAGAACAATTTTGCAATCCTTCCCACTCCATGCCATTTATCAGTAATATACAGTATGCTGTATATAACATGAGTTACTCTTGAGAGAAGGAAAGAATAAGGGAGAATGGCTTTATTCATGAACTCCCTCACCTAGCCATCAGTTCATGCTTGGCTTTTTTTTTTTTTTTTTCCTACCACAGAACAATTTATACTATGGACACAACAAGTTACTGCACGGGAAAAATGTTACACTAACCTAAAAATGAGCCTAGAATTGCCCTCAAGTGGAGAGTCTCAGCAGTGTAACTGCCAGATGTCAGGCTCAAGGCAGTAAAACTGTAGGAACTACTATATTTTCACATTTTTAATTTGTGGTTCCAACACATATGGAGTTCTATTTCCACAAACTATAGAAGAAGTCATTTGAAGAAAGTATAAAGTTATGAGTGGAGGTTATTTGCATACTCTATTAAACTTATTTTGCAAGGACTTGATAAAAGGATTTTCTATATGACAAGAAAATGTTTTTTAAATGAATACCAGAAATAATGATGGTATAAAATAATTCTTTCTGTCTTCTTGAATTGTGACCACCCTGACTCCACAGCTGAATGTTATTTAGTGTTGTCAGAAATAGCTCTTTCTCTTTCACTTTCACTTATTGCACTTTTAAGTGACATTTCAAATAAAACTTATTTGAGGAAAAATTCATCAGTAATAATATGGGAGATACTTAAAGTGTCATTAATTGACCCTTTTCTGCTAGAAAGAGCATACATGGGAAATAATCAATAACATAATTTCTACAAATCTCACAGAAACATTTGAGAGTAATAAAATTTGATGAAAATATGTCTTTTATGAATAAATAACTCAATTTTCTTATATACTCTAGAATATAAGGAAACAAATTTGGCATCAAAACATTGTTTTAATTAGTTAAAAAGGCAATGTTAACTACTTTCAAAAGGTAATATTTACTAGACATATATATTACATGTAACCAATGCACAGTTTTAGACTCTATAAATATGATAAAAATTCTAGGTTTTGAAAGCTATCTAAGATTGTTATTGAATATTTTTAAAAATTCTTATGGTTTTTATAATTAAGTGTCTTAGAATAAATGAGATATCTTTAATTCTGGTTATCTTAATTTTTCTTCTTAGGCAATGAAACAATGAAAATAAGCTAAATTTTGGGTTCTGCAGTAGCACAAAGAAACTCCTTCCATTAAAATAATCACAAGCTGTGAATGTATGTCCAAGGCTGGCATTTTACTATACTCTAATGTGCCTGTTTGCACTACTTTTATTTATTTATTTATTTTAATGTCTGTTAGTCACCCCTAACATCCCACTCCAGAACTCTTGCCTGGAAAATCCCATAGACAGAGGAGCCTTGAAGGCTGCAGTCCATGGGGTCGCAAACAATCAGACACTACTGAGCAACTTCACTTTCACTTTTCACTTTCATGAGTTGGAGAAGGAAAGAGCAACCCACTCCAGTGTTCTTGCCTGGAGAATCCCAGGGATGGGGGAGCCTGGTGGTCTGCCGTCTATGGGATCACACAGAGTTGGACACGACTGAAGTGACTTAGCAGTGACAGCAGCAGTCACCCAGTCATGTCTGACTCTGTGACCCCGTGGACTGTAGTCCTCCAGTCTCCTATGGCCATGGAATTCTCCAGGCCAGAATCCTGGAGTGGGTAGCCTATCCCTTCTCCAGGGGATCTTCTCAATCCAGGTCTCCTGCATTGCAGGCAGATCCTTTACTATCTGAATCACTAGGGAAGCCCATCTGTTTGTACTATGAGGCCACCAAATTACAATGGATGTCTCTTAATCCACAGGGTAAGCTAATTTTAATAATCATAAGGAGGTAGATTAGTTCTTTATTTTGGAAGACAAACACATAAAACATCACCTGGACTAATAAGAATTATCTTCTTTTCAGGTCTCAACAATGACAGGTAAGGTATAAATAAGCCAAGAAGCTTTGGAAGAATCATATATAACTTTAACTTACCTACTTTTTCAGATTATTATTAAAAGACCATGTTGTGTCTTTTACTTCAGGGAAAAAAAAAAAGACAGTTAATATTTGAGGCAATGCTAAACTGAAATATGGCAAGTGTGGCTCTCCCTGACTTTGACATTGTCCAGCCAGTCTCAGAGGCAACCAGATCTCAAAAAGGCCTTGCACTGCCATGTGCCACCGCTGACTTCTAGGTTTTAAACACTGATAAATTTAGTAGAGCAGACTTTTATTTTTCCATTTTAATTCATATTACACACTGGGCTTGGGTGAACAGTGATTTCATAATCAAATATTATAGCCTAAAACATAGACTTTAATCATTAGTTTCATTAAAGAATGATATCAGCCTACAAAATAATATTTAAATTAATTTGTGTTTCATTGTAAATACCCCATGCAGTTCACTTTATTTTCTGTTTTTGTTTTATTTTTAAGTAAGTTAAGCAAGCGATCATTCACCATAAATAATCTTTTATAAGGCTTCCCTGGTGGTCCAGTGCTTAAGAGTCTGCCTGGCAATGCAAGGGAGCCTGGGTCAATCCCTGATCTGGGAGGATTCCACATGCCATGGAGCAGCTCAGCCTCAGAGAACTCGTGCTGCACAACAAGAGAAGCCACTGTAATGAGAAGCCCACTTAGTGCAACAAAGATTAGCCCCACTCATAGCAATTAAAGAAAGCCCACATGTATTGATGACCCAGCACAGCCAAAAATAACTAAATAAATATATAAATATATTTTAAAATATATTAAAAATGTCACATAAGTAATGAGCAGAAAGGAAAGATTTTAAAAATTAATTTTCCTTTTTTTGTAGACAAAAGGCTTGAAAAGTTTTCAAGGAGTGAAAATTCATCAGAGGAGTGAGCTTCTTGGAAAAATTAGCAATATAACCAACAACGTATGATTCTCCCTTTTTTTTTTTATTCAGTTTATTCGTATATCTGTTCATTCATTCATTGAACAATATTTATTTACTTACCACATGTAAGAAAATTTTGAGGGTACTGAACACACAATGAAGAAATGGCAACCCACTCCAGTATTCTTGCCTGGAGAATCCCATGGACGAAGGAGCCTGGAGGGCTACAGTCCATGGGGTTGCAAAGAGTTTGACATGACTGAGTGACTTCACTTTCACTTTCAAACAGAAGAGATGCCCTTAAGAGGCAAATATGGCCTTACTCTTATAAGACATGGTGCTCTAAACTAAGAATGTTGATGCACACATCCCAGAAACTGACAAACATATACTAATTATAGGGTTCTGGCAAGGTTGGATTGAAAGAAAGCCAAATGACTGTCTTGGCTCACAAAACTAGTGAACTTCTTGGGAGTCAGGAAAATCTTATTCACATTTTCTCATTAAGAAGCAAAGGAGTTAAAGAGAGGGCAGAAAGTAGTGATACTGGGGAAAGAGATTCCTGTTACTAATCTATTAGCAAGCTTCACTGCTGCTTGAATGTGACGTGACTAGGGAATTTGAGTTTATAAATAGAAATTCACATATTTATTTAATAGTATATACTGAACAATGATCATATATCTGTTTTGGTTTCTGATAATATAATAATGATCAATGATCTGTTTTTTTTTTCATATAGCATATTAGTGGATAAGATTGATAGCCAAGATAACAACTTATAATGGACAAAGAAAAACTACAGTATAAAATAAATACTATATAAAATTAATGGGAAAAGAGAAATTAGCTGAAAGCAGGACATTAAATAAGGTGGTGTCCTTCACAACTTTTATAAGACCTATGAACAGCAGGCACTTTAGTCTCAAACATATTTCTCAGAACACTTTGCTTTTTGAGTCCTAAATGAGATTAACGTTTGGAGAAGCACACAAATTCATAACAGATTTGGAAGGCAGACATAAGACAGAGGCCATCTTCCTGCTGTGGCAATTGGCTACTGATTCTGACAGGCTCAAAATATTCAGTGGCTGGATGCCTAATCACCACCTCCATGATGGGAGGAAGTCATGACAGTGCCTAAGGCATCAGCAGCAGTGGCAACATCGTGGCCACCAACTTGTGGCAGTGGTAATTGATGTCAAACCAGTATCCATAGCTTTTCCAATTTCTGTTCCTCTCAATCTCCTGGAGATTTTTTTATGACCTCATTTCTTGTATTAAGTCTTTTCTTCTTAAAATGTCTAGAGACAATTTTATTTCAGTCAATAATTCTGAATGCTAGTAAGTTGTCAAGAAATGCTTGCCTTTCTATTCATCTCACCCTCCTCCAGCTCCTGACAACCACTTTTCTACGCTGTAAACTTGACTTTTTAAAATTCTAAACATACATGAAACCATCCAGTATCTATCTCTGACTTCTTGTACTTTGCATAATATCCTTAAGATTCATCCAAGTTGTCACAAATACTAATATTTCCTTTTTTCTTAAGGTTGAAAAATATTTGAATCATCTATGGGTACAAGACTCATTTGCCTATACTTAGATCTCAAGTATATTCTCCTATTATTCTTAGAAAAAAAAAAAAAACTACAGTTTAACATGTTATGTCTAAGTCCAGCCTTAAAAAAATACATAATTCTGTATGTGATCTGAGATTTACATTGGGTATATACTTTTACCTACAGATAATAAGTTGTTTAAAAACCATTTATTGAAAAGATTCTCCTTCTTCCACTGAATTGTTTTAGTACCTGTGTGTCAAAATGTAATTGTTTATACCTGTGTGGATCTATTTTATAGTTCTCCACCCAGATCCATTTATCTATGAGTTTTTCTTTCTGCAAATACCACAATGCCTTGATTACTATAGCTTTTGTGTGTGTGTGTGTGTGTGTATGTGTGTACGTATGTACTCTGATTTTCCTAGTGTTGTCAGAGAGACTGCTGGATGAATCATGGAAGTGATGATCCTACTTGTCTTGATTTCTGTTGTAGGTAGAGGGACGGGAAATGTCAAGTCAGGGTTTCTTTTGTGCAGGGAATGTGAAGACATTTTGGCATTGTTCTTCCAGCTGTGGACTTCCCTGCCTTACCGCCTTTCAGAGTTCTCATTCACTTGTCTTTTGTGTTATTTCACAGTTATTAGTTTTACTATATACTCTAATATGCCAACATATTTGGAAAACTCAGCAGTGGCCACAGGACTAGAAAAGGTCAGTTTTTATTCCAAGATCAAAGAAAGGCAATGCTAAAGAATGTTCAAACTACTGCACAATTACACTCATCTCACATGCTACCAAAGTAATGCTCAAAATTCTCCAAGTCAGGATTCAACAGTATGTGAATGGAGAACTTCCACGTGTTCAAGTTGGATTTAAAAAAGGCAAAGGAACCATAGATCAAATTGCCAACATCAACTGGATCACAAAAAAAGCAAGAGAATTCCAGAAAAAAACATCTACTTCTGCTTTATTGACTAAGCCAAGGACTTTGACTGTGTGTATCATTAAAACTGTGGAAAATTCTTTCAGTTTAGTTCAGTTCAGTGCAGTCACTCAGTAGTGTCCAACACTTTGCGACCCCATGAACCACAGCACACCAGGCCTCCCTATCCATCACCAAATCCCAGAGTTCGCCCAGCCTCATGTCCATTGAATTGCTGATGCCATCCAACCATCTCATCCTCCATCATCCCCTTCTCCTCCTGACCTTAATCTTTCCCAGCATAAGGGCCTTTTCCAATGAGTCAGCTCTTCACATCAGGTGGCCCAAGTATTAGAGTTTCAGCTTCAACATCAGTCCTTCCAGTGAACACCCAGGACTGATCTCCTTTAAGATGTACTGGTTGGATCTCCTTGCAGTCCAAGGGACTCTTAGAGCCTTCTCCAACACCACAGTTCAAAAAGCATCAATTCTTCAGTGCTTAGCTTTCTTTATAGCCCAATTCTTTAAGAGATGGGAATTCCAGACCATATTATCTGGCTCCTGAGAAATCTGTATGTAGGTCAAGAAGCAACAGTTAGAACCAGACATAGAACAATGGACTGGTTCCTAATTGTTAAAGGAATACATTAAGGCTGTATATTGTCACCCTGCCTATTTCACTTATATGCAGAGTACATCATGTCAAATGCTGGGCTGGATGAAGCACAAACTGGAATCAAGATTTCCGAGAGAAATATCAATAATCTCAGATATGCAGATGACACCATCCTTATGGCAGAAAATGAAGAGGAACTAAAAAGGCTCTTGATGAAGATGAAAGAGAGTGGAAAAGCTGGCTTAAAACTCAACATTCAAAAAATGAAGAACATGGCATCCAGACCCATCACTTCATAGCAAATAGAAGGGGAAACAATGGAAATAGTGACAGACTTAATTTTCTTGGGCTCTAAAATCACTGCAGATGATAACTGCAGCCATGAAATTAAAAGTTACTTGCTTCTTGGAAGAAAAGCTATGACATAGACAGAGTATTAAAAACCAGAGAAAGGTCCTTACTTTGCCAGCAAAGGTCCATCTAATCAAAGCTATGGTTTTTCCAGTAGTCATGTGTGGATGTGAGTGTTGGACTATAAAGAAAGCAGAGCATGAAAGAATTGATGCTTTTGAAGTGTGGTGTTAGAAAAGACTCTTGAGAATTCCTTGGACAGCAAGGAGATCAAACTGGTCAATCCTAAAGGAAATCAGTCCTGGAAATTCATATGAAGGACTGATGCTAAAGCTGAAATTATAATATTTTGACCACCTGATTCAAAGAACTGACCCATTGGATGAGACTCTGATGCTGGGAAAGATTGAAGACAGGAGAAGAGGGGGATAACAGAGGATGAGATAGTTGGATGGCATCACTGATTCGATGGACTTGAGTTTGAGCAAGCTCCAAGAGTTGATGAAGGACAGGGAAGTCTGGCAGACTGCATGGCATGGGGTCACAAAGAGCCAGACATGAGTGAGTCACTGAACTGGAGCACTCTATCCTATCCTGTCCATATCAGAAATAAACATACTTTTAAATATAACTATGAGTTAGTCGGGGGAGGCAGAGGATAAGATGGTTAGATAGCATCATCAACTCAATAAACATGAATTTGAGCAAATCTGGGAGATAGTGGAGGACATAGGAGCTTGGAGTGTTGCAATCCATGGTGTTACAAAGAGTGAGGCATGACTTAGTGACTGAACAACGATAATGAGTTCTCTGAGTTGACATAACAAATTTCTATCTATCAATTATTTGTCTTTAGTCTACTTTTGACATAAAAAATGATGATTTGAGCAATAAAAATATTAGAAGTAATTTTCATAAATAGTGCAGTACCCATACTTTGCTTTTGAGTATTTGAAAGATAAACTTTCCACAGAATACCAGATAACTGTAAAGCAACTCTACTCCAATAAAGATTAATTTAAAAGAAGATGCAGAGTCTCATAATTTCTCAGGTGGTCCAGTGATTAAGACTTCATGCTTCCATTGTAGGGAGTGTGGGTTTGATCCATGGTTGGTGAACTAGGATCCAAACAAAGAAAAGATACCAGATATAGTTCCATTTGATTATTATTCCATTTGACTATCATTTCACTCTCATCATTTACCTTCTCCTATATTTTTGAATTGAGCAATAAATATCTACTTTTAAATATAATGCCCTTGGTTCAGTATTACAATAAAAATTGTACTTAAAGTTTAAGATAATGCCATTTACTTAATTTGTTTTATTTCCTACTATCTAAACCATGGCTATACTGATAACTTGGAATAACTGAACCTGTTAAAGTAAAGTCTAAATTTCAAAAACTGGAATTATTTATCATGATAATGGAGCTCAGTAAACTACAACTTGGATGAGCAAAGAAAAATTTCTTCGGTCCTGTGATGATAAATATTTTACAAACCTGCTGCTTTTAGATGAAACAATAAAGGTATTTCACAAACTGACTTAGATCAAATGAAACAAGATTGTAAAGTTCTTTTCATTAAAAACACATTGTTTCAAGTCCATAACTGGAAGAATAATTAAGTTCTATTGGACGTGCAGACTTACAGATATGAAAATAAAAGTGGAAATGAAAGTGTTAGTTGCTTAGTCATATTCAACTCATTGCGACCCCATGGATTATAACCCAGCAGGTTCCTCTTTCTATGGAATTCTCCAGGCAAGAATATTGGAGGGGATTGCTGTTCCCTTCTACAGGGTACCTTCCTGACCCAGGGATTGAATTCCTGTCTCCTGCATTGCAGATAGCTTTTTTTCTGCTTGAGCCACTTGGGAAACCAAGATATGAAAATAGCCCTGCTTATTTCAGTCAGCTGTTACATTTTAAAGATGTTTATTTAGTATATAAGGACTCTTAATTTATATTATTTGTGTCCTGACATCTTCTTCTTGTATAAGAGAGCTATGGTTACACAATTAGTCAAAAGTTCATCAAGAATAATAGGCAATATTTGCAAATACTAGATATCATGAAATTTGCTAACATAAAATGTTTTCTCAATATTTCTTTTTGAAATTTAACAGAAAGTGACAAAAATAGGTGCCTGTGAAAGTGTTCTCACTGAGAACAAATAATTCTGTAGTATTATTGTTTAGTTTGTAAAATCTAAGGTCAATTCATTTATCTGTATGAATTTCATTGATGCTAAATGATTTTTAAATTTAAATGACTTTTCCTTGGTAAATGTTTTCTAAGAAACTATGTTGTTAATAAGACTGGTTATCATATTATATTTAACTATGTTTTTTCTAGCTAAATTGTTTTTCTTCAGTGAATTTTACTAATTTATGCATTTCCCCTTGACACAATAATAATGACAAACTCAGCATTTATTATGTTCTTACATGTGCTTTTATACATCAGTGAACACATAAATTAATCCAAATAATCACAAGTGATTTCAACTTGGCTACAACATGTCTGTGATTCAGTATGATTTGATAATATTGTCAGTTACTAGTAACCAACAACAAAGAGATGTTTTACGCTGGGTTGTAACATTAGAAAATAAACCAAGTTAAAGTGTGGCAATAAGCAGCATCTTTAAAGATCCTTTTAAACTCCCATACAGCTTCAATGCAAAAGTAGAACATCATAAGGTATTAGAAAGATTTAGAGTAATGTTACCAAACTGCATCGGTTCAGTTCAGTTCAGTCTCTCAGTCGTGTCCAACTCTTTGTGAACCCATGAATCACAGCACGGCAGGCCTCCCTGTCCATCACCATTTCCTGGCGTTCACTCAGACTCACGTCCATTGAGTCGGTGATGCCATCCAGTCATCTCATCCTCTGTCGTTCCCTTTTCCTCCTGCCCCTAATCCTTCCTAGCATCAGAGTATTGTCCAATGAGTCAACTCTTCGCATGAGGTGGCCTTTAAAGTACTGTAGTTTCAGCTTTAGCATCATTCCTTCCAAAGAAATCCCAGGGCTGATCTCCTTTAGGATGGACTGGTTGGATCTCCTTGCAGTCCAACGGACTCTCAAGAGTCTTCTCCAACACCACAGTTCAAAAGCATCAATTTTTCGGTGCTCAGCTTTCTTCACAGTCCAACTCTCACATCCATGCATGACTACTGGAAAAACCATAGCTTTGACTAGACGGACTTTGTTGGCAAAGTAATGTCTCTGCTTTTCAATATTTTATCTAGGTTGGTCATAACTTTTCTTCCAAGGAGTAAGCATCTTTTAATTTCATGGCTGCAGTTACCATCTGCAGTGATTTTGGACCCCCAAAAGATAAAAAAGTCTGACACTGCATAAGATCACTTAAAAAAATCCTTCATAATTTTTGCTAGATATATGAGTAATCCCAAGATACCAAAGGTTAAATGTATACCTGAAAGGAGATAAGCATTGTGCTGTACTCAGATGCTGAATGTGAAGGAGCACAGGATATCTATGCAAGCAATAACTACTGTAAAATGTGGACATGAGTTTGAGCAAACTCTGGGGGATGGTGAAAGACATGGAAGCCTGGTGTGCATGGGATTGCAAAGAGTCAAACACTACTTAGTGACTGAACAGCAACTGTATAGTAGGTAATCAGAGCTCCCTTGAAGAATTTATCTTTCTTATGTAAAAAATTCTCAAAATGAAAAAAATACTCTTGGCATTGATAAAACAAAATATTCATACTCAGATTAATAAGAAAAATTGTGTTAACAGGGTAAACAAATATATGTATTTCTTTTTGCATATCTTAAGGAGGAGATGTATCAAATTACCTATGGCAAATCGTATCATTTTTCTTAAATATGGTATGGCCATATTATTCACAAATTATTCTATTTGTCCACAGAATTGCCTGAATTTGGTAATTACTATCTATAGTTTGTTTTGTTTGTTTGCTTGTAGTTTTTTTTTTTCTAGAAATAAGGATCAGAATACGGGCCATAATCCCTGTGTATGGATCCTAATCCTAATACCATCTACTTGAACTTAGGTAAGGTGTTTACTTAACTCCTGTACCTTTGGTTTCTCATATACAAAGAATGATAAAAAGTATTTAATTCATAAGGTAGCTATAAGAATTAAAGTAATAAGTTCATATAAAGTACTTAGAAGAGTGACTGACACTGTAAGAGGTAAATAACTATTTTTACTATTATGTTTTCAGGATATTATGTAATAAACGTAGCTCTCACTGTGTTAAGAAGAGTAACAAAAAGTGTTGATATATCAAGCGTTTAGAATCCATTTAGGGAATAGTCTTAAAGGCTGCCACTTATGAAAAAATAAACTAAAAATTTCAAAGTGAACAACTCTACAAATTAATTAATTAGAAAATGTCCTTAATGCTCCCACATCATATATAACTTGAATTGTATCAAACTGCACTTTTTTGTGAGCTCAAATACATTTGGCTAGAACTACACATGCTAAAAAAGAACTGCAGTGAAGTTGATTGAACTGTATGAAGACATACAACCAATGACACAAATGTTTTTACATTTCTAACTTTTAATTAATAGGAGCCAGTACACTATTTATTTGCTGGGCATGTGCCTTAGCAGATTTTCTTGATTTTCTAAAGTGTACATTCTACCTTCCTAGCTAGAATTTAATACTCAAGAGCCAAGGAGGGAGAAAAAGTTGAAACCCATGCTAGCAATAGGAAACCAGGAATAGGAAGTCAGGAAAAGTGCACATCTTCCCTTAAGGCACTGAGATTCTTCTCCCACACTCAGAGACAGCACGTGACCCTGGAGCACTTACAAAAGACCTCCCACTACAATGAGCAAATCCAGCTCTTGCTGCTGATCTTAAGAATCTCCTCCCCAACCAAGAGACACAGGGAAACAGTAGTGTTAGAGCAGGCAGGCAAGAAAGGTCCAGCTACGAGTGCCCAGTCCAGGAAATCCCTTTGTCTCAATAAACCCAATAGTCATTTTCTATCAATTAGAGGTACCAGGCAAGCAAGCAGTACCAGGAAGCTTGACCTGGTCACTAGTACACAGCCTAGGGCATACTTTTTATCCCTGCTCAAAGCAGAGAGAGCATGCTACAACTGGTAACAGGTCAGGGAAGAGCTCTTAAGCCCGCTGGGCTGGTGACACCTTTTCCTCACTAGACATACCAGGCAGCCTTGCCTGAGAAGCAAAATTCATCTTGGGAAACAGTTCTAGCAAGAAACAATGGGAGGTCCACTAGTAAGAGGTAAGCCAAGCAGATGAAAATAGCACTACAGAGACCCTGATAATTAGGTTTCATTGGAATCACAGTTCACAAATGTAGACATAGACCTAAATGCTAAACCTAATCAAGTCAATTGCTTGCTGAATAAATTGTTTAAATAAAGCCAACAGTTTTCAACAGTCTCCTAACTTAATACCCAAGATGTCTAAGATGTTTACTAAGAAGTGGTCATAAAAAGAAAAAGTTAGGAAAATCACAAATGAATTGAATAAAAATAATCAACTGAACTTAATGGCAAAATAAGTAAGATTTTGGAAATATCTGACAAGAATTTTAAAGCAGCCATCTTAAAAATGCTTCAATAAGTAATTTCAAATGATCTTCAAACAAAACGTATAAAATCTAAGCAAAGAAATGGATGAGAGGAAAAGAAAGAAATATATAAAAAAAAATCATAGAATTGATTTTAAAAAAATCACAGAAAAATAAAATAAGAAACTTACTCATTGGGCTCAATAATAAAATGGAGAAAATAGAAGATAAAATTAATGAACTCAAAGGCAGGGTGAAAATATTTATTTAAAAATAAAACAAAATAAGATAAATTTAAAAAGCCTAATAACCTTTGCTGTTATTTAATGGCTAAGTCATGTCCAGCTCTTTTGCAACCCCATGGACTGTAGACCACTAGGCTCCTCTGTCCATGGGATTTCCTAAGCAAGAATATTCAAGTGGGTTGCCATTTCCTTCTCCAGGAGATGTTCCTCATCCAGGGATTGAACCCATGTCTCCTGCATTGGCAGGTGAATTCTTTATCACTGAGCAACCTGGGAAGCCAACCTTAGGAAGAAATTTCTGGGCATCTAGAGATTGCCAAACAGTTCTTAGAATTAACACCAAAAGCATGATATATGTAAAAATATGAGATATACTGCACCCAACATTAACAACTTTCCTCTTGAGCAAGACCATGTAAATATGAGAACAATATGAACAACAGATTGGGATAAAATGTATGCAAACCACATATCAAACAAAAAACAAGTATCTAGGACTTTTCAATCAATACTCTCTGTCCCAGATAAATTGTTTTTCAATTAAATGGGTTTAATAATAGTTCATAGCTAAAGACAAGCAGCCCATAAACAAACTGAGCAAAAGACATAAACAGATANAGATATGAAAATAGCCCTGCTTATTTCAGTCAGCTGTTACATTTTAAAGATGTTTATTTAGTATATAAGGACTCTTAATTTATATTATTTGTGTCCTGACATCTTCTTCTTGTATAAGAGAGCTATGGTTACACAATTAGTCAAAAGTTCATCAAGAATAATAGGCAATATTTGCAAATACTAGATATCATGGAATTTGCTAACATAAAATGTTTTCTCAATATTTCTTTTTGAAATTTAACAGAAAGTGACAAAAATAGGTGCCTGTGAAAGTGTTCTCACTGAGAACAAATAATTCTGTAGTATTATTGTTTAGTTTGTAAAATCTAAGGTCAATTCATTTATCTGTATGAATTTCATTGATGCTAAATGATTTTTAAATTTAAATGACTTTTCCTTGGTAAATGTTTTCTAAGAAACTATGTTGTTAATAAGACTGGTTATCATATTATATTTAACTATGTTTTTTCTAGCTAAATTGTTTTTCTTCAGTGAATTTTACTAATTTATGCATTTCCCCTTGACACAATAATAATGACAAACTCAGCATTTATTATGTTCTTACATGTGCTTTTATACATCAGTGAACACATAAATTAATCCAAATAATCACAAGTGATTTCAACTTGGCTACAACATGTCTGTGATTCAGTATGATTTGATAATATTGTCAGTTACTAGTAACCAACAACAAAGAGATGTTTTACGCTGGGTTGTAACATTAGAAAATAAACCAAGTTAAAGTGTGGCAATAAGCAGCATCTTTAAAGATCCTTTTAAACTCCCATACAGCTTCAATGCAAAAGTAGAACATCATAAGGTATTAGAAAGATTTAGAGTAATGTTACCAAACTGCATCGGTTCAGTTCAGTTCAGTCTCTCAGTCGTGTCCAACTCTTTGTGAACCCATGAATCACAGCACGGCAGGCCTCCCTGTCCATCACCATTTCCTGGCGTTCACTCAGACTCACGTCCATTGAGTCGGTGATGCCATCCAGTCATCTCATCCTCTGTCGTTCCCTTTTCCTCCTGCCCCTAATCCTTCCTAGCATCAGAGTATTGTCCAATGAGTCAACTCTTCGCATGAGGTGGCCTTTAAAGTACTGTAGTTTCAGCTTTAGCATCATTCCTTCCAAAGAAATCCCAGGGCTGATCTCCTTTAGGATGGACTGGTTGGATCTCCTTGCAGTCCAACGGACTCTCAAGAGTCTTCTCCAACACCACAGTTCAAAAGCATCAATTTTTCGGTGCTCAGCTTTCTTCACAGTCCAACTCTCACATCCATGCATGACTACTGGAAAAACCATAGCTTTGACTAGACGGACTTTGTTGGCAAAGTAATGTCTCTGCTTTTCAATATTTTATCTAGGTTGGTCATAACTTTTCTTCCAAGGAGTAAGCATCTTTTAATTTCATGGCTGCAGTTACCATCTGCAGTGATTTTGGACCCCCAAAAGATAAAAAAGTCTGACACTGCATAAGATCACTTAAAAAAATCCTTCATAATTTTTGCTAGATATATGAGTAATCCCAAGATACCAAAGGTTAAATGTATACCTGAAAGGAGATAAGCATTGTGCTGTACTCAGATGCTGAATGTGAAGGAGCACAGGATATCTATGCAAGCAATAACTACTGTAAAATGTGGACATGAGTTTGAGCAAACTCTGGGGGATGGTGAAAGACATGGAAGCCTGGTGTGCATGGGATTGCAAAGAGTCAAACACTACTTAGTGACTGAACAGCAACTGTATAGTAGGTAATCAGAGCTCCCTTGAAGAATTTATCTTTCTTATGTAAAAAATTCTCAAAATGAAAAAAATACTCTTGGCATTGATAAAACAAAATATTCATACTCAGATTAATAAGAAAAATTGTGTTAACAGGGTAAACAAATATATGTATTTCTTTTTGCATATCTTAAGGAGGAGATGTATCAAATTACCTATGGCAAATCGTATCATTTTTCTTAAATATGGTATGGCCATATTATTCACAAATTATTCTATTTGTCCACAGAATTGCCTGAATTTGGTAATTACTATCTAAAGTTTGTTCTGTTTGTTTGCTTGTAGTTTTTTTTTTTTTCTAGAAATAAGGATCAGAATACGGGCCATAATCCCTGTGTATGGATCCTAATCCTAATACCATCTATTTGAACTTAGGTAAGGTGTTTACTTAACTCCTGTACTTTTGGTTTCTCATATACAAAGAATGATAAAAAGTATTTAATTCATAAGGTAGCTATAAGAATTAAAGTAATAAGTTCATATAAAGTGCTTAGAAGAGTGACTGACACTGTAAGAGGTAAATAACTATTTTTACTATTATGTTTTCAGGACATTATGTAATAAACGTAGCTCTCACTGTGTTAAGAAGAGTAACAAAAAGTGTTGATATATCAAGCGTTTAGAATCCATTTAGGGAATAGTCTTAAAGGCTGCTACTTATGAAAAAATAAACTAAAAATTTCAAAGTGAACTACTCTACAAATTGATTAATTAGAAAATGTCCTTAATGCTCCCACATCATATATAACTTGAATTGTATCAAACTGCACTTTTTTGTGAGCTCAAATACATTTGGCTAGATCTACACATGCTAAAAAAGAACTGCAGTGAAGTTGATTGAACTGTATGAAGACATACAACCAATGACACAAATGTTTTTACATTTCTAACTTTTAATTAATAGGAGCCAGTACACTATTTATTTGCTGGGCATGTGCCTTAGCAGATTTTCTTGATTTTCTAAAGTGTACATTCTACCTCCCTAGCTAGAATTTAATACTCAAGAGCCAAGGAGGGAGAAAAAGTTGAAACCCATGCTAGCAATAGGAAACCAGGAATAGGAAGTCAGGAAAAGTGCACATCTTCCCTTAAGGCACTGAGATTCTTCTCCCACACTCAGAGACAGCACGTGACCCTGGAGCACTTACAAAAGACCTCCCACTACAATGAGCAAATCCAGCTCTTGCTGCTGATCTTAAGAATCTTCTCCCCAACCAAGAGACACAGGGAAACAGTAGTGTTAGAGCAGGCAGGCAAGAAAGGTCCAGCTACGAGTGCCCAGTCCAGGAAATCCCTTTGTCTCAATAAACCCAATAGTCATTTTCTATCAATTAGAGGTACCAGGCAAGCAAGCAGTACCAGGAAGCTTGACCTGGTCACTAGTACACAGCCTAGGGCATACTTTTTATCCCTGCTCAAAGCAGAGAGAGCATGCTACAACTGGTAACAGGTCAGGGAAGAGCTCTTAAGCCCGCTGGGCTGGTGACACCTTTTCCTCACTAGACATACCAGGCAGCCTTGCCTGAGAAGCAAAATTCATCTTGGGAAACAGTTCTAGCAAGAAACAATGGGAGGTTCACTAGTAAGAGGTAAGCCAAGCAGATGAAAATAGCACTACAGAGACCCTGATAATTAGGTTTCATTGGAATCACAGTTCACAAATGTAGACATAGACCTAAATGCTAAACCTAATCAAGTCAATTGCTTGCTGAATAAATTGTTTAAATAAAGCCAACAGTTTTCAACAGTCTCCTAACTTAATACCCAAGATGTCTAAGATGTTTACTAAGAAGTGGTCATAAAAAGAAAAAGTTAGGAAAATCACAAATGAATTGAATAAAAATAATCAACTGAACTTAATGGCAAAATAAGTAAGATTTTGGAAATATCTGACAAGAATTTTAAAGCAGCCATCTTAAAAATGCTTCAATAAGTAATTTCAAATGATCTTCAAACAAAACGTATAAAATCTAAGCAAAGAAATGGATGAGAGGAAAAGAAAGAAATATATAAAAAAAAATCATAGAATTGATTTTAAAAAAATCACAGAAAAATAAAATAAGAAACTTACTCATTGGGCTCAATAATAAAATGGAGAAAATAGAAGATAAAATTAATGAACTCAAAGGCAGGGTGAAAATATTTATTTAAAAATAAAACAAAATAAGATAAATTTAAAAAGCCTAATAACCTTTGCTGTTATTTAATGGCTAAGTCATGTCCAGCTCTTTTGCAACCCCATGGACTGTAGACCACTAGGCTCCTCTGTCCATGGGATTTCCTAAGCAAGAATATTCAAGTGGGTTGCCATTTCCTTCTCCAGGAGATGTTCCTCATCCAGGGATTGAACCCATGTCTCCTGCATTGGCAGGTGAATTCTTTATCACTGAGCAACCTGGGAAGCCAACCTTAGGAAGAAATTTCTGGGCATCTAGAGATTGCCAAACAGTTCTTAGAATTAACACCAAAAGCATGATATATGTAAAAATATGAGATATACTGCACCCAACATTAACAACTTTCCTCTTGAGCAAGACCATGTAAATATGAGAACAATATGAACAACAGATTGGGATAAAATGTATGCAAACCACATATCAAACAAAAAACAAGTATCTAGGACTTTTCAATCAATACTCTCTGTCCCAGATAAATTGTTTTTCAATTAAATGGGTTTAATAATAGTTCATAGCTAAAGACAAGCAGCCCATAAACCTGTCTCTTATNCTCAAAGGCAGGGTGAAAATATTTATTTAAAAATAAAACAAAATAAGATAAATTTAAAAAGCCTAATAACCTTTGCTGTTATTTAATGGCTAAGTCATGTCCAGCTCTTTTGCAACCCCATGGACTGTAGACCACTAGGCTCCTCTGTCCATGGGATTTCCTAAGCAAGAATATTCAAGTGGGTTGCCATTTCCTTCTCCAGGAGATGTTCCTCATCCAGGGATTGAACCCATGTCTCCTGCATTGGCAGGTGAATTCTTTATCACTGAGCAACCTGGGAAGCCAACCTTAGGAAGAAATTTCTGGGCATCTAGAGATTGCCAAACAGTTCTTAGAATTAACACCAAAAGCATGATATATGTAAAAATATGAGATATACTGCACCCAACATTAACAACTTTCCTCTTGAGCAAGACCATGTAAATATGAGAACAATATGAACAACAGATTGGGATAAAATGTATGCAAACCACATATCAAACAAAAAACAAGTATCTAGGACTTTTCAATCAATACTCTCTGTCCCAGATAAATTGTTTTTCAATTAAATGGGTTTAATAATAGTTCATAGCTAAAGACAAGCAGCCCATAAACAAACTGAGCAAAAGACATAAACAGATACTTAACCAATGAGGTTGTACATTTTTATATCTTTTAAACTTTCATAAGTATGTAAAAAGATAGCATCACTAGCCATTAGGGGAATGTAAATTAAAACTACCATCAAGTATAACTATATATCCTACTGTGAAATGAGAATTTCTCCTGCCATATCAATAAGAAATGTCACAGCCATCAGTGATTTCTGGCCTCCAAATGTGAATGAACGCTCTCAAAATTGAGATCCAGAAGATGCCACGATCACCCAGGCTGATTGCTGAGGAACTGGGGGAGTGGTGGGGAGGGGATGCGGAAATGCAAGAAGCATCTCTCTGACACATCTGCCACTCCTTAAGGAGAACAAGGAAACAGGATTTGGCCCCAGATTGCTCAGGTGCAGATTAAAGTAATGAATTCAGTGAGCTCAGAGGCTTGCATCTTCCCATACATAGAATGCTAAATTCCTTAACTAGATATCTGACCATGGATGTTTAGACTAACTGCTCCCTTTGTTGCAAACTTGTATGCAGCCTGACTCCCCCTCCTTAGAACAGTTTTCTGAGTTACTAAGATGCTGTCTCTTGGCTCAGAGCAAAGTAGCTCTCTACTTTCAGGTTGTGACTAATTTTTAGTCGACACTATCATAGATGGCTGGATGGCATCACTGACTTGATGGACGTGAATCTGAGTGAACTCCGGGAGTTGGTGATGGACAGGGAGGCCTGGCATGCTGCGATTCATGGGGTCGCAGAGAGTTGGACACGACTGAGCGACTGAATTGACTGACTGACTGATCATAGCTAAAATTAAAAAAAGAATAGAGACAATAG
This sequence comes from Raphicerus campestris, assembly GCA_006410735.1. Taxonomy (NCBI): domain Eukaryota; kingdom Metazoa; phylum Chordata; class Mammalia; order Artiodactyla; family Bovidae; genus Raphicerus; species Raphicerus campestris. Next base: position 96,865 of record SJYW01035002.1, read on the forward strand.
GGATGTGGAGAAAGTGAAATATTCATACACTACAGGTGAGGGATGTAAAAAATGGGCTGTAGACTACCAGGCTCCTCTGTCCATGGAATTTTCCAGGCAAGAATATTAGAGTGGGTTGCCATTTCCTACTCCAGGGGATCCTCCCAAGCCAGGGATAGAACCTGTGTCTCTTGCATCTCCTGCATTGGCATGCAGATTCTTTACCACTACCCCACCTGGGAAGCCCAAACATACTTTTTGGGGGAATACAACTCAAGCCACAAACTCTATCTACCTATCTGTCATTGATGCATTCATGCATCCAACTACTTATCTCATTCCCTATCTATCTTCACCTAATCTACCTAATATTACAGTTGAAATTAAAAAAAAAAAATGAGTGTCTCAGGGATGTGTATTAGCATGTTTATTAAAATTGAAAAACAAGGGCAGATATTTTCTTACCATGAATCTGATATGAATGTTTCATTTTCAAAGAGAATTGGCTTTTCAGTTAAGATTAGTATGGTCATGTACTGGTGGCTCAGATGGTAAAGCATCCGCCTGCAATGCAAGAGACCTGGGCTCAGTCCCTGGGTCTGGAAGATCCCCTAGAAAAGGGAATAGCAACATATTCCAGTATTCTTTCCTGGAAAATCCCATGAACAGAAAAGCCAGATGGGCTACAGTCCATAGGGTCGCAGAGTCAAACATGACTAAGCAACCAACACACTATAAGTTTCAATTAGTTTAAATATGCTGATAAAATATCTTTAAAGCATATTAGAGGATAAAAATACTCTATTGTGTCTTTTATTGTTGTTATTTTATTCTGAAAAAACTGCCATCTACTTTCCTTCTATCCGTATTTGAAATCTATGCTGTTTGGACATTATATATCTCATGTTACTTCTCTTTATGTTTATTTACTTATCCTGATTCTTAGGATCTTTAAAGGAACTATTGCTATCATAATATTTTTATGTTTGCCACAGAAAGCAATTTTTTATTTGTGCTTTTGTTCTGTATCTTCAGGGCCTCTATCTTTTTTCCAGTGGTTGTAAAATTATTTATGAGATCCATACTTGTCTTTTTATATCTCTATTTCTTCAAATAAGAATAAATCAGTTCAGAGCCTGCCCTCCCACACACAGTTTTTTTTTGTCCGTGTTTGAGGAATTCTTTAATATCTTCTCTGCCCTCCAATCCTTTTCTGTCTAATTATCTTCTCTGCCCTCCAATCCTTTTCTGTCTCTCTATAAAGAAATAATATTCTTTATATTCATATATGTTAGTATGGCATAGGGTCTTCCCTGTTGGCTCATACAGTAAAGAATCTGCTTGCAATGCAGGAGACCTGGATGCAATGTCTGGGTTGAGAAGATCCCCTGGGAAGGGAATGGCTATCCACTCCAGTATTTTTACCTAGAGAATTCCATGGACAGAGGAGCCTGGTGGATTATAGTCCACTGGGTCACAAAGTCAGACATGACTGAGCAACCAACCCACACAGTATAGTATAAATGTTATACCATAAACTTTATACACGGAAACTAAATTTCTGNGCCTGGTGGATTATAGTCCACTGGGTCACAAAGTCAGACATGACTGAGCAACCAACCCACACAGTATAGTATAAATGTTATACCATAAACTTTATACACGGAAACTAAATTTCTGTGTCTGAAAGTCATTCAGTATGTTGGTCAGAGACACACTAGTTCAGGCTCTTCTCAAGCTCTGGTTGTTCTGGAATCAGGTGCAGCTGACAACTCTCTGCTCACTGAAGTTTAACATATAACACATTCACTCAGATACAGGTTTATGTTCTTGCAAATTTCAATCCTCAGAAAATTTCTTTTCTTACACAAACTATGAATTTTTATATTAAATGCACTGACCTATTCTCTCCTGTTAGAAGAGAAAACATCTCTCCTAACATGTTTTCACCTAGACTGTATCTAAAGAGGTATAAAAAGAGATTCATTGGGAAGACTTACTGACTTTTATGCTAATCATGATTTGACATCTGATTTTCTGATCATTGTTATGCCACCCTTCCCCACTTAGGGGAGCTAGTGGCAAGAATTGAACAAGCCTGCCCTTATTTTGATTTAGAGGACAGAGTACAGGTAAATCAGCCAAACAAAAGCACTAATGAGGCAATCAGTAGGCATTATTNTGTATATGGACATGTAGATGTACACACTGCTATATTTAGAGCGGATAACCAACAAGGTCCTGCTGTATAGAACAGGGAATTTTGATCAATGTAAAATGGCAGCCTGATGAGAGGGGGATATGTGGGGAGATTGGCCTATGTGTATATATATATGACTGAGTCTCTTTGCTGTCCACCTGAAACTATCACAACATTGTTAACTGGCTATACTTCAATATAAAATAAAAAGTTTAAAATAAAAGAGTAAAAAGAAAAACATGTAAGAGCATGGGCAGTTTAGATTCATATTCATTGTTGTTAATAAAGAAAATATCATATTTACAACAACAGAAAAGGCAAATAAGGCTTATGTAATCAAGGCGTTCTTTAGAGAGACCTCCTTCACATTACAATGGCTATGACTCCACACTCCCAATGGAGGTGGGCCTGGGTTTGCTCTCTGGTCAGGGAATTAGATCCCATGTGTTACAACTAAAGATCCTGCGTGCTACAACTAAAATATGGCTCAGTCAAACAAATAAATAAATATTTTTTAAAAAGAAGTTCTTTAAAAAAATGCATTTTAATTTACATATTCAAAATCAGTGAGGTAAAATCAATATACAAAATAGTTTTTTGGCAAGATAAATTTTGTGTATATTTCTCATGAATTGTTAAAAATTCTTGCTTTAGTGAGACCTCTTTATAATCATTAAAAACCATAAATGATATAATTTTGAATAGATTTGTATAGTGTATTACTGTAATAAATATTTTTCTCCACTTCTTCCATGGCTGTGAGGATGAAGTAATACATGTAAAAGAACTTTGTTTTATATTTTGCTCCTTTATGATTTAAGTAAACCCTGTATAATAGTAAGGTCTTCCCTGTAACTCAAACGGTGAAGAATCTGCCTGAATGTAAGGATTAGAATACAATGGAATGGGTACATTCTATTGACTCACCCAGAAAAAATTCTGAAATTCAAGTTTTCTGCTCTTTAGCTCGAAAATGTTAGTTGTTCAGTTGTGTCCAACTGTTTGCAACACCATGGGCTTTAGCCTTCTAGGCTCCTATAACCATGGAAAGCTCCAGGAAAGAATACTGACGCAGGTTGCCATTCCATTTTCCAGGGGATCTTCCAAATCCAGGGACTGAACCCAGGTCTCCTGCATTGCAGATGAATTTTTTACCATCTGAGCTACCAAGGAAGCCTGTTTTTTACTTTACAGAATTCAGTTTCCTTAAGAATTAGCAAAACCTGGTTAAAAAAAGAAAAGAAAAGAAAAACATTCTCACAAGGATATGAACTTGAAGACTTTGTGTTTACGTATTTTATAATTTTCTCAAGTCAAGCTGGAAGTTAGTTAACCTAGTGGTATTCACCACTAGACTTTTCTGAAAAATATTAATAACACTAATTTATTTTTCAGTTCTAATCATTAAAGTTTTTCTTAAAATTCCCAAAGCGGATATTCTATTTATTGAGAAAATATTCTTTAGAAACTATTTAAATCAATGTCCTATCAAGTTCTTCTGACAAATTTTGTAACACTGGGTATAGTTGAAAATAATTCATCAACTGAGTTTATAAATAGGGAAGGATATAGTGCTCTAACTTTTATTCCTATCTCTTGCTCCCTTTTAAGATAGCCAATAGTTTAAGTTGGATTAGTAATAATAGGTCTTAGTCAGCAGTGGCAAAATGAAATTCGTTAGGCAAAATGTTGTCACTCATGATGGTCATGAAGTAGAAAAATATGCTGTTAATTTTCATGTGAGACAGAGTGACACAAACAGAAAGTTCCTTAAAGTTTTTGTTTTTGTTTTTGTTTTTAATAATGGGTTGCCATGTTATTCATGATTAACACCGACAATTCCTTTCATAGAAGGTGCCATTCAAAAGCTAAAATTTAGGAAATAAGCATCTTTGAATAGATGAACTGCTGCTGCTGCTGCGGCTGCTGCTAAGTCACTTCAGTCATGTCCGACTCCGTGTGGCCCCATAGAAGACAGCCCAGCAGGCTCTCCGGTTCCTGGGATTCTCCAGGCAAGAACACTGGAGTGGGGTGCCATTTCCTTCTCCAGTGCAAGGAAGTATAAGTGAAGTTGCTCAGATGTGTCTGACTCTTAGCGATCCCATGGACTGCAGCCCACCAGGCTCCTCCGTCCATGGGATTTTCCAGGTAAGAGTACTGAAGAGGGGTGCCATTGCCTCCTCTGGAATAGATGAACAATTATTTCCAAATGTTAGGTAGGCCTAATTTACGACGTTCTATCTTGATTTTCTCTCTTTTATATTTCACATTAATTTCTCTTAGTTTACACGGTTTGGATATTTATGAATATGTTTCTCCTCCTATAATATAAAAATGAAGCAACAGCATATGATTCATAATTGAATAAACCCAACTAACCCACTTAGCGATGATTAAAGCACAGTTAGCAGCAGCATTCTGTATCAGTATGTTTCTATAACCAATCTCATCTGTGTAGAATTGTCGGATTACTTTTAAACATATGTTAATGAAGCACTGTAAAAATTATCATGTACTGGTTTAAATAGAACAATAAAATATGCATCACTTTATGTAAATCACCAAGCTATTTTTTTCTTGTTGGTTTCTGTGTAGCATTTTGAGTGACAAAGTCGGCTTAAATTCACATTAAAGACTATATTATTTATAGAAGACAGAAATAAAAACTGGATCTAATTGTCCTAGTGTGGCAATGCTAAACCCATTAGATAAGAATTTACTTTGGAGAAGTTTATTTTACTTCTGAAAGCCAGGGATTTGCAAATTAAGACAGAATCTATTTTCTAAGGCTGTTTTCTTTTCTTAGTTATAATTTAGTATAAATAATTATGCTTTGTTTTCCTTTTTAGCAAATGAATCACTTTGCTACCATTTCAGCAGCCAACCTTTCAACAAACTGCTTAAAGATTGTCCACATTTGTCAGCCCATCAGCTTCACCATCATTAACCCTGTCTGATTTTATGCCAAGCTGCCACCTTTCTTCAGCTTGTATAAGTACAGTTTGAATCAGTGACATCTCTTCTCTCACTGCAAATACCTATGTAACAAGTGGGAGGATCCAATCTGTCATGTTTTGTTAAGCTGTATAAAATGTGTATTTAGAAGGGACTTCTGAGAATTTATCACTATCACCAGCAAAACGGTTCAGATTGAAATGAGGGCAATTTATTACTCTCAAAAGCAATTTGATCATTTCTCTCTTCCATACTCCACTCTGCCTCCTTCCTCTCTCTTTTCTTTCTTTCCTTTTTTCTTGTTTCTTTCATTTTTCTTTTTCTTCTTTATTCAAGTCTTTTCTCTTTCTTTTTTTAAGTACAGATTTATCTTGATAAAAATATTAGAGATGTTACTAGTTTTCCATGTGTGGTAGAGATATAAGCCTTCTTTATAGATAAACTGTTACTTTATTTTTTTTAGGGTTGGCATTTTATTTTTTTTAATATAAATTTATTTATTTTAAGTGGAGGTTAATTACTTTACAATATTGTATTTATTTTGCCATACATCAACATGAATCTGCCACAGGTATACACGTGTTCCCCATCCTGAACCCCCACCCTCCTCCATCCCTGCACCATCCCCCCTGGGTCATCTCAGTGCACCAGCCAGTATCATGCATCGAACCTGGACAAGATTTTACTTTTTTAAATGAGTCATTTTAAATAAAAATATTAACTAAATGACTGTCACAGACATTATGTGGAGCTGAGACTCAGAGAAGGACATTATTTTCTCTTTCTTTCAGTTTATTTCTCCTCCAACTGGTTACATGACAACATAGTTACATTAAAGTGAAAAAAACCTACACTTCATTGGTAAGAAATTATAAATATTTACACCTAAAGTTCAGGTCAGTTGCTCAGTCATGTCTGACTCTTCACAATCCCATGAACTGCACCACGCCAGGCCTCCCTGCCCATCACCAATTCCTGGAGTTTACCCAAACTCATGTCCATTGTGTTGGTGATGCCATTCAATCATCTCATCCTCTGTCGTCCCCTTCTTCTCCTGCCTTCAATCCTTCCGACATCAGGGTCTTTTCAAATGAGTCAGCCTTTCTCATCAGGTGGCCAACATCTAAAGTAGTTAAATGTAAAATATGCTTGCATGCAAATAAAGTAAGTTTTTAAAATTCACATATATACATATATATATATATATATCCTATAGATGTTGATTTATTATTGTGACACTTCATTGAATTTATGCATTAATGTTTTTAATAAATATCAGTACTGGGAGTTGACCTACTGCTTGCCAGTGCCTGTGTTAGATTCTGGGATATGAGAATGAAAGATTCTTGCTACAGTGCACCTCCAAATTTAATGGAGATTCTTAAAAATAGATGAACTGTGTAATTAAGGAATTTTGTGTTATCATAGAAATATGCAAGTATTATTCTGAGGGAATAGAAGAAGGGCATCTGTCACGGATTGAAGAGTCAAAAGATCTAACAGTGAATAGCCACTTGAGGATACTGAGTACTTTTATTCATTGTCATATCATTAGTGCTGTGTGATTATTTGCATACACCCTATTATTATAAACCTGCAGTAAATTTACTTTTGTGTGGACATTTGAAAGGACAGCAAAAATTATCCGAGTGGAATAAAAGTTGGGAGAGACATTATTGGCAGTGGGAAGGACTGTGCAAAGCATGGACTTCCAAGAGTATTAGGGAATTTGATTGAAGATTAGACAAAAGGGAAGGAATGAAAGAGATGAAGTTAGATAGGATTGAAATCATGAGGGGCCTTCTGTAAGGAGTTTGGATTTTATTAAAAACGCTGTCTGCACCATTGAAGGACTTCAAATTGCTGACTAATTTTCTTAAGACTCAGATTTATTTCCCTCAGGCCTGAGTACATAATGATTTGCATGGCTGCTGTAATGATATTCTGGGCACTGTATAAATTCAAGTTCATAGATGTCAATGAGTAATATCCCTTTTAATGATGGCACTATCAAAAGCATGTGTATCTGATTTACAGCAACATTCAAAAGACTTATTGTTGAATAATGAGACACTATTTAAAGTGGAATAGAAGTGGAGAGAAAAGTTAATGTAAGTTACTGAAGGATTTAGAGATCAAAGAGGAAGCATATTGAAATCTCTTTGCACTAACTAGTGTCCAAATCTTTTGATGACAGGTATTAAAAGACTTTAGTTATGGATGAGTACAAGGCAATTTTTTCTTTCTAAAAAGCATGTACAATATAATAAAATAAAACAGGAAAGTTAAAGTTTTCACAAGACTAATTCATTATATGCAAATCTGTATCAATCTCACAAACTTGTCAAAGAGATTAAAATATGCAAATTTATACATATTTATATATATTAAGGGACAGAGAATAAATGTGATAATTATTTTGTCTGTGCTACTTGGTTTCAATTTGGGGAAAAAAGAAAGATATTATTTATTTTCATTGTTTCATTACATCTTATAAGATAAAAATAACATAATACAGTATAATTTCAAGCTTAAACTAAATATTAATTACATTTTATTCAGAACTGTCAGCTCTCAGAAAATGTACAAGCATATCTTATTTATGTACTGATGTTTATTGTACTGATTAACACCATTCAAGATGTCTGCCTATAGGTTTCAGATAAAATATGAGTTATGTATCAATCTCTAAATGCAAGGCAACCAATTTTAATTATGTGCTGATATTCTTGATTAACTAAATTATAATACTCAATACACTCTACATCAAAATGGCACTGTTTAAGAATGCTGCTCACTGAAAGGATTTTGAATGTGCATTAATGCTAAATTGTAAAAGATATTTATGAAAACATGCAAGAACCATTAAAAATAATTTAAAGTAATACAATGCTTAGAAGGTTCTCCAACAAACCAGTAAACAAAGATACATAGAGAAACAAAACAAACCTATGTCTTAATAGATTATCACTTGAGGAAGCAATGTCAAGACATAGAAAGTAGTAACTCAATTGTTTCAAAATTCTTAAAATGAAACTAATAAATCCACTAGAAGAAACATATTGAATGAGAAAGAAAGGAGAGAAAGAAATTTTCAATAAACAAATGTTCCTGGTTAATGTTTCCTCTCACTTAGACAACTAAATCAAGTATGTTTTTATTTTCCTTGTTTCCTTCAATACATCAGCATACAATTATCAAATGATCCATCTAAAGCTCAAGTACGATCTTGTCACTCCTTTTTAAAAATCATTTTTTTTCTTATGTAAGAAGTAAACTCAAGATTCTTTTTGTGACACGGAACGCTTTCCATAATCCAGTTTTTGCTCAGTAGTCCACCCCCAGCTTCTTCCATAGACCACCTGGGTGTTTACATTCCAGTGTCTTCAAATCCTATATATTTCTCTGCATCTGAAGATATGTCTAGCCTTTGAGACTGTTCATTCAATTCACTTAGCTTGGATCCTTCTGTGTTCATTCCATTCATCTTTTGAGACTTGCTTTAAACATCAGCTTCTCAAAGCATCTTCTATGGCAGTCTGAAGTAAAGCCAGGAGCAATATGTGTTTTATAATTACTACAAAGTGTGTTATTATGGGTTGAGATGTGAGATTTTCATGGCACTATTTTTTTTCTTTCTCTTCTCATCTCCTTTTCTCTTCTCATCTCCTTTCTTCATCTCTTCCTCTTTCCTCAGATCCTCCTCCTTCTCCTTGCAATCTTTTCATATAATAGAGTCTTCTACATATCAGGTGCTCAATAAATGTTTGTGGAAAAAATTGATTTGTTAAACTAAAAAAAATAATGTATATCATAGTGTATAGATTATTAACAACATAATATTATTTTCCTTTTAGATAAATATATATAAAATATTAAAAAAATAAATAATATAATATAAAATATTAAAAAAAAAACACATCTGTAACATGAAAGAAAAGAAAGTGAAAATGGTCAATCCTGTCCTGTTGTGACCCCATGGACTGTAGCCTGCCAGGCTCCTCCATCCATGGGATTTTCCAGGTAAGAGTACTGGAGTGGGTTGCCATTTCGTTCTCCAGGGGATCTTTGCAACCCAGGAATCGAAGCCGGGTCTCTTGCACACAGACAGACTCTTTATAGTCTGAGCCATATCTGTAACATATAGATAACTCTTCTTCACCCCAGCCTTTACTGAGCTCCTTCCAATTCTGTTTATTCAACTTTAGTGCTTTGATCAGTTTGTAATTTATTAATGTATAATCTCATGTATCTATTTTTTATAATTCATTTACTTATTTTTGGATGTGCTGGGTCTTCATTTATGTTTGGCCATGCTGGGTCTTTGTTACCATGTGACCTTTTCTCTAGCTGTGGCTATTCTCTAGTTGTGGTGCACAGGCTTCTCATTGTAGCGGTTTCTTTTGTTTGAGAGCACAGGCTCTGGGGCACGTTGGGTTCAGTAGTTGTAACTCCTGGGTTCTAGAGCACAGGTTCAATAGAGCTTGCAGGCTTAGCTCTCTGCAGCATGTGGAATACTCTTGAATCAGGGATCGAACCATGATCTCTTTACCACTGAGTCACCAGGGAAGCCCTCAGATACCTTTTTGAAGTTCTAAAATCCTGATATAGAACATATGTAGTAAATATTCATTCATTAATTAAGCACGTTACTGTCATAGCTTTACCTTTGAGCATAATTCTTGAGTCAATCATTTCTTCTAGATTTTCAAAGTGTCTATTTTTGTACAGGTACCAATTATCTCTTGGTTATTACAATAACTCCCCTTTTGTTACACCTATGATAGGTATTATGGACAGAATGATTTTTGTTAAACACCATTTCCATCAGGGTAATTTCACTGTGAAAATATTCAGTCAAGTCAATGCCATATATCTTGAAATCAATATTTAAAATTTCCAATACAAGAGAATTAGAGCACAGAATATTTGTTTACTTCTATTCTTTTTATATACAAAGATAAATGAATATATGGTATCCTTGAGGAGTTTGTAACCTTGTTGGAGATGTAGACCCATAAACATGTAAGTTCAGTATAACATGATAAACACAAAGCAAAATGGCCGTCACAAATCATAACACAGAACAGAGAATATGAAAAAAAAAATGCAATAAGTGGGACTTCCAGTTTCCACTCCGACATGCAAAGGAATCAAAATTTCTCATACCTGATTTTGCAGTAAGGAAAATCTGGAGAAACTGAAAATCCATGACTTTTCTTGGACCCAGCATAAGTTGCAACGTAAATGACCATCATGAAATTTGGAGACAAGTTTTTCAAGCTCATCTAGAGACAAGCTCATTTTAGAGAGATACCACAACTGAGATTTGCTTAGATGGAATGAAAATTGCCAAAGTTATAAACTGGTAGGAACAATAGTGGATGAATTTGGGCTTCCAGGTAGTGCTAGTGGTAAAGAATCCATCTGCCAATGCAGGAAACGTAAATGACTCAGGTTCTATCCCTGGGTTGGAAAGATTCCCTGGAAAAGGGAATGGTGACCCACTCCAATATTCTTTCCTAGAGAATCCCATGGACAGAGGACCCTGGAGGGTTATGGTCCAAAGGGTTGCAAAGAGTTGGATGTGACTGAAATAATTTAGCATGCATGCTAGGCTGAATTTGGTCTAGCCTGGAAGATAGGACCTCTTTATTGACTATGCCAAAGCCTTTGACTGTGTGGATCACAATAANTTCTCATGAATTGTTAAAAATTCTTGCTTTAGTGAGACCTCTTTATAATCATTAAAAACCATAAATGATATAATTTTGAATAGATTTGTATAGTGTATTACTGTAATAAATATTTTTCTCCACTTCTTCCATGGCTGTGAGGATGAAGTAATACATGTAAAAGAACTTTGTTTTATATTTTGCTCCTTTATGATTTAAGTAAACCCTGTATAATAGTAAGGTCTTCCCTGTAACTCAAACGGTAAAGAATCTGCCTGAATGTAAGGATTAGAATACAATGGAATGGGTACATTCTATTGACTCACCCAGAAAAAATTCTGAAATTCAAGTTTTCTGCTCTTTAGCTCGAAAATGTTAGTTGTTCAGTTGTGTCCAACTGTTTGCAACACCATGGGCTTTAGCCTTCTAGGCTCCTATAACCATGGAAAGCTCCAGGAAAGAATACTGACGCAGGTTGCCATTCCATTTTCCAGGGGATCTTCCAAATCCAGGGACTGAACCCAGGTCTCCTGCATTGCAGATGAATTCTTTACCATCTGAGCTACCAAGGAAGCCTGTTTTTTACTTTACAGAATTCAGTTTCCTTAAGAATTAGCAAAACCTGGTTAAAAAAAGAAAAGAAAAGAAAAACATTCTCACAAGGATATGAACTTGAAGACTTTGTGTTTACGTATTTTATAATTTTCTCAAGTCAAGCTGGAAGTTAGTTAACCTAGTGGTATTCACCACTAGACTTTTCTGAAAAATATTAATAACACTAATTTATTTTTCAGTTCTAATCATTAAAGTTTTTCTTAAAATTCCCAAAGCGGATATTCTATTTATTGAGAAAATATTCTTTAGAAACTATTTAAATCAATGTCCTATCAAGTTCTTCTGACAAATTTTGTAACACTGGGTATAGTTGAAAATAATTCATCAACTGAGTTTATAAATAGGGAAGGATATAGTGCTCTAACTTTTATTCCTATCTCTTGCTCCCTTTTAAGATAGCCAATAGTTTAAGTTGGATTAGTAATAATAGGTCTTAGTCAGCAGTGGCAAAATGAAATTCGTTAGGCAAAATGTTGTCACTCATGATGGTCATGAAGTAGAAAAATATGCTGTTAATTTTCATGTGAGGCAGAGTGACACAAACAGAAAGTTCCTTAAAGTTTTTGTTTTTGTTTTTGTTTTTAATAATGGGTTGCCATGTTATTCATGATTAACACCGACAATTCCTTTCATAGAAGGTGCCATTCAAAAGCTAAAATTTAGGAAATAAGCATCTTTGAATAGATGAACTGCTGCTGCTGCTGCTGCGGCTGCTGCTAAGTCACTTCAGTCATGTCCGACTCCGTGTGGCCCCATAGAAGACAGCCCAGCAGGCTCCCCAGTTCCTGGGATTCTCCAGGCAAGAACACTGGAGTGGGGTGCCATTTCCTTCTCCAGTGCAAGGAAGTATAAGTGAAGTTGCTCAGATGTGTCTGACTCTTAGCGATCCCATGGACTGCAGCCCACCAGGCTCCTCCGTCCATGGGATTTTCCAGGTAAGAGTACTGAAGAGGGGTGCCATTGCCTCCTCTGGAATAGATGAACAATTATTTCCAAATGTTAGGTAGGCCTAATTTACGACGTTCTATCTTGATTTTCTCTCTTTTATATTTCACATTAATTTCTCTTAGTTTACATGGTTTGGATATTTATGAATATGTTTCTCCTCCTATAATATAAAAATGAAGCAACAGCATATGATTCATAATTGAATAAACCCAACTAACCCACTTAGCGATGATTAAAGCACAGTTAGCAGCAGCATTCTGTATCAGTATGTTTCTATAACCAATCTCATCTGTGTAGAATTGTCGGATTACTTTTAAACATATGTTAATGAAGCACTGTAAAAATTATCATGTACTGGTTTAAATAGAACAATAAAATATGCATCACTTTATGTAAATCACCAAGCTATTTTTTTCTTGTTGGTTTCTGTGTAGCATTTTGAGTGACAAAGTCGGCTTAAATTCACATTAAAGACTATATTATTTATAGAAGACAGAAATAAAAACTGGATCTAATTGTCCTAGTGTGGCAATGCTAAACCCATTAGATAAGAATTTACTTTGGAGAAGTTTATTTTACTTCTGAAAGCCAGGGATTTGCAAATTAAGACAGAATCTATTTTCTAAGGCTGTTTTCTTTTCTTAGTTATAATTTAGTATAAATAATTATGCTTTGTTTTCCTTTTTAGCAAATGAATCACTTTGCTACCATTTCAGCAGCCAACCTTTCAACAAACTGCTTAAAGATTGTCCACATTTGTCAGCCCATCAGCTTCACCATCATTAACCCTGTCTGATTTTATGCCAAGCTGCCACCTTTCTTCAGCTTGTATAAGTACAGTTTGAATCAGTGACATCTCTTCTCTCACTGCAAATACCTATGTAACAAGTGGGAGGATCCAATCTGTCATGTTTTGTTAAGCTGTATAAAATGTGTATTTAGAAGGGACTTCTGAGAATTTATCACTATCACCAGCAAAACGGTTCAGATTGAAATGAGGGCAATTTATTACTCTCAAAAGCAATTTGATCATTTCTCTCTTCCATACTCCACTCTGCCTCCTTCCTCTCTCTTTTCTTTCTTTCCTTTTTTCTTGTTTCTTTCATTTTTCTTTTTCTTCTTTATTCAAGTCTTTTCTCTTTCTTTTTTTAAGTACAGATTTATCTTGATAAAAATATTAGAGATGTTACTAGTTTTCCATGTGTGGTAGAGATATAAGCCTTCTTTATAGATAAACTGTTACTTTATTTTTTTTAGGGTTGGCATTTTATTTTTTTTAAATATAAATTTATTTATTTTAAGTGGAGGTTAATTACTTTACAATATTGTATTTGTTTTGCCATACATCAACATGAATCTGCCACAGGTATACACGTGTTCCTCATCCTGAACCCCCACCCTCCTCCATCCCTGCACTATCCCCCCTGGGTCATCTCAGTGCACCAGCCAGTATCATGCATCGAACCTGGACAAGATTTTACTTTTTTAAATGAGTCATTTTAAATAAAAATATTAACTAAATGACTGTCACAGACATTATGTGGAGCTGAGACTCAGAGAAGGACATTATTTTCTCTTTCTTTCAGTTTATTTCTCCTCCAACTGGTTACATGACAACATAGTTACATTAAAGTGAAAAAAACCTACACTTCATTGGTAAGAAATTATAAATATTTACACCTAAAGTTCAGGTCAGTTGCTCAGTCATGTCTGACTCTTCACAATCCCATGAACTGCACCATGCCAGGCCTCCCTGCCCATCACCAATTCCTGGAGTTTACCCAAACTCATGTCCATTGTGTTGGTGATGCCATTCAATCATCTCATCCTCTGTCGTCCCCTTCTTCTCCTGCCTTCAATCCTTCCGACATCAGGGTCTTTTCAAATGAGTCAGCCTTTCTCATCAGGTGGCCAACATCTAAAGTAGTTAAATGTAAAATATGCTTGCATGCAAATAAAGTAAGTTTTTAAAATTCACATATATACATATATATATATATATATCCTATAGATGTTGATTTATTATTGTGACACTTCATTTAATTTATGCATTAATGTTTTTGATAAATATCAGTACTGGGAGTTGACCTACTGCTTGCCAGTGCCTGTGTTAGATTCTGGGATATGAGAATGAAAGATTCTTGCTACAGTGCACCTCCAAATTTAATGGAGATTCTTAAAAATAGATGAACTGTGTAATTAAGGAATTTTGTGTTATCATAGAAATATGCAAGTATTATTCTGAGGGAATAGAAGAAGGGCATCTGTCACGGATTGAAGAGTCAAAAGATCTAACAGTGAATAGCCACTTGAGGATACTGAGTACTTTTATTCATTGTCATATCATTAGTGCTGTGTGATTATTTGCATACACCCTATTATTATAAACCTGCAGTAAATTTACTTTTGTGTGGACATTTGAAAGGACAGCAAAAATTATCCGAGTGGAATAAAAGTTGGGAGAGACATTATTGGCAGTGGGAAGGACTGTGCAAAGCATGGACTTCCAAGAGTATTAGGGAATTTGATTGAAGATTAGACAAAAGGGAAGGAATGAAAGAGATGAAGTTAGATAGGATTGAAATCATGAGGGGCCTTCTGTAAGGAGTTTGGATTTTATTAAAAACGCTGTCTGCACCATTGAAGGACTTCAAATTGCTGACTAATTTTCTTAAGACTCAGATTTATTTCCCTCAGGCCTGAGTACATAATGATTTGCATGGCTGCTGTAATGATATTCTGGGCACTGTATAAATTCAAGTTCATAGATGTCAATGAGTAATATCCCTTTTAATGATGGCACTATCAAAAGCATGTGTATCTGATTTACAGCAACATTCAAAAGACTTATTGTTGAATAATGAGACACTATTTAAAGTGGAATAGAAGTGGAGAGAAAAGTTAATGTAAGTTACTGAAGGATTTAGAGATCAAAGAGGAAGCATATTGAAATCTCTTTGCACTAACTAGTGTCCAAATCTTTTGATGACAGGTATTAAAAGACTTTAGTTATGGATGAGTACAAGGCAATTTTTTCTTTCTAAAAAGCATGTACAATATAATAAAATAAAACAGGAAAGTTAAAGTTTTCACAAGACTAATTCATTATATGCAAATCTGTATCAATCTCACAAACTTGTCAAAGAGATTAAAATATGCAAATTTATACATATTTATATATATTAAGGGACAGAGAATAAATGTGATAATTATTTTGTCTGTGCTACTTGGTTTCAATTTGGGGAAAAAAGAAAGATATTATTTATTTTCATTGTTTCATTACATCTTATAAGATAAAAATAACATAATACAGTATAATTTCAAGCTTAAACTAAATATTAATTACATTTTATTCAGAACTGTCAGCTCTCAGAAAATGTACAAGCATATCTTATTTATGTACTGATGTTTATTGTACTGATTAACACCATTCAAGATGTCTGCCTATAGGTTTCAGATAAAATATGAGTTATGTATCAATCTCTAAATGCAAGGCAACCAATTTTAATTATGTGCTGATATTCTTGATTAACTAAATTATAATACTCAATACACTCTACATCAAAATGGCACTGTTTAAGAATGCTGCTCACTGAAAGGATTTTGAATGTGCATTAATGCTAAATTGTAAAAGATATTTATGAAAACATGCAAGAACCATTAAAAATAATTTAAAGTAATACAATGCTTAGAAGGTTCTCCAACAAACCAGTAAACAAAGATACATAGAGAAACAAAACAAACCTATGTCTTAATAGATTATCACTTGAGGAAGCAATGTCAAGACATAGAAAGTAGTAACTCAATTGTTTCAAAATTCTTAAAATGAAACTAATAAATCCACTAGAAGAAACATATTGAATGAGAAAGAAAGGAGAGAAAGAAATTTTCAATAAACAAATGTTCCTGGTTAATGTTTCCTCTCACTTAGACAACTAAATCAAGTATGTTTTTATTTTCCTTGTTTCCTTCAATACATCAGCATACAATTATCAAATGATCCATCTAAAGCTCAAGTACGATCTTGTCACTCCTTTTTAAAAATCATTTTTTTTCTTATGTAAGAAGTAAACTCAAGATTCTTTTTGTGACACGGAACGCTTTCCATAATCCAGTTTTTGCTCAGTAGTCCACCCCCAGCTTCTTCCATAGACCACCTGGGTGTTTACATTCCAGTGTCTTCAAATCCTATATATTTCTCTGCATCTGAAGATATGTCTAGCCTTTGAGACTGTTCATTCAATTCACTTAGCTTGGATCCTTCTGTGTTCATTCCATTCATCTTTTGAGACTTGCTTTAAACATCAGCTTCTCAAAGCATCTTCTATGGCAGTCTGAAGTAAAGCCAGGAGCAATATGTGTTTTATAATTACTACAAAGTGTGTTATTATGGGTTGAGATGTGAGATTTTCATGGCATTTTTTTTCTTTCTCTTCTCATCTCCTTTCTTCATCTCTTCCTCTTTCTTCAGATCCTCCTCCTCCTCCTTGCAATCTTTTCATATAATAGAGTCTTCTACATATCAGGTGCTCAATAAATGTTTGTGGAAAAAATTGATTTGTTAAACTAAAAAAAATAATGTATATCATAGTGTATAGATTATTAACAACATAATATTATTTTCCTTTTAGATAAATATATATATATAATATTTAAAAAAAACACATCTGTAACATGAAAGAAAAGAAAGTGAAAATGGTCAATCCTGTCCTATTGTGACCCCATGGACTATAGCCTGCCAGGCTCCTCCATCCATGGGATTTTCCAGGTAAGAGTACTGGAGTGGGTTGCCATTTCCTTCTCCAGGAGATCTTTGCAACCCAGGAATCGAACCCGGGTCTCTTGCACACAGACAGACTCTTTATAGTCTGAGCCATATCTGTAACATATAGATAACTCTTCTTCACCCCAGCCNATTAAAAAAAAAACACATCTGTAACATGAAAGAAAAGAAAGTGAAAATGGTCAATCCTGTCCTGTTGTGACCCCATGGACTGTAGCCTGCCAGGCTCCTCCATCCATGGGATTTTCCAGGTAAGAGTACTGGAGTGGGTTGCCATTTCGTTCTCCAGGGGATCTTTGCAACCCAGGAATCGAAGCCGGGTCTCTTGCACACAGACAGACTCTTTATAGTCTGAGCCATATCTGTAACATATAGATAACTCTTCTTCACCCCAGCCTTTACTGAGCTCCTTCCAATTCTGTTTATTCAACTTTAGTGCTTTGATCAGTTTGTAATTTATTAATGTATAATCTCATGTATCTATTTTTTATAATTCATTTACTTATTTTTGGATGTGCTGGGTCTTCATTTATGTTTGGCCATGCTGGGTCTTTGTTACCATGTGACCTTTTCTCTAGCTGTGGCTATTCCCTAGTTGTGGTGCACAGGCTTCTCATTGTAGCGGTTTCTTTTGTTTGAGAGCACAGGATCTGGGGCACGTTGGGTTCAGTAGTTGTAATTCCTGGGTTCTAGAGCACAGGTTCAATAGAGCTTGCAGGCTTAGCTCTCTGCAGCATGTGGAATACTCTTGAATCAGGGATCGAACCATGATCTCTTTACCACTGAGTCACCAGGGAAGCCCTCAGATACCTTTTTGAAGTTCTAAAATCCTGATATAGAACATATGTAGTAAAAATTCATTCATTAATTAAGCACGTTACTGTCATAGCTTTACCTTTGAGCATAATTCTTGAGTCAATCATTTCTTCTAGATTTTCAAAGTGTCTATTTTTGTACAGGTACCAATTATCTCTTGGTTATTACAATAACTCCCCTTTTGTTACACCTATGATAGGTATTATGGACAGAATGATTTTTGTTAAACACCATTTCCATCAGGGTAATTTCACTGTGAAAATATTCAGTCAAGTCAATGCCATATATCTTGAAATCAATATTTAAAATTTCCAATACAAGAGAATTAGAGCACAGAATATTTGTTTACTTCTATTCTTTTTATATACAAAGATAAATGAATATATGGTATCCTTGAGGAGTTTGTAACCTTGTTGGAGATGTAGACCCATAAACATGTAAGTTCAGTATAACATGATAAACACAAAGCAAAATGGCCGTCACAAATCATAACACAGAACAGAGAATATGAAAAAAAAAATGCAATAAGTGGGACTTCCAGTTTCCACTCCGACATGCAAAGGAATCAAAATTTCTCATACCTGATTTTGCAGTAAGGAAAATCTGGAGAAACTGAAAATCCATGACTTTTCTTGGACCCAGCATAAGTTGCAACGTAAATGACCATCATGAAATTTGGAGACAAGTTTTTCAAGCTCATCTAGAGACAAGCTCATTTTAGAGAGATACCACAACTGAGATTTGCTTAGATGGAATGAAAATTGCCAAAGTTATAAACTGGTAGGAACAATAGTGGATGAATTTGGGCTTCCAGGTAGTGCTAGTGGTAAAGAATCCATCTGCCAACGCAGGAAACATAAAAGACTCAGGTTCTATCCCTGGGTTGGAAAGATTCCCTGGAAAAGGGAATGGTGACCCACTCCAATATTCTTTCCTAGAGAATCCCATGGACAGAGGACCCTGGAGGGTTATGGTCCAAAGGGTTGCAAAGAGTTGGATGTGACTGAAATAATTTAGCATGCATGCTAGGCTGAATTTGGTCTAGCCTGGAAGATAGGACCTCTTTATTGACTATGCCAAAGCCTTTGACTGTGTGGATCACAATAAACTGGGGAAAATTCTGAAAGAGATGGGAATACCAGATCACCTGACCTGCCTCGTGAGAAACCTATATGCAGGTCAGGAAGCAACAGTTAGAACTGGACATGGAACAACAAACTGGTTCCAAATAGGAAAGGAGTATGTCAAGGCTGTATATTGTCACCCTGCTTATTTAACTTATATGCAGAGTACACCATAAGAAATGCTGGGTTGGATGAAGCACAGACTGGAATCAAGATCGCTGGGAAAAATACCAATAACCTCAGATATGCAGATGACACCACCCTTATGGGAGAAAGAGAAGAAGAACTAAAGAGTCTCTTGATGAAAGTGAAAGAGGAGAGTGAAAAAGTTGGCTTAAAGCTCAACATTCAGAAAACGAAGCTCATGGCATTTGGTCCCATCACTTCATGGCAAATACATAGGGAAATAGTGGAAACAGTGTCAGACTTTACTTTTGGGGGCTCCAACATCACTGCAGATGGTGACTGTAGCCATGAAATTAAAAGATGCTTACTCCTTGGAAGAAAAGTTATGACCAACCTAGACAACGTATCGAAAAGCAGAGACATTACTTTGTCAACAAATGTTCATCTAGTCAAGGCTATGGTTTTTCCAGTAGTCATGTATGGATGTGAGAGTTGAATTATAAAAAAAGCTGAACACCTAAGAGTTGATACTTTTGAACTGTGGTGTTGGAGAAGAAACTTGAGAGTACCTTGGACTTCAAGGAGATCCAACCAGTCCATCCTAAAGGAAATCAGTCCTGAATATTCATTGGAAGGACTGATTTTGAAGCTTAAACTCCAATGCTTTGGAGCTGATTCATTTGAAAAGACTCTGATGCTGGGAAAGATTGAGGGCAAGAGGAGAAGGGGATGACAGAGGATGAAATGGTTGGATGACATCACCGACTCAATGGACATGGGTTTGGGTGAACTCTGGGAGTTGGTGTTGGACAGGGAGGCCTGTCCTGCTGTGGTTCATAGGGTCGCAAAGAGTGGACACAACTGAGCAACTGAACTGAACCGAACTGAGAGGCAGGAATTTCTGGAGGGCCACAATTCTAAAACATACTGTGTTGGGGATTTTCCTCTAGGAAAAAGTATTCTAAGGCTGTTCAATACAAGAATGTCACAAGAAATTGTACTTTTGCCTTGTCACTACAAGAAATACTCTAGGAGTCATATAATGTTCATTTATAAACAAGTAAACTGAGAACTTTGGATAAACCATATGCCTCTTGGCTGTTAGGATAGTACTAGTCACTGAGTAGGTAAAGAATAAATGTTAAACAATAAACTAAATGAAAAATGTTGTGCATAAATAACAGTTTAGGCCGCCTAAAGGTTAAAATTCTCCTTATTTAGGCTCATGCCTGGAAACTGCAGTACTCAGTCCTTTTGCCCAATTATTCTCCTCTTCAAAGCAGTCAAATTTGAAGGAAAATGTGTCATTAAAGTAGACTACTTCATTGCTCTAAGCTTCTGTAGACAACTGCATTACCTATACATAGCAATATATATACATAATAAGGAAGACCTTTTTTATCTAAGTTTTGTAATCAACAGATTGTAAGTGTTCCAAAAATCATCATAACCAAACTGACATTTAATTTAATGACTTTATTGACACATTTGAGTGGAATATATTATCAATACAAAATATTAAAATTCAATATAATATCAGACTCATAAAAGAAGACATGAAATAGTGTTATGTAGTTCTGAGCAAATATATGCATCAATCAATTTTGAATCAGATGTCCAGGGTACATACTTCTCTTTATTGCTTCTGGGACTTGTGCAAATATATATATATATATATGTGCAATCTGGAAATTCCATGATTTTTGTTATGTTGCACTTAACTTTTTTTACTTAAATATGACTAAATAATAAAAACCTTTCTGGCAAAAACATGATTAACATTATTTGCAGTTTATTACTATGGTTCTTAAAAGCATGCTAAAAACTAAAATTCAGTAATCTTCCATGGATTCTAAGAAAGAAATAGCCTTAAAAAGCAGAGGAATATATTAATGATTTTTAATCAAAATATAATGTATAAAAACTAAATATGACAATTTGTAATTCAGATATATGTCTACTCAGTTTTCAAACAAACATTAACATATAAACTTAAAGGAAAAAACAAGGATTTTCACTAGTGTTTTAATCATTATTTTTCTAATTTCAAAATGACAGCCTATGTACACAAAATCAACATACTGCATTTAGTGCATTTATATTTTGATAAACAGTGTATTAGAATATCAATTTTATCATCAAAACCAATTTTTCCTTTGTGATGTTGGATGTCTAGTAATTGTTTCTTTTTGTTGAGTTGGCAATTAAGGCGATTTCCTCACTGGAAACTGTTATGTTTATTCATTTGACTTTAAAATTATTAACTTTGTTAAGACTGCAAAATAGTTTAATCAATTTAAAAGCTGTTTATGTTATTCTGATAATGATTCATTGTCTCAAAATATTATCCTGGAGAAAATTTTAAAGGTATAAAAATATATTTTATTTGCTTTTCAGAAATTAAAAATATTGCTTATGTTAATTGTTTTATGTGGGAATTTTATATCTGTATTTTAGTTTTCTAGTCTGTAATTTAATATATTTCAAAAGTGTCTACTTATTAATATACATATATTGTACCACTTAAATATTCATATTTGTATTTTGAATGTGTATATTGCCTACTAATGTACTTATAACATTTTTAAAATGCTTAATTGTATGTGCCTTATTCCTTTTACTGAGATACTATCAAGAAATAATGCTATTTGTTCAATTAAATTTAAGAAAAAAATTAAATATGTGTAAAATTTCTTATCTAACAACCTCTCTTAATTTGAAAAAATAAATTATAGGCCAATATAATTACATTTTTCCATGAAGAGTCACAAATATATTAGTATAGAAACTAGGTGTCCAGATAAATAAGTTGTTCTTTTTAAATATTTATCCAAGTTACCCCTACCAATAGCTACATTTTGTCCACCAGTTTTCTCATGAGGTTTGAAGGAAGATAAAGAAGTACACCTGGGACCTAGAAATCTAAAAAGAAGTCTTTAACAAAATTAATCTATCACATTATTTTGAGATGTGGAAGCTGAAAACACCTTAGGATTTTGACTGGGAAATCAATGATGTGGCTGTTCATGATTCCAGTTCATCCTACTGCTAACTGCTACTGCTAAGTCGCTTCAGTCATTTCTGACTCTGTGCGATCCCATGGACTGCAGCCTACCTTGTTCCTGCATTCATGGGATTCTCCAGGCAAGAGTGCTGGAGTGGGGTGCCATTGCCTTCTCCAATTCATCCTAAGGCATTACTAATTTTAGTTTAATTAATATTTGAGGCTATAATATCATGTTATTTAAATGACATTGTATTGTTGCTGCTGTTTAATTGCTCAGTCATGTCCAACTCTTTACAAACTCATGACTGCAGCATGCCAGGCTTGCCTGTCCTTCACCATCACCCAGAGTTTGCTCACATTCATGTCTATTGAGTCTGTGATGCCATCCAACCATCTCATCTTCTGTTATCCTCTTCCCTTTCTCCTGCCTTCAATCTTTCCCAGCATCAGGGTCTTTTCTAATGAGTTGGTCCCTTGCATCAGGTGGTCAAAGAGTTGGATCTTCAGCTTCAGCATCAGTCCTTACAAAGAATATTCAAGATTGATTTCCTTTAGGATTGACTGGTTTGATGTCCTTTCAGTCCAAGGGAATTGCAAGAGTTTTCTCCAACACCACAGTTCAAAAGCATCAATTCTTCAGAGCTCAGCCTTCTTTATGGTCCAGCTCTCACATCCATACATGACTACTGGAAAAACCAAAGCTTTGACTAAAAGAACCTTTGTTGGCAAAGTAATGTTTCTGCTTTTTGATATGCTCCCTATGCTTGTCATAGCTTTTCTTCCAAGGTGCAAGGGTCTTTTAGATTCATGGCTGCAGTCACTGTCCACAGGAATTTTGGAGCACAAGAAAATAAAGTCTGTCACTGTTTCCTTCGTTTCCCCTTCTATTTGACGTAAAGTGATGGGACCGGAAGCCATGATCTTAGTTTTTTGAATGTTAAGTTTTAGGCCAGTTTTTTCACTCTTCTCTTTCACTTTCATCAAGATACTTTTTAGTTTCTCTTCACTTTCTGTCATAAGGGTGGTGTCATCTGCATATCTGAGGTTATTTATATTTCTCCCACCAATCTTGATTCCAGCTTGTGCGTCATCCAGCTTGGCATCTCACATGATGTTCTCTGTATATAAGTTAAGTAAACATAGTGACAATATACAGCCTTGATGTATTCTGTTCCCAATCTTGAGCCATTCCATTGTTCCATGTCCAGTTCTAACTGTTGCCTCTTGACCTTCATACAGGTTTCTCAGTAGACAGGTAAGGTGGCCTGGTACTCCCATCTCTTTCAGAATTTTCCACAGTTTGGTATGATCCACCTAGTAAAAGGCCTTAGAATAGTAAATGAAACAGAAGTAGATGGCAAAATGACATTTACATATTACATATAATGTATAATTTAAAATTAATGGGTAAAATGAAGGAAATTCTTTTTGAAATATTCTATATTTTTCCATCTCAATGGCAGTCAAAATAAATGCTTCATGGGAAAATGTTTAATTTTATGAACAAAAAATCATAATACATGACACTGAGATTTTATTTAATTTGCTTCCATATGTACAGATAAGATTAGGTGCTCAAAATTAGATCAAGTACAGTTATCAATTCCTTTCATCAATGATTATCTTAATAGCTTTGGATGACTATTGCTGATGGTATCAGTCTATTGCTTCATTATTAAAGATAATGAAAATTGTCTGCATAATTTGTTCTGACAAGTCTATATTTTCGTCACTAAAAATTCACATGTAAACACTAAGATAATATTCCCAACATTCTTACTCTCTACTTTATTTTTCTTCAAAGTGCTGTACTCTACCGCTTCCTCTTTGATAAGACCTATTGTCCATGAAGACAGAGATGTTTGTCCCTTATTCAATGCTGCATTCTGACCACCAAGAACAACATGTGGCCTGGGTAAGCAAGTAAGAACTTAATATTAATTGTCAAGTGAACAAATTTTAAAAAGAAGAAATAACAAATTATTAAGATTAATTCAGTAAACAGATAATACCTAATATCTCCATTTNTGCATTCTGACCACCAAGAACAACATGTGGCCTGGGTAAGCAAGTAAGAACTTAATATTAATTGTCAAGTGAACAAATTTTAAAAAGAAGAAATAACAAATTATTAAGATTAATTCAGTAAACAGATAATACCTAATATCTCCATTTTTTCTGCAGGAGTTGGTGAAATACTTAAGCTTTTTAAAAAAATTACCAGTATCACTTAAACCTGCTTTGTTATTTAAAAGAGCCCAAATGAAATACAAACCAATACTGTTATTTTCTGTCTTTATTGGATTCAGTTTTTGTACCTGAAGTTATATATATATATGTAAATATATATATATGTATACATATATACATAAAACAGCCAATATAGCCAACAAGACTCTTTTGTATCTTCAAACTAGTTGTGCCCTAGAAATGAAATAGTCTTAAATGTGATACATTCTTAAGTTTTCAAGATATTTATTAATATTTTCACACAAAACATGCAAATCAAATTTTTGAAGCCTGAAGGATAGATGATTAGTAATTTCAAATTTATAAAAAAAAATTCACTTTGTCATTCACACATCTCCTTTCTTTCTTGTATTTTCATAATTCTATTTGTTCATATGTATAAATAAAGGAAATAAAATGAAAAAATTCAGCATAAGTCAAAGGTATTCCATAGAGCAGACTCAAATATCATATAGAAATTTATAAATTAGAAGCTACATAAAAGTTTTACTTCAGCATTATGCCAAAACTATTAGGTAAATATAATGGAAACTGTTAAAAAATAATAATGTCAATAATATTATCTCCAAAATATCTATGTAATTTGATATTATATGTAATTTATGTATATCTATATATATTATATCTATATACAGTCTCTATGTTTAATTCTATATATAACATAAAGTTGCTTTTATTTATATTTGTAGAAGCTCCATGAGGCTGTCAGAAAAGATGTAAGCCCCAATTCATAGCTAAGATGGTGTTGGTTAGAGGAGTTAAATACATCAAGCTACTATCTTGGCTAATTTTTGGAGCTATACTCAATATCAGTTCCTCTGACTCTTGCCTAGTATTTTTCTCCTTTAAGAAAACTGTAACTATAATGACAAAGAAATCTTTGTAGTTTATAATGACTACATTCTCATGGGTCAATAATAACTATTAAAGAATCTCTAAATACAAAGTTACAACCTCTCATAATGGGTTTAATGGAACTTTTGGTTATGGAGTCAATACACTCCCTCTGAAAAAACTGCCATTATACATAGGATGTAATTTTGTGGGGAAAAGTGATTGTAATAGTACCTACTGGTCTTCACTTCCAGGCTAGTTAGGCTATAACATAAATTTAATGAGATCCGATGAAATCTCCAGATATTGAAATTTTATATAGCCATTAGTTATAAATTTCTTTTTTTTTTTTTACAGAGTACTTACAAATTTCTACAGTATATTCAAAACTGTGACTGTTTAAGCTATCCTTTTTGTGTGTTTCTTTAATTACATTTTGAAATATTAAAATTGAGACCTTAATTTTTCTTAACACACCAATGCACAAAAAATGAAACTTTTTAATTAACAATTTTTTTTTTTACCATTATTTGTTGCATTTATACTCCAACCTATAGAAATACAGCTGCCTTTTGAGAAAAGTCCTCATAAGTTCTTGGATTCTACTACTAAATCAATCAACACACCTTAAATGAAAAATTCCCTGACAGGGAACATAGGTCTATCCGATCACTACAAATAGAACTCTCATTATCTCAGTTTAAAAATAAGTAGATTGGATATTAAGTGCTTAATCTTCTTCGATTCTAAACAGTGTCAAATTTACGCTGATTCCCTGTAAGAATTAGCAGATTTTTTTTTTTTAATTCTCATGACAGCTGACATAGCCCTTGATGAAAATAGTTTTACACATTTTTGAAAAATTTCAGAAACCATTCAACCTATTTTTAATGAAAAGTCATTTAACAGAGGAAATTGATTTCATGGTCGATAAGAAACCCAAACAGGGTCTTTGTCATTCACAACAATAAGATCTGCTCCAAACCTAGGATAAAAAGAACAACTGAAGGGGCACTGTGACTGGAATTTAGGGCCTGGCCATCTGTGAGATTCTGGAACCAGGCCAGGTCTGTTCAGATGACTCTCAGGGTGAAGCGAGTGGCAGGAGAGAAGCCAAGGAAGCCATACTGTTGCCAGCACTGTTTCCAGAGCAAAGTTTCAGAAACTCACAAGTTTGGAGTGGGGACAGGCAGGGCATCATCTAAACATTGTCCATGCAGCTTTCTTCCATCAGACAAAGGAAATTCTTTGGTAATGCATATCTTGAAATTTCTTACAAGGAGGAAGCAGTCAAGAATGCTCTGCAGTAGCTGCAGAGAGATGTAGATTTCTGTAAATAAATGTGTTCCCATCAGCTCTGCGAAGAAAATGTTTCAAGAAGGAAAATACTGATAAATGAAGCCAAAATTGCTGAAATTAGTCATTCTCCCCAGGCACTCATTTTGACTTCACAAGTGGCAATATTAAATCTTCCTGATAATTTTTTCCATGTAGATGACACCGATCCATGTCTTCTCTGAGTCTGATTCTGCCCTTAGAATCATTTAAAAGACCACAGTCTGTATTTACATTCTGTCTAGAATTCTATCCACTTTCTCTTCCCCGTAAATCATTTAATATTCACTGTGGAATATCAAGTCATTCCTTAATAGTCCTTCTTCCTCAGCCCTTCTGTAATATATTTTATAGGTTTGTTCTACCAACTCAAGTCTGTCATTTTCTATTTACTTTATTAGTTGGAAAGTTGTAATGAAATTTTGGCTGTGCTTGATATGTCCAGATTTTTCATCTTCAAATAATTCAATGACATTTTTTCCAAAGCCTAGAACTGAATAAAAAATATTTATAAAAGCCAAACAAGCAAAAAAAACAATAGTTCTCCATTACCAATTATCAAAAATATAGCTTGGATATCGCCAAATTTGTCACCAAATTGCTTTCCTATGACGCTGTGCCTACTAATATTTGCGTGACTATATTTCCCCAGAATTGTCGCTAGTCTTCTGGAATTAAACTATTTTGAAGACAGGAATATCTTCTTCCTGTAACAAAGATTAAAGTTTTACTTCCTCCTTTATCATATTTTGTTCAATTCTAATAATAATAAAATTAACTCCTTACATGTTAATTTTATAATCCTCTCTTTGATTCATCTTAATAGAAGTTTTCTATTTTTAATTGCTTTTAACTGGAGTATAGTTACTTTACAATGTTGTTAGTTTTTATTGTACAGCAAAATGAATCAGCCATACATATACATATAACCCCTCCCTTTTGGATTTCCTTTCCATTTGAGTCCCCACAGTGCATTAAGTGGAGTTCCTTGTGCTTTACAGTGTATTCTCATTAGTTACCTATTTTATGCATGGTGACAATAGTGTTGGGCTTCCCAGTTGGCTCAGTGGGTAAAGCATTAGCCTGCAATGCAGGAGATACAGGGGATGCAGGTTCAATCCCCAGGTCAGGAAAATTTCCCTGGAAGAGGCCATGTCAACTCACTCCAGTATGCTTGCCTGGAGAATCCCATGGACAGAGGAGACTGGCATACTGCANCCTTTTTGTGTGTTTCTTTAATTACATTTTGAAATATTAAAATTAAGACCTTAATTTTTCTTAACACACCAATGCACAAAAAATGAAACTTTTTAATTAACAATTTTTTTTTACCATTATTTGTTGCATTTATACTCCAACCTATAGAAATACAGCTGCTTTTTGAGAAAAGTCCTCATAAGTTCTTGGATTCTACTACTAAATCAATCAACACACCTTAAATGAAAAATTCCCTGACAGGGAACATAGGTCTATCCGATCACTACAAATAGAACTCTCATTATCTCAGTTTAAAAATAAGTAGATTGGATATTAAGTGCTTAATCTTCTTCGATTCTAAACAGTGTCAAATTTACGCTGATTCCCTGTAAGAATTAGCAGATTTTTTTTTTTTAATTCTCATGACAGCTGACATAGCCCTTGATGAAAATAGTTTTACACATTTTTGAAAAATTTCAGAAACCATTCAACCTATTTTTAACGAAAAGTCATTTAACAGAGGAAATTGATTTCATGGTCGATAAGAAACCCAAACAGGGTCTTTGTCATTCACAACAATAAGATCTGCTCCAAACCTAGGATAAAAAGAACAACTGAAGGGGCACTGTGACTGGAATTTAGGGCCTGGCCATCTGTGAGATTCTGGAACCAGGCCAGGTCTGTTCAGATGACTCTCAGGGTGAAGCGAGTGGCAGGAGAGAAGCCAAGGAAGCCATACTGTTGCCAGCACTGTTTCCAGAGCAAAGTTTCAGAAACTCACAAGTTTGGAGTGGGGACAGGCAGGGCATCATCTAAACATTGTCCATGCAGCTTTCTTCCATCAGACAAAGGAAATTCTTTGGTAATGCATATCTTGAAATTTCTTACAAGGAGGAAGCAGTCAAGAATGCTCTGCAGTAGCTGCAGAGAGATGTAGATTTCTGTAAATAAATGTGTTCCCATCAGCTCTGCGAAGAAAATGTTTCAAGAAGGAAAATACTGATAAATGAAGCCAAAATTGCTGAAATTAGTCATTCTCCCCAGGCACTCATTTTGACTTCACAAGTGGCAATATTAAATCTTCCTGATAATTTTTTCCATGTAGATGACACCGATCCATGTCTTCTCTGAGTCTGATTCTGCCCTTAGAATCATTTAAAAGACCACAGTCTGTATTTACATTCTGTCTAGAATTCTATCCACTTTCTCTTCCCCGTAAATCATTTAATATTCACTGTGGAATATCAAGTCATTCCTTAATAGTCCTTCTTCCTCAGCCCTTCTGTAATATATTTTATAGGTTTGTTCTACCAACTCAAGTCTGTCATTTTCTATTTACTTTATTAGTTGGAAAGTTGTAATGAAATTTTGGCTGTGCTTGATATGTCCAGATTTTTCATCTTCAAATAATTCAATGACATTTTTTCCAAAGCCTAGAACTGAATAAAAAATATTTATAAAAGCCAAACAAGCAAAAAGAACAATAGTTCTCCATTACCAATTATCAAAAATATAGCTTGGATATCGCCAAATTTGTCACCAAATTGCTTTCCTATGACGCTGTGCCTACTAATATTTGCGTGACTATATTTCCCCAGAATTGTCGCTAGTCTTCTGGAATTAAACTATTTTGAAGACAGGAATATCTTCTTCCTGTAACAAAGATTAAAGTTTTACTTCCTCCTTTATCATATTTTGTTCAATTCTAATAATAATAAAATTAACTCCTTACATGTTAATTTTATAATCCTCTCTTTGATTCATCTTAATAGAAGTTTTCTATTTTTAATTGCTTTTAACTGGAGTATAGTTACTTTACAATGTTGTTAGTTTTTATTGTACAGCAAAATGAATCAGCCATACATATACATATAACCCCTCCCTTTTGGATTTCCTTTCCATTTGAGTCCCCACAGTGCATTAAGTGGAGTTCCTTGTGCTTTACAGTGTATTCTCATTAGTTACCTATTTTATGCATGGTGACAATAGTGTTGGGCTTCCCAGTTGGCTCAGTGGGTAAAGCATTAGCCTGCAATGCAGGAGATACAGGGGATGCAGGTTCAATCCCCAGGTCAGGAAAATTTCCCTGGAAGAGGCCATGTCAACTCACTCCAGTATGCTTGCCTGGAGAATCCCATGGACAGAGGAGACTGGCATACTGCAGTGCATGGGTCACTTACACACACACACACACACACACACACACACACACACACACACAAGTGTCAAGTATAACTTAGTGACTAGACAACACCAAACACAAGGATCAATAGTGTATATCTGTCAATCCTAAATCCTAATTCCTCCCACCCCCTTCCCCTATGGTATTCATATGTTTGTTCTCTACATCTGTGTCTCTATTTTTACCTTGCAAATAAAGTCATCTATACAGTTTTTCTAGATTCCACATATATGCATTAATATATTTATTTTTCTTTTACTGACTTACTTCACTCTGTATGATACTCTCTAGGTCTANTTCATATGTTTGTTCTTTACATCTGTGTCTCTATTTTTACCTTGCAAATAAAGTCATCTATACAGTTTTTCTAGATTCCACATATATGCATTAATATATTTATTTTTCTTTTACTGACTTACTTCACTCTGTATGATACTCTCTAGGTCTATCCATGTCTCTACAAAATGACTCAGATTTTTTTCTGAACTGATGGTAATTTTGACAAAATGTTTTAATTATCCTTCTAGAAGGCAAGTTTCTATTAAACATTAACTATGTACTCTGTGTGTGTCTGAATCTACTACTGTGGCCATCAAATGCTTTGTATTTCATAGACACTGAATATACTAATATTGAATATATATTTATTAAAAGTTTAAGGTACATTTTCTCCTTTGAAACAAAAAGTGATACCAAGTTTTGCCTGAAACATATAAAAGAAATGCAGATATAAACTTTTGTAAATTGAGTCACATTTTACAATGAAAGTGCACAATTCAAAAGATGATGTGACCTCATTTTTCAATTGACAGAGACTGTTAAAATTTCAGTTTTCTGCTTCAAACTCTGTCAAGTATTTAATAGTCTGTAAACAAGTATTTATATTAATTATGGATAATTACACACAAATGCAATTGCAAACAGTTTAATGTATTTGCATTTAAATGTGGTGACTATTTACTAAATCTAAATAGTCACTTTCTCATAAACATTTTGTACACTTTCTGAGTTTTTCAAAACACATTGTGACCATATCCTTAATCTAACTTTAAAATACATAAGAGAAACAACTATTTCTCCATAAACCTCATTGACAATTCATGCACTATTGCTTTCATAGCTTAAAATTGATGACAAAAAACACTATTTGTAGACTACATGATTACAGTTCCTAGAGTTCAGAGAATTCCTGATATAGACTCCCTTTCCTTGATGAACTTATATATAGGAAGACAGTCAATATCATTTTATGTGTACACACCACATTGTGTATAAAAGTGAGCCAATACTCTTTTGGAAGAAACAGTTTGTGATACATCTAAATTGTGTGGAAGTTCACTAGTAAAAACTACCTCAAAGCTATTGCAGTTCTTTAAAATATAAAAGTCTCAGAAACTTTGTCTTAAAATATAGAATCATGAAAAAATAATTAGGGAGATGATCTGATAGATGCACAAACAATATTACCTCATTTAGGAATATCAGAAGTACCTTTTTTTTTTT
>SJYW01035002.1:128607-142893 GCA_006410735.1 Raphicerus campestris
TTTTTTTTATGGTTTGGATTTTTGCCATGAGGAATGTAGGCTCCTAGCTCCCTTACCAGGGACTGAACCATCAGTTAAGGTGGTCTTAACCACTGGATCGTCAGGGAAGTCCCAGAAGTAACTTTTTATATTTCACACAATGCTATCCTTTATATGTAAGTGTTAGGACAAGATCTGTCAGGGCTGCTGTCCTGTTTATGTGCACTGACAGGACTGATTTGTTACCTGAGGCTTTTTCCACTCATTGTACACGTGTAGTCTGTACTCAGCGAGTATAGCCACTACTACAAGGTCATGACCAATTGCTACTTTAGAAGCAGCATTTTGCCTCAAAGACTGAATGATTCATGGGTGCCAAAGGAACCATTGCAATGGAGATGACCATATGACAGGAAGATATGTCTGCTGTTGCCTTTTCCCAGAGTTGATGCCTAAGGATATAAATCTATGTTTTGTTTCAGTGTTTACCTGCAGTCTATTTTTCTTGTCTGCCTGATTGTAGTCTGCCTCAATTCTCCACACAGGCTCTATCATCTATTCTCTTCTAGACTCCAACTCAATAAAACTGAATTGCTCAGAATCTATCTTGAGTATTAATACATTTTATAGCACAGATTTCTCTTCAAAAGCTACCTCCTTAATTTTCTATGCTTATGACTGATTCTAAATAATTTCATAGTTTTTAGAGTATTATTCTTCACATATATCCCTAAGACATCATACAAGTAATATATGCTCAATAGCAAAATCTCAAATCTGGTTTCATAAGTTTATAATTGAAAATAGCTATCATCAGTTCAGTTTCAGTTCAGTCTCTCAGTAGTGTCCAACTCTTTGGACCCCATGAATCGCAGCATGCCAGGCCTCCCTGTCCATCATTAACTCCTGGAGTTTACCCAAACTCATGTCCATTGAGTCGGTGATGCCATCTAACCATCTCATCCTCTGTCATCCCCTTCCCCTCTCACCCTCAATCTTTCCCAGCATCAGGGTCTTTTCAAATGAGTCAGTTCTTCTCATCAGGTGGCCAAAGTATTGGACTTTCAGCTTCAGCATCAGTCCTTTCAATGAACATTCAGAACTGATTCTTTTAGGATGGACTGGTTGGATCTCCTTGCAGCCCAAGGGAATCTATGGAGATTAGCTAAAATTTACCCTTATAAATATATACTTTTATTGTTGAAAAAACAATAGCTAAGAGGAAATGTTTTCTCTATTGAGGGAAAAAAATTCTGAAATGTACTAAATTATACACACATAAGCTAATTTATTAATACTTAAATAATAGTAGTATTGAATATTTAAATATTAAATATTTTAAAACATTAAATATTGAAATATTAAAAGTATTTAAGTAGTATAATACTTAAATACTTAGAAGAAGATTGAGTTCTAAAATATATATTTAAAGAATTTATTTCATAATGCTATACTAATATATATGATCAATTTTTTTGAATAAAATCTTTCTTCAAATTTTTAGTACCTGTTTATTTTTCAGGATTCGTCTTTACTGATATTACTATAAAATCATCATCTAGATATTATTTCTAGATGTAATTATATGAAAAAAATTAAATGATTAAATAGTATGAAGATGGGTAGAGCAAGTGATAAAGAAAATTAAAAATGATCACAAAATAGAGGATACTATACTTATTGAAAGATACATACTCAGTAGAAGATACTTCTACTCATTGAAGAAACAAGTAATAAAATATAAAATAAAGATGCATTCCTTTCAACGGCTTAACAAATAATGAATGAGCACTTTTCAAATATCAAGTACTATGTGTACATTGACAAATAAGCATACTCTGTGCTCTAAAGACTTCATGACCTAGAAGACACTAGGGCATAATCTTAATGACAACATGTAAGGTATAAACAGTATCAGACATATACATGATTGCAGATATACCTATGCTTTCAAAGATTAGAAAGGAAGAGAGTTTTTCCATAGCAACAATAACATCTGCACCACTTTTATTTTGTGTCCATGATGCAACAGAGTGAACCAATGAGTGTACAAAAATAAGCACTTGAATGAAGAAAATCTTGGAGGCACAAAGCAGGTTTGTGTACAGGGAATGGAGCAGTTTCATAATTCTGAGTCTAAAGTGTCAAATACAGAGAGGTGGAGAGACAGAAGTTAGGTGGTCATGCAACATCATAGAACATGTTAAGAAAGTTTGATGAAGAGGAGTCATTAACGAGCAAAAGCAGTTAATGACATTAGCATCATAATTTTTAAGTAATGAATCTAATATCAATTGTTAGGTAACCCAGCATTTGGGAAAAGTTTATAGTCAGCCAATTTTTGTGATATATGTGCTCATAAAAAGGCTGCTAATCCCAAAGTAGCTTTATAATTAGCCCCTACCTCCTAATTCTTCAAAAGAATCAACTGTGTTTAAGTTTAAATAATTTTTATGATGAAATCTACTTGAAACTTTCTCTTTACAAACCATCAACTCACCAAATATGGACTTTTTTTTTTTCTAAAATTCTTTTCCTAGTACATGACTTCCACTTTTACAATTGCTTTCAATACATGAATTTCTCTGCACTACAGACTTCACTGAAGTTGACTGGGGCATCAGGAGATACACTCAAGTATGCTACCAGGTGACAACATGGGTGATGAACAATAGAATAGGCTACTTACTCAATTGATGGAGCTAAAATCTTTCGGTTACTTGAATCCAAGCTTACAATGGGATCAAAAAATTAAAAAGTAAGAACATACTTAGATAAGACATAGCTAAAGTCTAAATAACTATATGGATCTTTCCAGTTACTATGTAACACAAACCCTTTAGGATAATAACTAGGATATTTAACTAGATCATGAGAAAACTATCTGATGATTGTGGTGCTTACAAGTACACCACCATATAGTATTGTCTTTTCCACTGTGTTTATAAATAACAGCACTTCATATATATTGGTGCTGTATTATTTTAACGTTACTTTTTCTACATCTGTATTTTCAGTGAAATAAATGTATTTGTACATTTTATACAGTTCTATTTGGAATTTGCACTTGGTAAAAGTGAAAATAGACAAGGAATTCTGCATAAATTCATTGTATCACATGGTTCATATATATTGAAAATTAAACATTGAAAGTAAAATATTTATTTCCCACAATGTCTGTTCTTTTACTTCAGTATTGATACCATGTTAAATATTGTTTCTGGAAGCTTCTTATGCCACTTAATGATTAAACTGTAGCTTACTTTGCATTGTAATATATTTAAATCCTTAGGGTACAGCTTCTTAGAGTTTATAATCGGAAAACATTTCCTGGATGCACTTTATATCCATTATGTATAGATTACAATGGATTTCCAATAAG
Organism: Raphicerus campestris; assembly: GCA_006410735.1. NCBI lineage: Eukaryota > Metazoa > Chordata > Mammalia > Artiodactyla > Bovidae > Raphicerus > Raphicerus campestris. Next base: position 131,969 of record SJYW01035002.1, read on the forward strand.
GGAAGATAAACCAACAGTTAAATTCATGTATGACGAATATAAAGCAACTGTGCTTATTCTAGCTGCAAACCATCACCATTTGTCAAATGTGGGTGACAGGCCAGTGTAAATTCCTTGTTGGCACACACTAATTACAGTAACTCTGAGCTCAACATTTTTGAAAGTAAGCTTATTTAATCCCTATATACATTACAAATATACCTGTTCATGTTACATCAAGTGTTTTGTTTTAAGTTGGCATATTTGTCACCAAGATGCATTTTCTTATAAGCCATAAATTTACTCCAAGGGTCTTACTTATACTGTATTGAAAATATAAAAATTATTATATAATTTGGGGATAAAATGTGTTCATATATATACATATATATAAACATACATAATATATATATATGAACACACACACATATATATACATATATATATACATAAAAATATATGTATATATACTTATATATATTTATAAAAATATATGTATATATACTCTCCTCAGCCAAACCTAATAAGACAAATTCTGTAATTTTGATTTCTGAAAAAGTTGTTTAAATCAGCAGATTCCTGTCTTTTGAGAATTATTCCCAGACAGTGCAGCAGTATCATGTACAATCTTTTTAATTTCCCACAACACTATTGCAATTACATCTCATTTTTAAATAGATGCATGGTCTGAGGGTTAAAAGGTTAAACAGGCTGTTCAAAAATCACTAAACTAGTAAATGACAGAGCCAGGTTTCAAATTAAGTTCAATATCTACATTTTATTTTATTTTCCCCCATGAACCTGCCTCTCAGAACTAAAATGTGACCCCATATTCATTCACATCAGCATTAAAATATCTTCAAGTAAGGTACAGGTTACCAAAAAATTGTCAGCTTTAGTGCTTTGAGAATATTTAAAGAATTGTCCCTCTGGCATCGTGGCTTATTGCTGGATTTTTTCTCCTTTAAGCACAGAGATCTATGCTCCTCAGCTGTGAGAGATTTTATTACAAAACAATCAGTAAAGACATCTTGATGTGACATCTGGAATTAAAGAGGACTGAAGGGAAGAAATGAGGAAAGGTTAAAAAACAACCAAATCGATGCAGTGTAGAAAAAAAATTGCTTGAGGTGGGATGTAATTGAATAAAGACCTACATGGTGTAGATATTGTCAATGCAAGTTATTGCNATGCATTTTCTTATAAGCCATAAATTTACTCCAAGGGTCTTACTTATACTGTATTGAAAATATAAAAATTATTATATAATTTGGGGATAAAATGTGTTCATATATATACATATATATAAACATACATAATATATATATATGAACACACACACATATATATACATATATATATACATAAAAATATATGTATATATACTTATATATATACATGTATATATACATGTATATATACTTATATATATTTATAAAAATATATGTATATATACTCTCCTCAGCCAAACCTAATAAGACAAATTCTGTAATTTTGATTTCTGAAAAAGTTGTTTAAATCAGCAGATTCCTGTCTTTTGAGAATTATTCCCAGACAGTGCAGCAGTATCATGTACAATCTTTTTAATTTCCCACAACACTATTGCAATTACATCTCATTTTTAAATAGATGCATGGTCTGAGGGTTAAAAGGTTAAACAGGCTGTTCAAAAATCACTAAACTAGTAAATGACAGAGCCAGGTTTCAAATTAAGTTCAATATCTACATTTTATTTTATTTTCCCCCATGAACCTGCCTCTCAGAACTAAAATGTGACCCCATATTCATTCACATCAGCATTAAAATATCTTCAAGTAAGGTACAGGTTACCAAAAAATTGCCAGCTTTAGTGCTTTGAGAATATTTAAAGAATTGTCCCTCTGGCATCGTGGCTTATTGCTGGATTTTTTCTCCTTTAAGCACAGAGATCTATGCTCCTCAGCTGTGAGAGATTTTATTACAAAACAATCAGTAAAGACATCTTGATGTGACATCTGGAATTAAAGAGGACTGAAGGGAAGAAATGAGGAAAGGTTAAAAAACAACCAAATCGATGCAGTGTAGAAAAAAAATTGCTTGAGGTGGGATGTAATTGAATAAAGACCTACATGGTGTAGATATTGTCAATGCAAGTTATTGCTTTTTGCATAATGTGAGGGACAGTTGAGAAGCCATATACATAGAGTAAATATAAGTTTGAGTGAGACAAATTCTACACAAGGTAGCTTTTAGTCATCCTCAGTTAATCTATTTTTTAGACTAGCCTCTCAAATGCTACAGAGCAATTATGATTTTAGCTGCCTATGTAATAAGGGGTAATCTTTTGCAGCAATGAAAGCCATCACATCAAATAATCATTTCATAGAATTTTTTCATGTGTCTACCAGCCACGGAATGTAAAACTTTAACGGATTATTACTTAATGTAAATTTTGATATTGTTGTGTTAAAAAGTCTTTCACTTCTATCTTATAAATATGTCAAAATGTAATTATAACAGTATTCCTTTTGCAGTTGTTTAAACCACCCAGGGGAATATACAGAAACTTTTGTAGGCGATCTTGTTTTATTGCTTACTTTCAAATTCACAATGACTTGAATAAATTGGTAGTAATTATCTTCATTTTAAGACTGAAAAAAAATTCAGAGATCCAAATGATTAATCCAAGTTAAGTATGTATTAATAGTGTGATTCAAGTTTATTGGGTTTCAAAGCTTACGTCTGTTCTTTGCATGCTTGCTTTAGTTACATAATAATCACTTGCTGTAAATGTGTGTAATTCATATGCAAATTCTAAATTAAATCCTCTCCAATGGTTTATTAATGAGCAATGTGTGTGCAGTACACAGATAAACAGGTGCTCTCTGCTTGAGAATACTGGGAAATATGAAACAATATTTTCATCTTTGAAGGTCTCACAATCTAGACTGGAACATATAATTAAAAAAAGAAACAATCTAGTACAAAGAAGCTTGTAAAAATTCCATATATTGGAGGCTGGTATTAAATGCCATAAATGTTGGGGGGTTCTATGAAAATCTTTAATGGAAAAAGGCCATAAAAATGGCTATTATTTACATAGGCCTAAAGGAGGGAGTAATGCTTTCATAGGAACCTGATGGAAACAATTTTTCTTATGAATAGTGGTTACATAGCTGAGAAGTAGGAGAGATGAGTATGGAAGCTTTAAATGCTACATGGAATCTCCAGTACTTTAACCACTTGATGCAAAGAACCGACCAATTGGAAAATACTCTGATGCTGAAAAAGAGTGAAGGCAAAAGGAGAAAGGGGCAGCAGAGAATGAGATAGTTAAATAGTGTCATGGACTCAAAAGATCTGAATTTGAGCAACCTCTGTTACATAGTGGAGGAGAGAGGAGCCTGGTCTGCTATAGTCCATGGAGTTGCAAAGAGTTGGAAATAACTTACTAAACAACAACAACAAATTTGAACTTTATTTTATTGTGATGCTGATTCATAACATACTTTTTAATAGAAATGATAATGATTAAAAATTTGTAAGTAGTGTTCAAGAGACTTTAGTTTAAGAGTTTAGTTTGAACATGTAAGATAATGTGAACTCAGTGTAAAGTGGTGATTAGAAATGGATATATGTGGTGTAGTAAATATATTTAGTTTTATGCTTCAAAAAGGTTATGATAGATCATTATGGAGGAAATATTGAGAAAGTCATTATTGAGGGCAAATCTAGGGGACTACATGTTTATTTCAGGGAGAATGAGCAATGGAACGGACAGTTACAAGGAAGAGGGACAAATATCATCTAAGGTTTTGAAGCTGTCTGAAAGAAGTATTACACCGTATAAAATTCTATTCTCTGTGTGTTTGACTAAGCTACTTCATATAAAGTACGGTAGATCAGCTGGTGAAGAATCTGCCTGCAATGCAGGAGACCTGTTTGATTCCTGGGTTACGAAGATTCTCTGGAGAAGGGATAGACTATCCACTCCAGTGTTCTCAGGCTTCCCTAGTGGCTCAGCTGGTAAAGAATGCAGCTGCAATGTCGGAGACCTGGGTTTGATCCCTGGTTTGGGAAGATCCCCTGGAGAAGGGAACAGCTACCTATTCCAGTATCCTGGCCTGGAGAATTCAGTACAGTCCATGGAGCCCAACGAGCTAGACACAACTAAGTGACTTTCACTTTTCATACAACAACTAACAAATTGTAGTACAATATTGTGCTTATACTTAACAACACTGCTGCTGTTATTTAGCAACTAAGTTATGTCCCACTGTTTTGCCATTCCAAGGACTGTGTTTAGTCACCCAGTAGTGTCCTTCTCTTTGTGACCCCATGGACTATAGCCCCCCAGGCTCTTCTGTCCATAGAGATTCTCTAGGCAAGGATACTGGAGTGGGTTGCCATTTCCTTCTTCAGGGGATCTTCCCAACCCAGGGATCGAACCCAGGTCTCCCACATTGCAGGTGGATTCTTTACTGTCTGAGCCACCAGGGAAGCCCAAGAAGTGAATTGCCATTTCCTTCTCCAGGAGATCATATCAGTCTAAGAATCAAACACATCTTCTGATCAGCAGACAAATTCTTTACTACTAAGCTACCTGGGGAGACCAGCACTGTATTGTGCTCTTAAAAAATAGCTAAGAAGATAGGTCTCAAACTAAATGTTCTTACCACAATTAAAAAAAAAAAAGACTATCCTGGTATGTTAGGAATTTCAAATTATTGGATTCTTCATGAAATTTAAATAACATTGAATTTCATTTGAAGACATTGTGGACAAGCAATGAAAGGGAATTACAAGTAGTAAGTCTAGAATAAAAGACTAGTCCATAAGTAGACTCATTTTATTTCATTATTCTTCATAAAAAGATCAGAGAAGCAACCTGTATTTTTTGTACTTAATTGTGCTTTACATACATAAGATGGCTTTTTAAAAATTATAGTTTTATAGTTATTTTTCAGAAATAGCATATACTATTTACTTATTGGGCTTCCCTGGTGACTAGGATGATAAAGAAACTGCCTACAATGCAGGAGACCTGGGTTCATTCCCTGGGTTGGGAAGATCCCCTGGAGGAGGGCATGGCAACCATTCCACTATTCTTGCCTAGAGAAGCTCCATGGACAGAGGAGCCTGGCTGGCTACAGTCCATGGGATTGCGAAGAGTCGGACATGACTGAGCAACTAAGTACATGCAAATTTACTTATTAAGTAATAAACACCATGTCAGAATTTGAAGATGTGACAATGACATAGACAAGACATTCCCAACACTGCATTATTGGAGAGGTGTGTAGAACTATACATTTACAGAGTGATAGAATGAATGCTATAGTAGTTACAGGCATAAGTAAGTGACTTCATAGAAAGGATAGTTCACCCTGGTAAAAGTGGAAATGTGGTAGACAGATGTTCTCAAAAATATAGCCAATAAATAAAATCTTCAAAATAGTTTTATATGCACATATGTATATATTTACTATTTATCTTCCTTGGTGGTTTGATGGTAAAGAATCTGTGTGCCCACGCAGGAGGCTTTAGAGACATCGATTTAATCCCTGAATCAGGGATTGCTGGAGGAGGGCATAGCAACCCACTCCAGTATTCTTGCCTGGAGAATCCCACAAACAGAGGGACTGATGGACTACAGTCCTTAGGGTCACAAAGAGTCAGACACAACTGAGGAGACTTAGCGCACACTCATGCACAAGATATGTATTTAAACAACTGCTGTTCAGAGCACATACAGAAAAACTTAAAAATAGTGACAAAACCAAAAGTCTTACTTCATCATTTTTCTTGGGCCAGTCCTGTTTTCGTGATTTATTTTTATTTTTTATTTTTTAATTTTAATTGGAGGCTAATTACTTTACAATATTGTATTGGTTTTTCCATACATCAACATGAATCCACCACGGGTATACACGTGTTCCCCATCCTGAACCTCCCTTCCACCTCCCTCCCCGTACCATCCCTCTGGGTCATCCCAGTGCACCAGCTCCAAGCATCCTGCTCAGTTCAGTTCAGTCGCTCAGTCTTGTCCAACTCTTTGCGAACCCATGAATTGCAGCACGCCAGGACTCCCTGTCCATCACCATCTCCAGGAGTTCATTCAGACTCACGTTCATCCAGTCCATGATGCCATCCAGCCATCTCATCCTCTGTCGTCCCCTTCTCATCCTGCCCCCAATCCTTCCCAGCATCAGAGTCTTTTCCAATGAATCAACTCTTCTCATGAGATTGGCCAAAGTACTGGAGTTTCAGCTTTAGCATCATTCCTTCCAAAGAACACCCAGGGCTGATCTTCAGACTGGTTGGATCTCCTTGCAGTCCAAGGGACTCTCAAGAGTCTTCTCCAACACCACAGTTCAAAAGCATCAATTTTCCAATTTAGATTCCTTTTATTTATTTATTTTTTTTCTGCTCTGATTACTGTGGCCAAAACTTCCAAAACTATGTTAAATAGTAGTGGTGAAAGTGGGCACCCTTGTCTTGTTCCTGACTTTAGGGGAAATGGTTTCAATTCTTCACCATTGAGGATAATGTTTGCTGTGGGTTTGTCATATAGAGCTTTTATTATGTTGAGGTATGTTCCTTCTATTCCTGCTTTCTGGAGAGTTTTTATCATAAATGTATGTTGAATTTTGTCAAAGGCTTTCTCTGCATCTATTGAGATAATCATATGGCTTTTATTTTTCAATTTGTTAATGTGATGTATTACCTTGATTGATTTGGGATACTGAGGAATCCTTGCATCCCTGGGATAAAGCCCACTTGGTCATGATGTATAATCTTTTTAATGTGTTGTTTGATTCCGATTGCTATAATTTTGTTAAGGATTTTTGCATCTATGTTCATCAGCCTGTAGTTTTCTTTTAAAATTCTAACACAAATGTAGTTTCTAAGATGTTTTAATTGATCTTTACTCCTTGTTATTCTCATAAGTGTCTCAGGAAAAATAAGCTGTTAAGCAGAGGCAGAACAATTGTTGCAATATTTCATGGAACCCAGTGAAAAGATGTCATAAGCTATGAACTTATTTCTCAATTCTAAAAGAATTATGCTTGAACCCATTCCCTAGGCTTGAAATAGCCATATATTATTCATTATTCTAGCTAGAATAGACAAAGAAATAATTTTTAAGAATCACAGCCTAAGGGGATGATGCTCATACATTTTTCACTCCATAGAGAGAATACTCAGTATGCACTTGTACATGATTTTATTAGAGACATGCATAAGTATCTGTGATCCTTATGTCATTATGTGTAAATACATGTGCATATACATGTGTACATATGTGTTGTGTCTGTGTGTAAAATGGGATTCTTAGATTCCTGCATTGCAGGTAGATTCTTTACCTGCTGAGCCATTGGGAAGTCTTTAATCCCTGGGTCAGGAAGATCCCTTGGAGAAGGAAATGCCAACCCACTCCAGTATCCTTGCCTAAAAAATTCCATGGACAGAGAAGCCTGGGGGGCTACAGTACAGTGGGTCGCAAAGAGTCAGACACGACTGAGTGACTAAACTTGCATCTTAGATTCTTTGGCCAATTCATAGGAAAAATATATTATCAGATAGCATTGCATACTATTTAGCTTCAAATTTTCAATCCCCTAGATTTCAATTTTAGCCATTTTATTCACTTATAAGAGGCTAATAATCACACCTGTGAATTATTTTATTTTGCGTTCTTCCTACATATGTCTTCCATTCATCCTTTTTGCTGCTTATTAGCACCTATATCAAAAAGTGGTTAGAAATATGAAGTGCAAATTAAATATGATAATTTACTACTTAATGTCTTTCATAGTAAATTAAAAGACTGGCTAAACTGATATTTCTGACTATCTTAAGATTTAATGTTTCTTCATGGCTTTTTGCTTTGGCTGAAGCTACGCTAGTGGAAAAATACCCATAGAGTCACAGAAATTTTTTAAACTTATAGAATTATATATGTCAATTGTATTTCAAGAAAACTATGGCAAATAGGTATTACCTTTTAAATATCTGTCCTGTGATAAGTGTAATAGCTTGGAAAGAAGAAGATGTAAAAAGAGAAGAAGGCCTTTAAAAGTGGAAGCATAAGGATACAGAAGAGAGAAATATGGAGAAAAGGGATATAAGTTAATATGTGTGGCTTCCAGTAGGTGGACTAGACAAACAGAACTTTCAGAGTGGAATGCAGCCTTGCTGACATGTTGAGTTTAACCCAGTAAGATCTATAACAGATTTTTGACCAAAGGAATTTAAGATTAAAATCCTTGAGTCACTGGACCACTCAGTGCTGATAATTTTTTACAGTAGCAATAGAAAATTCATACATGAAATCTCTAAATCACATAGGCAATTCATTTCTGCAAGAGAGCCATCTCAACATGAAACATCTCTGTTTTACATTTAGCTCATTTCACAGTTATATGATGTTTTCTAAGGAACCATTTACCTTGAATCTGTAAATTCCACGGCTTTCTTTTTTTCCATAAGAAATTCAAGGTGGTGGTGGTTGCCAGAGGCTAGAATTGGAGGGTTGTCAAAATGAATGAAGATGATTAAAATGCAAAGTTTCAGTTATAAAGTAATTAACTCTAGGGATATAATATACAGTATAATCTCTATGGTTAGCAATACTATACGGAATATTTGAAAATTAACAGGTGGTTTAGTTGGTAGTTTAGTTGCTAAGTTGTGTCCGATTCTTGTGACCCCATGGACTGTAGCCCATCAGGCTTCTCTGCCCATGAGATTTTCCAGGCAAGAATACTAGAGTGGGTTGCCATTACCTTCTCCAGGGGATCTTCCAGACCCAGGAATTGAACCCTGTTCTCCTGCACTGCAAGCAGATTCCAGCATTGCAAGTGGGTTCTTTACCAACTGAGCTACCAGGGAAACCCAAAAGTTAAGAGAGTAGGTATTAAAAGTTCTCATCACAAGAAAAATATATAATTATGTGTATTGATGAATATTAACTAGATTTATTGTGATTATTTTGTATTATATACATACATGGAATCATGACTAATGTTATATATCAATTATATCTCAATAAAAATTATAAGAAATCAAGTGCATTCTTTTGAAGAATTCCACATGAAATTTCCTTTGCATCCTGTGTCTGTCATTAAGATGTTTAGAAAAAAAATTTGATTGGACCAGCTGCCTTCATTCTTTCATACAGACACCCTCTTCCCAATAACTGGAGACAGCATATTATAGCCTATGTTTTATAATCCTTTCCTTCTAGGCTTTATATATTTTGTTTGTTTGTTTTTTATTGTTTTGTTTTTTAATAGTTTTTGTTGTTGCTTTTCTTCTTAAAGCTAGATACTCTTCTTTAATTTGAAATTTATTCTTTAATTTGAATCTGAAAAATCTAACTGACTCTTAAGGTATTGTACAAACCCTGCTGTATACCTGATTTTAACTTTTACACAAGCAGGAAGTATAGAGTTTAGAATCCCCAAAATAGTATGAATGGGTGAGAAAAAAGAAATAGTACATGGATAAAGCAACTCGAGGATCTCCATCCACAGCTGACTGTTTCTAGTGACCAAATAGGCAAAATAGTTTATCCATCTTAAGAAGGGAAGTGCAAAACTACAAAGTAATTGCAGAACATATTGGACATAGATAATACTCTGATACAGTACAGACATCTTTATGGAAAATGAATGGGATTATAATATGTCAGATTAAATCGAAGCAGAACCCTATGGCCCTTGACCCCATGTCTTCTGCCTGCCTTTTGTTTGTGGAAAACCTTTAGCCAAAGAATAATTATAATCAGAGACATGAGAAAAAGCAGAAACAAAGGAAAACTGCCAAAGGAGACTAAATAAAAATAATGTGGTCATTAAGCATAGCAAAGGACCCTTCGTTCCTTTTTGAAGGCTATCATAATATTCTGAGCCATATCCTGTGAGCCGTCTTATAGATACTGAAACCTCAACCAGATATAAGTTAACTACATGATGACCAGACTATAGCCATCACAAAGCTACTATAATTCTGAGAATGAGTCTCAAAGAAATGGAATCAAACACACTGGAACTGACTGCCTGAAACAATCAAGATGACTGTTGACCAGTTTCAAGATGACAGTCAGAGTTGACTGTACTGTTTCTATATGTAGCCTCTTCCTCTGTCAATAAAAGCTCTTCCACACTGACTGACAGTGGGAGGCTATTCAGCCTTTGGTGGCTGGCATCCAAAGTAAAGCAAATTTTCTCTTCCACCAACCTGCCCTCTTTAACGGCTTTTGAGTGGTGAGGAGACAGACCCCACTTTCAATAACAAGATGAGAAAAGATATCTTGAGAAAAGGCGACAGTAAAGGAAAATAAAGGTGACAAATTTCAGGACATGTTTTAAATTTAGTGAGAAATCTCAAAATTTGTATTTACTTTTAACCATAGGCTGGAGAATCCCAGGGATGGGGGAGCCTGGTGGGCTGCCATCTATGGGGTCCCACAGAGTCAGACACGAATGATGCGACTTAGCAGCAGCAGCAGCAGCAGCAGCAGGGAATGGAAGAAGTAAATTTATAAAATGCTGACGTCACTAAAGCTTTCCCATTCTCTCATTTCTCTCAGTGGTCAGTTCAGTTCAGTTCAGTTCAGTCGCTCAGTCGTGTCTGACTCTCTGCGACCCCATGAATCGCAGCACACCAGGCCTCCCTGTCTATCAACCAACCCTCGGAGTTCACTCAAACTCACGTCCATCGAGTCAGCGACGCCACCCAGCCATCTGATCCTCTGTCGTCCCCTTTTACTCCTGCCCCCAATCCCTCCCAGCATCAGAGTCTTTTCCAATGAGTCAGCTCTTCGCATGAGGTGGCCAAAATACTGGAGTTTCTGCTTGAGCATCATTCCTTCCAAAGAACACCCAGGGCTGATGTCCTTCAGAATGGACTGGTTGGATCTCCTTGCAGTCCAAGGGACTCTCAAGAGTCTTCTCCAACAC
>SJYW01035002.1:144918-167684 GCA_006410735.1 Raphicerus campestris
AGGCAAGGATACTGGAGTGGGTTGCCATTTCCTTCTTCAGGGGATCTTCCCAACCCAGGGATCGAACCCAGGTCTCCCACATTGCAGGTGGATTCTTTACTGTCTGAGCCACCAGGGAAGCCCAAGAAGTGAATTGCCATTTCCTTCTCCAGGAGATCATATCAGTCTAAGAATCAAACACATCTTCTGATCAGCAGACAAATTCTTTACTACTAAGCTACCTGGGGAGACCAGCACTGTATTGTGCTCTTAAAAAATAGCTAAGAAGATAGGTCTCAAACTAAATGTTCTTACCACAATTAAAAAAAAAAAAAAAGACTATCCTGGTATGTTAGGAATTTCAAATTATTGGATTCTTCATGAAATTTAAATAACATTGAATTTCATTTGAAGACATTGTGGACAAGCAATGAAAGGGAATTACAAGTAGTAAGTCTAGAATAAAAGACTAGTCCATAAGTAGACTCATTTTATTTCATTATTCTTCATAAAAAGATCAGAGAAGCAACCTGTATTTTTTGTACTTAATTGTGCTTTACATACATAAGATGGCTTTTTAAAAATTATAGTTTTATAGTTATTTTTCAGAAATAGCATATACTATTTACTTATTGGGCTTCCCTGGTGACTAGGATGATAAAGAAACTGCCTACAATGCAGGAGACCTGGGTTCATTCCCTGGGTTGGGAAGATCCCCTGGAGGAGGGCATGGCAACCATTCCACTATTCTTGCCTAGAGAAGCTCCATGGACAGAGGAGCCTGGCTGGCTACAGTCCATGGGATTGCGAAGAGTCGGACATGACTGAGCAACTAAGTACATGCAAATTTACTTATTAAGTAATAAACACTATGTCAGAATTTGAAGATGTGACAATGACATAGACAAGACATTCCCAACACTGCATTATTGGAGAGGTGTATAGAACTATACATTTACAGAGTGATAGAATGAATGCTATAGTAGTTACAGGCATAAGTAAGTGACTTCATAGAAAGGATAGTTCACCCTGGTAAAAGTGGAAATATGGTAGACAGATGTTCTCAAAAATATAGCCAATAAATAAAATCTTCAAAATAGTTTTATATGCACATATGTATATATTTACTATTTATCTTCCTTGGTGGTTTGATGGTAAAGAATCTGTGTGCCCACGCAGGAGGCTTTAGAGACATCGATTTAATCCCTGAATCAGGGATTGCTGGAGGAGGGCATAGCAACCCACTCCAGTATTCTTGCCTGGAGAATCCCACAAACAGAGGGACTGATGGACTACAGTCCTTAGGGTCACAAAGAGTCAGACACAACTGAGGAGACTTAGCGCACACTCATGCACAAGATATGTATTTAAACAACTGCTGTTCAGAGCACATACAGAAAAACTTAAAAATAGTGACAAAACCAAAAGTCTTACTTCATCATTTTTCTTGGGCCAGTCCTGTTTTCGTGATTTATTTTTATTTTTTATTTTTTAATTTTAATTGGAGGCTAATTACTTTACAATATTGTATTGGTTTTTCCATACATCAACATGAATCCACCACGGGTATACACGTGTTCCCCATCCTGAACCTCCCTTCCACCTCCCTCCCCGTACCATCCCTCTGGGTCATCCCAGTGCACCAGCTCCAAGCATCCTGCTCAGTTCAGTTCAGTCGCTCAGTCTTGTCCAACTCTTTGCGAACCCATGAATTGCAGCACGCCAGGACTCCCTGTCCATCACCATCTCCAGGAGTTCATTCAGACTCACGTTCATCCAGTCCATGATGCCATCCAGCCATCTCATCCTCTGTCGTCCCCTTCTCATCCTGCCCCCAATCCTTCCCAGCATCAGAGTCTTTTCCAATGAATCAACTCTTCTCATGAGATTGGCCAAAGTACTGGAGTTTCAGCTTTAGCATCATTCCTTCCAAAGAACACCCAGGGCTGATCTTCAGACTGGTTGGATCTCCTTGCAGTCCAAGGGACTCTCAAGAGTCTTCTCCAACACCACAGTTCAAAAGCATCAATTTTCCAATTTAGATTCCTTTTATTTATTTATTTTTTTTCTGCTCTGATTACTGTGGCCAAAACTTCCAAAACTATGTTAAATAGTAGTGGTGAAAGTGGGCACCCTTGTCTTGTTCCTGACTTTAGGGGAAATGGTTTCAATTCTTCACCATTGAGGATAATGTTTGCTGTGGGTTTGTCATATAGAGCTTTTATTATGTTGAGGTATGTTCCTTCTATTCCTGCTTTCTGGAGAGTTTTTATCATAAATGTATGTTGAATTTTGTCAAAGGCTTTCTCTGCATCTATTGAGATAATCATATGGCTTTTATTTTTCAATTTGTTAATGTGATGTATTACCTTGATTGATTTGGGATACTGAGGAATCCTTGCATCCCTGGGATAAAGCCCACTTGGTCATGATGTATAATCTTTTTAATGTGTTGTTTGATTCCGATTGCTATAATTTTGTTAAGGATTTTTGCATCTATGTTCATCAGCCTGTAGTTTTCTTTTAAAATTCTAACACAAATGTAGTTTCTAAGATGTTTTAATTGATCTTTACTCCTTGTTATTCTCATAAGTGTCTCAGGAAAAATAAGCTGTTAAGCAGAGGCAGAACAATTGTTGCAATATTTCATGGAACCCAGTGAAAAGATGTCATAAGCTATGAACTTATTTCTCAATTCTAAAAGAATTATGCTTGAACCCATTCCCTAGGCTTGAAATAGCCATATATTATTCATTATTCTAGCTAGAATAGACAAAGAAATAATTTTTAAGAATCACAGCCTAAGGGGATGATGCTCATACATTTTTCACTCCATAGAGAGAATACTCAGTATGCACTTGTACATGATTTTATTAGAGACATGCATAAGTATCTGTGATCCTTATGTCATTATGTGTAAATACATGTGCATATACATGTGTACATATGTGTTGTGTCTGTGTGTAAAATGGGATTCTTAGATTCCTGCATTGCAGGTAGATTCTTTACCTGCTGAGCCATTGGGAAGTCTTTAATCCCTGGGTCAGGAAGATCCCTTGGAGAAGGAAATGCCAACCCACTCCAGTATCCTTGCCTAAAAAATTCCATGGACAGAGAAGCCTGGGGGGCTACAGTACAGTGGGTCGCAAAGAGTCAGACACGACTGAGTGACTAAACTTGCATCTTAGATTCTTTGGCCAATTCATAGGAAAAATATATTATCAGATAGCATTGCATACTATTTAGCTTCAAATTTTCAATCCCCTAGATTTCAATTTTAGCCATTTTATTCACTTATAAGAGGCTAATAATCACACCTGTGAATTATTTTATTTTGCGTTCTTCCTACATATGTCTTCCATTCATCCTTTTTGCTGCTTATTAGCACCTATATCAAAAAGTGGTTAGAAATATGAAGTGCAAATTAAATATGATAATTTACTACTTAATGTCTTTCATAGTAAATTAAAAGACTGGCTAAACTGATATTTCTGACTATCTTAAGATTTAATGTTTCTTCATGGCTTTTTGCTTTGGCTGAAGCTACGCTAGTGGAAAAATACCCATAGAGTCACAGAAATTTTTTAAACTTATAGAATTATATATGTCAATTGTATTTCAAGAAAACTATGGCAAATAGGTATTACCTTTTAAATATCTGTCCTGTGATAAGTGTAATAGCTTGGAAAGAAGAAGATGTAAAAAGAGAAGAAGGCCTTTAAAAGTGGAAGCATAAGGATACAGAAGAGAGAAATATGGAGAAAAGGGATATAAGTTAATATGTGTGGCTTCCAGTAGGTGGACTAGACAAACAGAACTTTCAGAGTGGAATGCAGCCTTGCTGACATGTTGAGTTTAACCCAGTAAGATCTATAACAGATTTTTGACCAAAGGAATTTAAGATTAAAATCCTTGAGTCACTGGACCACTCAGTGCTGATAATTTTTTACAGTAGCAATAGAAAATTCATACATGAAATCTCTAAATCACATAGGCAATTCATTTCTGCAAGAGAGCCATCTCAACATGAAACATCTCTGTTTTACATTTAGCTCATTTCACAGTTATATGATGTTTTCTAAGGAACCATTTACCTTGAATCTGTAAATTCCACGGCTTTCTTTTTTTCCATAAGAAATTCAAGGTGGTGGTGGTTGCCAGAGGCTAGAATTGGAGGGTTGTCAAAATGAATGAAGATGATTAAAATGCAAAGTTTCAGTTATAAAGTAATTAACTCTAGGGATATAATATACAGTATAATCTCTATGGTTAGCAATACTATACGGAATATTTGAAAATTAACAGGTGGTTTAGTTGGTAGTTTAGTTGCTAAGTTGTGTCCGATTCTTGTGACCCCATGGACTGTAGCCCATCAGGCTTCTCTGCCCATGAGATTTTCCAGGCAAGAATACTAGAGTGGGTTGCCATTACCTTCTCCAGGGGATCTTCCAGACCCAGGAATTGAACCCTGTTCTCCTGCACTGCAAGCAGATTCCAGCATTGCAAGTGGGTTCTTTACCAACTGAGCTACCAGGGAAACCCAAAAGTTAAGAGAGTAGGTATTAAAAGTTCTCATCACAAGAAAAATATATAATTATGTGTATTGATGAATATTAACTAGATTTATTGTGATTATTTTGTATTATATACATACATGGAATCATGACTAATGTTATATATCAATTATATCTCAATAAAAATTATAAGAAATCAAGTGCATTCTTTTGAAGAATTCCACATGAAATTTCCTTTGCATCCTGTGTCTGTCATTAAGATGTTTAGAAAAAAAATTTGATTGGACCAGCTGCCTTCATTCTTTCATACAGACACCCTCTTCCCAATAACTGGAGACAGCATATTATAGCCTATGTTTTATAATCCTTTCCTTCTAGGCTTTATATATTTTGTTTGTTTGTTTTTTATTGTTTTGTTTTTTAATAGTTTTTGTTGTTGCTTTTCTTCTTAAAGCTAGATACTCTTCTTTAATTTGAAATTTATTCTTTAATTTGAATCTGAAAAATCTAACTGACTCTTAAGGTATTGTACAAACCCTGCTGTATACCTGATTTTAACTTTTACACAAGCAGGAAGTATAGAGTTTAGAATCCCCAAAATAGTATGAATGGGTGAGAAAAAAGAAATAGTACATGGATAAAGCAACTCGAGGATCTCCATCCACAGCTGACTGTTTCTAGTGACCAAATAGGCAAAATAGTTTATCCATCTTAAGAAGGGAAGTGCAAAACTACAAAGTAATTGCAGAACATATTGGACATAGATAATGCTCTGATACAGTACAGACATCTTTATGGAAAATGAATGGGATTATAATATGTCAGATTAAATCGAAGCAGAACCCTATGGCCCTTGACCCCATGTCTTCTGCCTGCCTTTTGTTTGTGGAAAACCTTTAGCCAAAGAATAATTATAATCAGAGACATGAGAAAAAGCAGAAACAAAGGAAAACTGCCAAAGGAGACTAAATAAAAATAATGTGGTCATTAAGCATAGCAAAGGACCCTTCGTTCCTTTTTGAAGGCTATCATAATATTCTGAGCCATATCCTGTGAGCCGTCTTATAGATACTGAAACCTCAACCAGATATAAGTTAACTACATGATGACCAGACTATAGCCATCACAAAGCTACTATAATTCTGAGAATGAGTCTCAAAGAAATGGAATCAAACACACTGGAACTGACTGCCTGAAACAATCAAGATGACTGTTGACCAGTTTCAAGATGACAGTCAGAGTTGACTGTACTGTTTCTATATGTAGCCTCTTCCTCTGTCAATAAAAGCTCTTCCACACTGACTGACAGTGGGAGGCTATTCAGCCTTTGGTGGCTGGCATCCAAAGTAAAGCAAATTTTCTCTTCCACCAACCTGCCCTCTTTAACGGCTTTTGAGTGGTGAGGAGACAGACCCCACTTTCAATAACAAGATGAGAAAAGATATCTTGAGAAAAGGCGACAGTAAAGGAAAATAAAGGTGACAAATTTCAGGACATGTTTTAAATTTAGTGAGAAATCTCAAAATTTGTATTTACTTTTAACCATAGGCTGGAGAATCCCAGGGATGGGGGAGCCTGGTGGGCTGCCATCTATGGGGTCCCACAGAGTCAGACACGAATGATGCGACTTAGCAGCAGCAGCAGCAGCAGCAGCAGGGAATGGAAGAAGTAAATTTATAAAATGCTGACGTCACTAAAGCTTTCCCATTCTCTCATTTCTCTCAGTGGTCAGTTCAGTTCAGTTCAGTTCAGTCGCTCAGTCGTGTCTGACTCTCTGCGACCCCATGAATCGCAGCACACCAGGCCTCCCTGTCTATCAACCAACCCTCGGAGTTCACTCAAACTCACGTCCATCGAGTCAGCGACGCCACCCAGCCATCTGATCCTCTGTCGTCCCCTTTTACTCCTGCCCCCAATCCCTCCCAGCATCAGAGTCTTTTCCAATGAGTCAGCTCTTCGCATGAGGTGGCCAAAATACTGGAGTTTCTGCTTGAGCATCATTCCTTCCAAAGAACACCCAGGGCTGATGTCCTTCAGAATGGACTGGTTGGATCTCCTTGCAGTCCAAGGGACTCTCAAGAGTCTTCTCCAACACCGCAGTTCAAAAGCATCAATTCTTTGATGTTCAGCTTTCTTCACAGTCCAACTCTTACATCCATATGCTGACCACTGGAAAAACCATAATCTTGACTTGATGGACCTTTGTTGGCAAAGTAATGTCTCTGCTTTTGAATATGCTATCTAGGTTGGCCATAACTTTTCTTCTAAGGAGTAAGTGTCTTTTAATTTCCTGACAGCAGTCACCATCTGTAGTGATTTTGGAGCCCCCCAAAATAAAGTCTGACACTGTTTCCATTGTTTCCCCATCTATTTCCCATGAAGTGATGTGACCGGATGCCATGGTCTTCATTTTCTGAATGTTGAGCTTTAAGCCAACATTTTCACTTTCCTCTTTCACTTTCATCAAGAGGCTTTTCAGCTCCTTTTCACTTGCTGCCATAAGGGTGGTGTCAGCTCAATGGGCACAATGATGGAAATACAAAGAGGTATTAAGTCAAACAAAGATTTTTAAAAAGTAATGAATATTGCAGCTACAATTAAAATCACTGCTGAAGAAGGAATAATATATTCCAAAACAATAAAGAAAAACAAATTTTGTTAAGGATAGGGGCAAGCTTTTTAAAAAGCATAATGGATAAATATATCTCATAATATTTTACAGGTTTTCAATGCCATTGGCAACATTATATTTATCAAATTTTGAACCGAAAAAACAAATGAATATTCCTTGAGTATACACATCAATGATAATATAAACTACCAGTATTTAGATAAAATTTACATGGGACATTAACTATTCAAGATACATTTTAATCTATATATCATATTATTGGTTAGAGCTCTTTATGGAACTAAGACATTTTCAGACTTGCAAAGTACTCTTAAAACATTTTGAACTGCACAAAATGCTAAAGTCCTCAAATTTAAAAGATAACGTGTATTTTTGTGGCCTTGTCTATAGTTTTAAAGAACAGTTGAGCTTAGGAAAGTTTTTAATGTAATAGCTGAATTTTCAAAACACAGCTCACTGTTTAGTAAACTTATTTCAATTCTTGAAGCAGTAGCTTTTGAAATAATTGGTATTTCTCTAAAACATAAATGCTAGACATAAAGTTGATCTTTTCTAAATTGAGACAAGTGTGAGTTGGTGATACACTGTATATATGGGCTTGATCACCCACCCACACTTTCTTGTCAACAGATTCTTTTCTGCTCTCATCAGCAAGACTCTGAAAAGTGGGAATTTGGCTGAAACTGATTTCCTGTTTCTTGCCAGCATCATGTCTTAGAGATAGCACTATAGAGAGTGTGATGTAAAAGAACAGACAGCTGTCCCCAGTCTTGAAGACTCATCTGGTGTATTAGTTTAGAAAATCAGTTTAACATCAATTTAACCTTTAAAGAGCATATTTAAAAATAAGTTTCTTGTGCTATTGTCTATTACAAGAATATGAATTATTTTCTCACTAGAAGAAAGAACAAGAAATCTGTGCTTCAAATTTAGCCCTGTATAGAGGCCATGTCCTGAGGGAGAACCAGTTTTTTCACTAGTTAGGTTATCTGTACCACTGGGCTTCAACTAATTAATTTTATTTTCTAATAGTATACTTCAAGGAGGTCACATTATTAAACTTTGATTGAATGAAGTAGCAAGGCCAGAAAGCTTTGACAAGGAATAAAAATTATGTACTATTCATAGAAACCCAGAAAATCAAATACTACTTATTCATTATTGAAAATGGAAGTCTGATGTGTTTTGCTGCAAAAGCCATGAACTTGGAGGTAGGGGAAAATGTGTATGCCATTGCTACCATTTGGATTTCAATAAGTTAGTTGATTCTTTGAGTTGTTTTCATCTGTAAAATGGAGGTAATAAGAATACTTGTTTGTTCAAATAATATTTTTCAGAATTAAAAGAAATATTATGGTGATGTTATATGTACTGATAACTATAAAAAATATGATACACTATCATCACCATGGATATTTTAAATCAAAGAGTAAAGTATTTCTCCTAATGTTCTGTGCCTTTAGGCATTACCATATCTAGTTCCTTCTAATAAAATAAATTTTATTGCATATTATTCATCTAGAAATCATCAAAATCCCACAGGATATGTCTAGAGGGCTACATTTTAATGAGGGGAAAGTGTCATAATGAAATGTAATTGTGCCAAG
The DNA here is from genome assembly GCA_006410735.1 of Raphicerus campestris. NCBI lineage: Eukaryota > Metazoa > Chordata > Mammalia > Artiodactyla > Bovidae > Raphicerus > Raphicerus campestris. Next base: position 153,651 of record SJYW01035002.1, read on the forward strand.
AGGTTTCAGTAATGATTGATAGACTCCCTATGAAGCACTTCCCCTTTCTGTAATGATTTAGTTTGTTCATAAACTCATCTGCTTTTCAAAGAGGTTCATCTTTTCATACCACTCTGAGTGAATGCAGAAAAGTTGTCCTTACATTTTCAATGAACAGGAAAATAGCTTAAATCTAGTATATTCCTTACCCAGAATAAGGGAAAGTGTTAGTCACTCAGCCACATCTGACTTTTTGAGACCTCATGGACTCCTCTGTCCACGGAATTCTCCAGGCAAAAATACTGGAGTGAGTAACCATTCCCTTCTCTAGAGGATCTTCCCAATCCAGGGAGGAAACCTGCATCTCTTGTGCCTTCTATGTCCAGGCAGATTCTTTATGGTCTGAACCACCAGGGAAACTTGGCAGGTGGGTTCTTTAACCACCAAGCCATCTGGGAAACCCCAATATAAGGTAAGAGGTATACAGAAAAGTATTATCACAATGAAGATCTGCTGTCCAATTGGGAACATTCTTTGACAGTATGAGCCTATGAACATTCTTTGACATATTTGACAATATGAACTTATGAATATTCTTTAATGTATTTGACAATATGACAACATTGTGCCATTATTTAAGATCTGACATTCTTGTCCTTATCTGTTGTGTCCCTAAATGAAATCTAGAGTTATGTCACATCTCATATTATATCTGTTCCCTAGTGTTGTCTAGTCTCTTAATATTGGCCAACTACAACCAAAAGCACATTTTATCTTACATACTTTGCATGTAATGCATGGTGATGGCTCACTTAAACTNGTCTTCATTTTCTGAATGTTGAGCTTTAAGCCAACATTTTCACTTTCCTCTTTCACTTTCATCAAGAGGCTTTTTAGCTCCTTTTCACTTTCTGCCATAAGGGTGGTGTCAGCTCAATGGGCACAATGATGGAAATACAAAGAGGTATTAAGTCAAACAAAGATTTTTAAAAAGTAATGAATATTGCAGCTACAATTAAAATCACTGCTGAAGAAGGAATAATATATTCCAAAACAATAAAGAAAAACAAATTTTGTTAAGGATAGGGGCAAGCTTTTTAAAAAGCATAATGGATAAATATATCTCATAATATTTTACAGGTTTTCAATGCCATTGGCAACATTATATTTATCAAATTTTGAACCGAAAAAACAAATGAATATTCCTTGAGTATACACATCAATGATAATATAAACTACCAGTATTTAGATAAAATTTACATGGGACATTAACTATTCAAGATACATTTTAATCTATATATCATATTATTGGTTAGAGCTCTTTATGGAACTAAGACATTTTCAGACTTGCAAAGTACTCTTAAAACATTTTGAACTGCACAAAATGCTAAAGTCCTCAAATTTAAAAGATAACGTGTATTTTTGTGGCCTTGTCTATAGTTTTAAAGAACAGTTGAGCTTAGGAAAGTTTTTAATGTAATAGCTGAATTTTCAAAACACAGCTCACTGTTTAGTAAACTTATTTCAATTCTTGAAGCAGTAGCTTTTGAAATAATTGGTATTTCTCTAAAACATAAATGCTAGACATAAAGTTGATCTTTTCTAAATTGAGACAAGTGTGAGTTGGTGATACACTGTATATATGGGCTTGATCACCCACCCACACTTTCTTGTCAACAGATTCTTTTCTGCTCTCATCAGCAAGACTCTGAAAAGTGGGAATTTGGCTGAAACTGATTTCCTGTTTCTTGCCAGCATCATGTCTTAGAGATAGCACTATAGAGAGTGTGATGTAAAAGAACAGACAGCTGTCCCCAGTCTTGAAGACTCATCTGGTGTATTAGTTTAGAAAATCAGTTTAACATCAATTTAACCTTTAAAGAGCATATTTAAAAATAAGTTTCTTGTGCTATTGTCTATTACAAGAATATGAATTATTTTCTCACTAGAAGAAAGAACAAGAAATCTGTGCTTCAAATTTAGCCCTGTATAGAGGCCATGTCCTGAGGGAGAACCAGTTTTTTCACTAGTTAGGTTATCTGTACCACTGGGCTTCAACTAATTAATTTTATTTTCTAATAGTATACTTCAAGGAGGTCACATTATTAAACTTTGATTGAATGAAGTAGCAAGGCCAGAAAGCTTTGACAAGGAATAAAAATTATGTACTATTCATAGAAACCCAGAAAATCAAATACTACTTATTCATTATTGAAAATGGAAGTCTGATGTGTTTTGCTGCAAAAGCCATGAACTTGGAGGTAGGGGAAAATGTGTATGCCATTGCTACCATTTGGATTTCAATAAGTTAGTTGATTCTTTGAGTTGTTTTCATCTGTAAAATGGAGGTAATAAGAATACTTGTTTGTTCAAATAATATTTTTCAGAATTAAAAGAAATATTATGGTGATGTTATATGTACTGATAACTATAAAAAATATGATACACTATCATCACCATGGATATTTTAAATCAAAGAGTAAAGTATTTCTCCTAATGTTCTGTGCCTTTAGGCATTACCATATCTAGTTCCTTCTAATAAAATAAATTTTATTGCATATTATTCATCTAGAAATCATCAAAATCCCACAGGATATGTCTAGAGGGCTACATTTTAATGAGGGGAAAGTGTCATAATGAAATGTAATTGTGCCAAGAGGTTTCAGTAATGATTGATAGACTCCCTATGAAGCACTTCCCCTTTCTGTAATGATTTAGTTTGTTCATAAACTCATCTGCTTTTCAAAGAGGTTCATCTTTTCATACCACTCTGAGTGAATGCAGAAAAGTTGTCCTTACATTTTCAATGAACAGGAAAATAGCTTAAATCTAGTATATTCCTTACCCAGAATAAGGGAAAGTGTTAGTCACTCAGCCACATCTGACTTTTTGAGACCTCATGGACTCCTCTGTCCACGGAATTCTCCAGGCAAAAATACTGGAGTGAGTAACCATTCCCTTCTCTAGAGGATCTTCCCAATCCAGGGAGGAAACCTGCATCTCTTGTGCCTTCTATGTCCAGGCAGATTCTTTATGGTCTGAACCACCAGGGAAACTTGGCAGGTGGGTTCTTTAACCACCAAGCCATCTGGGAAACCCCAATATAAGGTAAGAGGTATACAGAAAAGTATTATCACAATGAAGATCTGCTGTCCAATTGGGAACATTCTTTGACAGTATGAGCCTATGAACATTCTTTGACATATTTGACAATATGAACTTATGAATATTCTTTAATGTATTTGACAATATGACAACATTGTGCCATTATTTAAGATCTGACATTCTTGTCCTTATCTGTTGTGTCCCTAAATGAAATCTAGAGTTATGTCACATCTCATATTATATCTGTTCCCTAGTGTTGTCTAGTCTCTTAATATTGGCCAACTACAACCAAAAGCACATTTTATCTTACATACTTTGCATGTAATGCATGGTGATGGCTCACTTAAACTCTCAAAAGTTGCACTGTTTATAAAGCACAGCTTGAAAACTACAGAAACTGAATTAATGATTCTTTCTCTTCATTGTCCTCGTACTAAAAGAATTTGCAGGAATATTATAGAGTTAACTGAGATTCTGGTACAGATTTAGCTTGCTACTGTCCTGGATATAGATAGCAGGGATACAGCTTGACTGAGATGACTAACAAGGAAAGAAACCTGGAATTTCCGTTCACAAGGCAATGGAATCCTGAGCAAAGCCAGAAGAACAGCATGCAGAAAAAAACAGAAATCATACCCTTAACAATTGAAATGTCTCAGTATCACTTTAAACTCCTCCTCTCTCCCTCTCTCTGTGTTTAAAAGAGATAGAATGATATTTCTAAGAATTAATGTGTACATAAATAGTCCAAAGAATGTTGAAACTATATTTTACACCTTACAGAAACTGGGACTGTAGACTAAAACCAGAAATAGGTCTTCACACCCAAAGCTAGTGCTTTGTGACAACCTAGAGGTTTAGAGTGAAGGAGGTATGGGGGGGTTCAAGATGGAGGGAACACATGTATAACTATGGTCAATTCATAATGATGTATTGTAAAAACATCCCAATTTTGTAATTATGCTCCATTCAAAGTACATAATTAATATATGCAGATGATCAGGCTTCTCCTAGATCTATTAATACCTATCTTTAAAATGTTCTATTGGTGATTCTCATGTGAACAATTGTCAAATATCAATCTGTTAAACTTGACCTCAGTTTTCTAGGAACCATGACCTTTAAGAGAAGATTTTTATTAACCTCTTGACTCCTAACTACTGGTTCCGTGTAGGAACTGTCATTGTGCTGAGCCAGAAAGGAAAAGTGAGGGATGTGGGATTAGAGAATTATCAGCATTCTTGGGTCACAGTACTTTGTGAGATAAAGGCTTTCCGTGATCCTCAGAGTCAATAAAATCCCAGGGCATGATTGAAGAAGCTGACTGCTGGACCTCTGTTTTCATAATAAAATAATCTTATTAAAAATGATAAAAGTACATGATAAAAAATTAAATAATGGAAGTATTATTTTTCTTATTCATCAATTCACACCTTAATTTCTATAGTTAATTAGGTAGTTAATGGTTTCTAGAGTAAATTTGCTGGAGAAGGCAATGGCAACCCACTCCAGTGCTATTGCCTAGAAAATCCCATGGATGGAGGAGCCTGGTAGGCTACAGTGTTGAACATGAGTTAGCGACTTCACTTTCATTTTTCACTTTCATGCATTGGAGAAAGAAAAACACAAATACAGTATACTAATGCATGTATATGGAATTTAGAAAGATGGTAATTATAACCCTGTATGCTAGAGAGCAAAAGAGACATAGATGTATACAACAGTCTTTTGAACTCTGTGGGAGAGGGAGTGGGTGGGATGATTTGGGAGAATGGCATTGAAACATGTATAATATCATGTAAGAAACGAATCGCCAGTCCAGGTTTTATGCAGGAGACAGGATGCTTGGGTCTGGTGCACTGGGATGACCCAGAGGGATGGTATGGGGAGGGATGTGGGAGGGGGGTTCAGAATGGGGAACACTTGTACACCTGCGGTGGATTCATGTTGATGTATGGCAAAATCAATACAATATTGTAAAGTAAATTAAAAAAAAAAGAAAGAAAGAAAGAAATGGCAATCCACTCCAGTGTTTTTCCCTGGAGAATCCTGGGGACGGGGGAGCCTGATGGGCTGTCATCTATGGGGCCGCACAGAGTCGGACATGACTGAAGTGACTTAGCAGCAGCAGAGTAAATTTACAGAATAAAAATAAAAGTATATAATTCAGTGCATATGACCCTGTTGTTTAAAAGAGAAAGGTTGCTCTTTACCTATATTTTTCTTTGCAAAGTAATGTATTTGGGTGATCTCATAAAATTAAAATAATAAAAACATTTGACACACATATGTGAAAAGTGAAAGTGTCCAACTCTTTGTGATCCTGTGGACTGTAACCCACGAGACTACTCTGTCAATGGAATTCTCCAGGCAAGAATACTGGAGTGGGTAGCCATTCCCTTCTCTAACGGATCTTCCCAACCCAGGGAACTGAACCCATTGCAGTCAGATTCTTAATCATCTGAACCACTAGGAAAGATCTTAATACATATATATAGCATGGTGATATAATATGTTTTAGTGTTCCTCACATTGGTTGATTTTGATATGATGCTCCTACTTTAAAACCAGTATTAATATTTAATTTTCCACCAACTGTGCATGTGGTAGATGTTAGGCTATTTCTAAAATCTTGCCATGACAGAAAATGCTGTAGTCATTTATCTTTATACCTACAGTAATGTGTCTTAAAATATATTCTTGGAAGAGAGATTTCTGGGTCAAAGAGTATTCATATTATTTGTTTTGTCCCATTTTATATTATCCACTCTTAGTCCAAAAGAAACTGTACACATGGAAATTCCCATCAAAATCATAATAGTGCTTCTTTTCTCATACTCCCATCAATAGCAGCTTTCATCATCTCTTCAACTTTTTTAAACAAAACTTTAGCTTTTTCTATATTTAATGATTATTATCATCAACAGTCCTATATTCAGCAGCATAGTGTTACCCCAAATTACCATCTAACCACTCATTCACCCATTTGCTTACACAATGAGAAATCCTATGGGATCCACACAGCCATTAAAACGGCATCAATTCCATTAAATTTACTTCCTCCTCTATGAGTCATGCATGTGTAATGGGAAATGCATGTATCCTGGCTGTTTGTGAAAGGGAAAAGAAAAATAACACATATAACCACTCTAATTGAAAATGTGTTCATTTTTGTTACTTATAACATCTGCAATTTGGTTGGGAAGATTCTTGATTCAATGGGGATTTCAAATTTCCAATTTAATTAGACTTAGGATATACTTCTGAGACACTGAATTTCCGAGTATAAGAAAGGAAATATGAAGACATAATTTCTTTATTACGTGAATAGCCTGATACATAACTATTTGAGTGGCTGCTTGTGTAATCTATAGCTCCCTCTCTCTACATATGAAGTAGGAGATTGAAAAATTATATTGATGGAGAATATAAGAGCCACAAAGCTTGGAATAGACTATTTAGTCTTAACTCCTCACATTTGGCTGCTTTTCTTTATGATGTCCCCAGCTGTTGTTTGTTGTTCAGTTGCTCAGTAGTGTCTGACTCTTTTTGATCCCATGGACTGCAGCATGCCAGGCTTCCCTGTCCTTCACCATCTCTCAGAGTTTGCTCAAACTTATGTCCATTGAGTCGGTGCCCTTCTCTTCCTGATTTCACCATTTCCCAGCTTCAGGGTCTTTTCTAATGAATTGGCTTTTTGCATCAGGTGGCCAAAGTATTGGAGTTTCAGCTTCAGCATCAGTCCTTCTGATGAATATTCAGTGTTGATTCTGTTTTGGATTGATTGGCTTGATCTCCTTGCAGTCCAAGGGACTCTTAAGAGTCTTCTCCAACACCACAGCTCAAAAGCATCAATTCTTCAACACTCAGCCTTCTTTGGTCCAACTTTCACATCCATACAGGACTATGGAAAAACTATCACTTAGATATACAGACTTCTGTCAGCAAAGTAATATCTCTACTTTTTAACATGTTGTCTAGGTTTGTCATAGCTTTTCTTATAAGGAGAAAGCATCTTTTAGTTTTGTGCTTGCAGTCACCACTGGCAATGATTTTGGAGCACACAAAATTAAAGTCTCTCACTGTTTCCATGGTTCCCCAACTATATGCCATGAAGTTATGGGACCAAATGCCATGATCTTGGGTTTTTAATGCTGATTTTTAAGCCACCTTCTTCACTCTCCTCTTTCACCTTCACCAAGAGGTTCTTTAGTTCTTCTTCACTTTCTGCCATAAGGGTGGTGTCATCTGCATGTGGTTTCCAGCTTCTGCTTGTTCCAGCCCAGCATTTGCATGATATACTCTGCACAAAAGTTAATATACAACCTGACGTACCTCTTTCCCAATCTGGAACCAGTCTGTCATTCCAAGTCTGGTTCAAACTGTTGCTTCTTGAGCTGCATGCAGGTTTCCAGGAGGCAGGTAAGGTAGTCTGGTATTTCCATCCCTTTAAGAATTTTCCACAGTTTGCTATGGAACCACTTGCGGTTACTGAATGGCAAAAACCTGATGCCAAATATACACGGAGGGAAAATTCTGATTGACACTTAGCAGTTCTCCACCTGAAGCAGAATTAACTAGCTCATCATTGGTCTTGTTTAAAACTTGAAGAATGTGTATGCTGAAAGTGTTATTGAAAGTGTTAGTTGCTCAGTCATGTCTGACTCTTTGTGATGCCGTGGATTTTGTGGCCCACCAGGCTCCTCTGCCCATGGAATTCTCCAGGCAAGAACACTGGATTAGAATGCCATTTTCTTCTCCAGGGAATCTTCCCAACCCATGGATTGAACCTGGGTCTCTGGTCTGAGCCACATGAGGAGCCTATTTATGATACTGCAGCCATCTTTTCTGATAATAAATAATAATAACATGTTTTTCTTACATTTAAAAAATCTATTTATTTTAATTGATGTATATTTATTTGATAACCTGACATTTGATTCAATTATTTGCATACTCTGAGCAAAGAAAAAGTTTGCTACTTTTTTGTGGAATCATTTCATCAAGGTCATGTTCATTTTACATGGCCCTCAGTTACTGTAACTTGAGATATTTGTACAAAACTATTTTAAAATGGTCCACAAATGTGAGATCTACCTAACTGTTTTTTCTAAGTACAGCCATCTTCTGGAAAAACAAAACAAAACAAAAGAACAACAAAAAATAAACTTTAACTTCCCAAACAGGTTTCTATGGGAGAGAATGTACACATTATTTTACTTTCAATTATGTTTGTATGTGGACGCATAGGCAGTAGCCAAATAGGAGAATGGAGGCCTGAAATGACTGCTGTCAAACTTTTAAATAAACTTCCAGCCAAGGAGTGGAAATAACTTAGAGGAGACAAAAATATTTTAATTTTTATTTTCCTCAATTCTTTGTTACTTCATTTTGACTTTTTGCTTGCCAGTGTTTTTTTGTTTTTGTTTTTGTTTTTCTTTTATTAACTGTGAGCGTGTGTGTGTGTGTGTCTTTTAACTTTGGAAATTTAAGGTTGCAATTAAAAATACACAATTATAGACACATAATTTTTATATTATTTTATTTGTTCCTTAGACACACACTGCCATAGTTTATTCAGTCACCAAGTCCTGTCTGACTCTTTGTGACCCGCTGTGCTGCAGCATGCCAAGCCTCCCTGTCCTTCATCATCTCCCAGATTTTGCACACGTTCTTGTCCAGTAAACAGGTGATGCCATTCAACCATCCCATCCTCTGTCACCCACTTCTCCTTCTGCCTTCAATCTTTCCTAGCATCAGAGTCTTTTCTAGCGAGTCAGCTGTTTCCATCAGGTGGCCAAAATATTGGAGCTTCATAATCAGTCCTTCCAAAGAGTATTCAGGGTTGATTTCCTTTAAGATTGACTGGTTTGATCACCCTGCTTTCCAAGGGACTCTTAAGAGTCTTCTCCAGAACCACAGTTTAAAAGCATAAATTTGTCAGCACTTTGCTTTCTTTACTGTCCAGCCCTCATCCATACATGACCACTGGAAAGACCATAGCCTTAATTATATGGACCTTTGTTNTCACCCTGCTTTCCAAGGGACTCTTAAGAGTCTTCTCCAGAACCACAGTTTAAAAGCATAAATTTGTCAGCACTTTGCTTTCTTTACTGTCCAGCCCTCATCCATACATGACCACTGGAAAGACCATAGCCTTAATTATATGGACCTTTGTTGATAAAGTGATGTCTTTGCTTTTTAATGCACTGTCTAGATTTGTCATAGTTTTCCTGCCAGGAAGCAATTGTTTTCTAATTTCATGGATGCAGTCAACATCCACAGTGATTTTAGAGCCCAAGAAGATGAAATGTCACTGCTTCCACCTTTTCCCTTTCTATTTGCCATGAAGAGATGAAACCAGATGCCATGATCTTAGTCTTTAATATTGAGTTTTAAGCTGTTTTTTTTTTCACTCTCCTCCTTCACCATTATCAAAAAGGTTTTTTAGTTCTTATTCACTTTCTGCCATTAGAATGGTATCATCTACATATCTGAGGTTGTTGATATTTCTCCCAGCAATCTTGATTGCAACTCATCAAGCCTGGAATTTCAGATGGTATGCTCTGTGTATAAGTTAAAAAAACAGGTGACAAGTCTTGTCATACTACTAGCATGAGAGATGAGTGCAATTGTCCAGTGGTTTGAACATTCTTTAGTATTGCCCCTCTTGGGAATTGGGATGAGGATTGACCTTTTCCAATTCTGTGGCATCTTCTGGGTTTCCAGATTTTCTGACATATTTAAGAGCATCATCTTTTAGGATTTTAAATAGCTCTACTGGAATTCCATCTTCTCCACTATCTTTTTTGGCAGCAGTGCTTCCCAAGGCCCACTGATGTCACACTCCACAATGTCTGGATGAGTGAGAATCTGCACCATCATGGTTATCTGGGTCATTAAGATCTTTTTGGTACTGTTCTTTTGTGTAGTCTTTCCATCCCTTGATCTCTCCTTCTTCTATTAGCTCTGTACCATTTCTGTCCTTTATTTTTCCCATCTTTGAACAAAATGGTACTTTCTTATTTCCAGTTTTCTTAAAGAGATCTCTAGATCTAAACTTTCTATTGTTTCTCTCTATTTATTTGCATTGTTCATTGAAGAAGGCCTTCTGTAGGGTCATAATTGTTATTGGTCACATCTTAAGTCTTTGGGATGACCTATTTAAGTGGATGAGGCATTAATAAAATCCTAGAAAAGGCTGCATAAATTTTTTCAATAAGGGAAAGTTCTAATAACCATTCTGTCACTACCCATATGTGTCTAGTTTACATATGAAATGCACTAGGGAGATTAAGAAACAGAATTTTAAAACTTTATTTAAATATAAATAGACACATATATAACCACTACCCTATTTGACAGCATATCTCTAGGTAATAATCACAAGTTCTTGTTCCAAAGGAAAGCTAAACAGGTAAAATGATACCTAAATGTGGCACCTGTAAAACAGATTGATCTTCACAGAAATTCCCTATGAAGACAAGTTTCAAGTTTGTAGTATCAGCTCCTGGCATTAGAAGGAGGGAATAGGCTTCAGTACCACTCTCTGTCCTATTTAGTATTAGAACTCATCATTAACAGTGGACACAACATTTTTTAGCTTAATGGCTTGACTTTATAAAGGAGATGACAATGATTATACCAGGAAAAAAATTAGGCCTGTGTTATCTTGGATAAAGTTATGGCACATGTAGTTGTCATGGCACATGTAGTTGATTAAAACAAACAAACAAACAAACAAAAACTTAGTCTTCTTTTCCTCTCTCAAGTTTAGATAATCACAAAAAGACTATTAAGGGATTTTCTGTACAATCCATTCTATAACTTAACCTGTGAATTCATTGTTAGAAGCAAAACAGATGAGAATGTAACTGTGTAAAAGTCTGTTGATTTTTTTAAACTTTCTATTATCCTCAAAGTAAGGCATTTAGTTAAAGAATATTTTTATATTGACTCATAGCTCAAGAACAAAGAGTTTCCTCCTTGGAAATTCAGGTCAATTAAATATAAATACATAAAAGACCCTACTGGTATAAGATCAACCATGAGTGGAGGAATATTATTTTTAAAAAAAATTTATGATCAATTTCTATAGTCAAATAACAAATCTATATTGGAGGGGTATGAGTAGATAGAGCTTCTTAGGTTTTATCTATTTACAAATAAATCATATCTTAATTTCCCACTACAATTAATCTTTATTTTTCCTATGCAATGGAAAGTTAAGCTTTATAATATGTGTTAAACACCATAATTTAAAAACCTGTAGATTTGAGTATTTAGTATGTGTAGATAGNTTTATCTATTTACAAATAAATCATATCTTAATTTCCCACTACAATTAATCTTTATTTTTCCTATGCAATGGAAAGTTAAGCTTTATAATATGTGTTAAACACCATAATTTAAAAACCTGTAGATTTGAGTATTTAGTATGTGTAGATAGATGATACATAGATTTCAATTTAAATAAACTTTTGAAACCCTAAAGCATTAAATGAAACATATACATTTAAAAACATGCAAAGTCTTCTTTTATTTTAATTTGTGATGAAAAATTAAAATTACAACACTATGTTCATTTCTGCTTTTATTGGCATGTGTGTTTGTGTGTGTATGTCTGTGTGTGTTGGTCGGTCAGTCATTTTGTGTCTGACTCTTTGCAACCCATGAACTGTAGCCTGCCACCAGACTCCTCGGTCCAGGGAATACTCCAGGCATGAATACTGGAGTGGGAAGCCATCCCCTTTTCCAGGGGATCTTCTCAACCCAGGATTTAACCCACATCTCCTGCATTGTAGGCAGATTNTGGTACTGGAGAAGACTCTTGAGAGTCCCTTGGACTGCAAAGAGATCGAATCAGTCCATCCTAAAGGAGACCTGTACTGGGTGTTCATTGGAAGGACTGATGCAGAGGCTGAAACTCCAATACTTTGGCCACCTCATGCAAAGAGTTGACTCATGGGAAAAGATCCTCATGCTGGGAGGGATTGGGCAGGAGGAGAAGGGGATAGCAGAGGATGAGATGGCTGGATGGCATCACTGTTGATGGAGATTAATTTGGGTGAACTCTGGGAGTTGGTGATGGACAGGGAGGTCTGGCATTCATGGGGTCGCAAAGAGTCAGACACGACTGAGTGACTGAACTGATGGAAGTCAGACTGTTCAAAACATGAGACATTTACTAAATACTTATTTCTGACTTGGAGGTATCATGACCTAACTGAAGATTAGAAGGAAAAAAAAAAAGAGAGAGAGAAAATGAATGGAGTTCTTATCATTGGCACTGTGAGCCCAACTTGACAAGTGAGAACAAATCTCTATTCTCAATCCTCATTCTCAACGTTCCAGTTAAATTTAAAACAATAAATATGACAACTTACCTACTAATCAGGTGAAATACACATTTTAGTTTTAAATAAAATACTGTTTTATTAAAAAAAAAAGATGAACACAAACTTCATAAAATCAAACTCCCAATTCAGGATAAAAAGAGGCATTTTTTCATTCTTAATGCACTAATGTTATACCAAATTTTTATTTTTTCCTCTTAGATAAGGAGACACTGTGACTAGACTTTTAGTAACTGTTGTACTATGTCATTACTATAATGAAAGTGAGTTTACAATATAGCAATAGACTAATTTTATTTCCCATTTAGTTTCTAGTTCAATACAGAAACATAAGAATGTGGAGAGAACTGAATTTATAGCGTACTAATAACGGTAGTGAAGAAAGCTGAGCACCGAAGAATTGATGCTTTTGAAATGTGGCATTGGAGAACACTCTTGAGAGTCCCTTGGACTGAAAGGAGATCCAACCAGTCCATCCTAAAGGAGAACAGTCTTGGGTGTTCATTGGATGGACTGATGATAATACTTTGGCCACCTCATATGAAGGGTTGACTCACTGGAAACTCCCTGATGCTGGGAGGGATTGGAGGCAGGAGGAGAAGGGGACGACAGAGGATGAGATGGCTGAATGGCATCACCGACTCAATAAATATGAGTATGGGTGAACTCTGGGAGTTGGTGATGGACAGGAGGCCTGGCATGCTGCGATTCATGGGTCGCAAAGAGTTAGACATGACAGAGCGACTGAATTGAACTTAATAACAATAGTAACTTTTGCTTTCAGACATTTTTAGTTTACAAAGTCCTCTCAACAACAGTATTTTTTCTTGATGAAGTTAAAAGAATGATATCTTTCAGCATAATATGAGCTGGAGTATACTAAAACCCTGTTTGTTTCCTATTGGATCCCTGTTTTGAATCTCTCTTTTTCTGTATATTTTCAGTTATGTCCTCTATTTAATATTTTACTATTTTGGAAAATATTTTTTGTTGTTTCTGAATTGCTAGTTTCCCCCGCCTTCCCTGCCTAGGTAGTAATGTCAGCATAAATTACTTTTAGGTATTTAAAAAAAATGTGCAAAGATAATAATATCTTCTTGATACTGTAAAGTAATTTTGTAATTATAAATTTTAAGTATATTGCCTAAGTAGTGTTCTGTATTCCTGAATGTTCCAGTTTCCCTTCCACTATCACTTTTTTCACTTGAAGAACTTCTGTTTGCATTCTTTTTAAATCACCCAAGATACTTTTAACCCAAGAAGTACTTTTCCTCCTTCTTTATTCCTGAAACATATTTTTGTTGAACAAAGGATTCTGGATTGACAGTTTTTTTCTTTCAACCTTTAAATATGGTTTACCACTTTCCTCTGGCTTCTTAAATCATTGCCAGTGAGAAATGTACATTCATTTCAATAATTACTCTTCTCTAAATAATGTGATGTTTTTCTTTGGTTGCTTTTCAGACCTTTTCTTTTATTTTGATTTTCAGCAATTTGATCATTATGAGTCTGAATGCAATTTTATTAATATTTATCTGTTTGGGGTCTGTCTCTTATACACATCTGGGATCCAATAGGAAACAAACAGTATTTT
>SJYW01035002.1:177447-189761 GCA_006410735.1 Raphicerus campestris
GAACATTTTATGCAAAGATGGGCTGAGTAAAGGACAGAAATGGTATGGACTTAACAGAAGCAGAAGATATTTAAGAAAAGGTGGCAAAAACACACAGAAGAACTGTACAAAAAAAAAAAAAAAAGATCTTTAGTACAGAGGTAATCATGACATGGTGTGATCATTCACCTAGAGCAAGACATCCTGGAATGTGAAGTCAAGTGGGCCTTAGGAAATATCACTACAAACAAAGCTAGTGGAGGTGATGGAATTTCAGTTGAGTTATTTCAAACCCTAAAAGATGATGCCATGAAAGTGCTGCACTCAATATGTCAGCAAATTTGGAAACCTCAGCAGTGGCCACAGGACTGGAAAAGGTCAGTTTTCATTCCAATCCCAAAGAAAGTCAATCCCAAAGAATGTTTAACCTACCACACAATTGCACTCATCTCACATGCTAGTAAAGTAATGCTCAAAATTCTCCTAGCTAGGCTTCAGCAATATGTGAACCATGAACTTCCAGATGTTCAAGCTGGATTTAGAAAAGGCAGAGGAACCAGAGATCAAATTGCCAACATCACTGGATCATGGAAAAAGCAAGCGAGTTCCAGAAAAACATCTATTTCTGCTTTATTGACTATGCCAACGCCTTTGACAGTATGGATCACAATAAACTGTGGAAAATTCTGAAAGAGATGGGAATACCAGACCACTTGACCAGCATCTTGAGAAACCTGTATGCAGGTCAAGAAGCAATAGTTAGAACTGAACATGGAACAACAGACTGGTTCCAAATAGGAAAAAGTGTACGTCAAGGTTGTGTATTGTCACCCTGCTTATTTAACTTATTTGTAGAGTACATCATGAGAAACGCTGGTCTGGATGAAGCACAAGGTGGAATCCAGAATGCCAGGAGAAATACCGATAACTTCAGATATGCAGATGACACCACCCTTATGGCAGAAAGTGAAGAAAAACTACAGAGCCTCTTGATGAAATTGAAAGAGGAGAGTGAAAAAGTTGGCTTAAAACTCAAAATTCAGAAAACGAAGATCATGGCATCTAGTCCCATCACTTCATGGCAAATAGTTGGGAAACAGTGGAAACTGTGGCTGACTTGAATTTGGGGGGCTCCAAAATCACTGCAGATGGTGATTGCAGCCATGAAATTAAAAGATGCTTACTCCTTGGAAGGAAAGTTACAAACAACCTAGATAGCATATTGAAAAAAAGAGACATTACTTTGTCAGCAGAAGTCCATTTAGTCAAGGTTATGGTTTTTTCAGTAGTCATGTATGGATGTGAGAGTTGGACTACAAAAAAAACTGAGGTCAGAAGAATTGGTGCTTTTGAACTGTGGTGTTGGAGAAGACCCTTGAGAGTCCCTTGGACTGCAAGAAGATCCAACCAGTCCATTGTAAAGGAAATCAGTCCTGGGTGTTCATTGAAAGGACTGATGTTGAAGCTGAAACTCCAATACTTTGATCATTGCGAAGAGCTGACTCATTTGAAAAGATCCAGATGTTGGGAAAGATTGAAGGCAGGAGGAGAAGGGGATGACAGAGGATGAGATGGTTAGATGTCATCACCGACTCAGTGGACACGAGTTTGGGAAACTCCCGGAGTTGGTGATGGACAGGGAGGCCTGCCGTGCTGTGGTTCATGGAGTTGCAGAGAGTCGGACACGACTGAGCGACTTCACTTTCACTTCCGTCTATGTGGTTGCACGGAGTCGGACATAATTGAAGTGACTTAACAGCAGCAGCAGACTTTTTAATAGCAGCCATTCTGACTGGTGGGAGATGGTACCTCATTGTGGTTTTAATTTTCATTTCTCTGACAAACCGTGATGTTGAGTGTCTTTTCATGTGTTTCTTAGCCATCTGTATGTCTTTTTTGGAGAAAGGTCTTTTTTTAGTTCTTTGTCCCCCCCCCCCTTTTTTTTTTTTTTTGATTGGGTCATTCATTTCTCTGAAATTGAGCTACAAGAGCTGCTTATATATTTTTGAGATTAATTATTTGTGAGTTGCTTTGTTTGTTATTATTTTCTCCCATTCTGAAGGCTGTCTTTTCACCTTGCTTATAGTTTTCTTCGTTGTGCAAAAGCTTTTAAGTTTAATTAGGTCCTATTTGTTTATGTTTGCTTTTATTTCTATTATTCTGGGATGTGGGTCACAGAGGATCCTGCTGTGATTTATGTCAGAGTATTTTGCCTATGTTTTCCTCTAGAAGTTTTATAGTTATTGGTCTTACATTTAGATCTTTATTCCATTTTGTGTTTATTTTTGTAT
The DNA here is from genome assembly GCA_006410735.1 of Raphicerus campestris. NCBI lineage: Eukaryota > Metazoa > Chordata > Mammalia > Artiodactyla > Bovidae > Raphicerus > Raphicerus campestris. The sequence goes on from SJYW01035002.1 coordinate 179,718, forward strand.
ATGGTGTTAGAAAGTGTTCTAGTTTCATTCTTTTACAAGTGGTTGACCAGTTTTACCAGAACCACTTTTTAAAGAGATTGTCTTTTCTCTATCATATATTATTGCCTCCCTTTTCAAGGATAAAGTGTCCATTGGTGTATGGATTTCTCCTGGGCTTTCTATTGTGTTCNGAGTTTTATAGTTATTGATCTTACATTTAGATCTTTAATACATTTTGTGTTTATTTTTGTATATGGTGTTAGAAAGTGTTCTAGTTTCGTTCTTTTACAAGTGGTTGACCAGTTTTACCAGAACCACTTTTTAAAGAGATTGTCTTTTCTCTATCGTATATTATTGCCTCCCTTTTCAAGGATAAAGTGTCCATTGGTGTATGGATTTCTCTCTGGGCTTTCTATTGTGTTCCATTGATCTATATTCCTGTTTTTGTGCCAGCACCATATTGACTTAGTGACTGTAGCTTTGTAGTATAGTCTGAAGTCAGGTAGGTTGATTCATCCAGTTCCATTCTTCTTTCTCAAGATTGCTTTGGTTATTCGAGGTTTTTTGTATTTCTATACAAGTTGTGAAATAATTTGTTCCAGTTCTCTGAAAAATACTGTTGGTAGCTTGATAGGGATTGTATTGAATTTATAGATTATTTTGGGTAGTATACTCATGGACATCCCTTGTGGCTCAGATGGTAAAGCGTCTGTCTACAATGTGGGAGACCCAGGTTTGATCCCTGGGTCGGGAAGACCCCCTGAAGAAAGAAATGGCAATCCACTCCAGTACTATTGCCTGGAAAATCCCATGGACAGAGGAGTCTGGTAAGCTACAGTCCATGGGGTCGCAAAGAGTCGGACACGACTGTGCGACTAATCACACATTATACTCATTTTCACTATATTGATTCTTCCGATCCTTGAACATGGTCTTCATCTACTTGCGTCATCGTTGATTTCTTTCCTCAGTGTTTTATAGCTTTCTATATATAAGTCTTTTGTTTCTTTATGTAGATTTATTCCTAAGTATTTTATTATTTTTGTTACAATGGTGAATGTAATTGTTTCCTTAATTTCTCTGTTTTCTCATTATTAGTGTATAGGAATGCAAGGGATTTCTGTGTGTTAACTTCATATCCTGCAATTTCACTATATTCACTGATTAGCTCTAGTAATTTTCTGATGGAGTCTTTAGGGTTTTCTATGTAAAGGATCATGTCATCTGCAAACAGTGATAGTTTTAAGTCTTTTCCAATTTGGATCCCTTTTATTTCTTTTTCTTTTCTGATTGCTGTGGCTAAAACTTCCAAAACTGGCACCCTTTCCTTGTTCCTGACTTTAGGGGAAATGCTTTCAATTTTTCACCATTGAGAAGAATGTTTGCTATGGGTTTATCATATTATAAGACTTCCCTGGTGGCTCAGATGGTAAAAGGTCTGATTACAATGCGGGAGACCCAGGTTCGATCCCTGGGTCAGGAAGATCTCCTGGAGAAGGAAATTGCAATCCACTCCAGTACCATAGCCTGGAAAATCCCATGAACAGAGGAACCTGGTAGGCTACCGTCCATGGGCTCGCAAAGAGTCGGACACGACTGATCGACTTCATTCCATTTATCATATATGGCTTTTATTATGTTGAGGTATGTTCCTTCTTTGCCTGCTTTCTGGAGGGTTTTTTTTTTTTTTTAATCATAAATGGATGTTGAATTTTGTCAAAGGCTTTCTCTGCACCTGTTGAGATAATCATATGGTTTTTGTCTTTCAGTTTGTTAATGTGGTGTATCACATTGATTGATTTGCAAATATTGAAGAATCCTTGCATCCTTGGGATAAAGACCACTTGGTCATGAATTGTGATCTTTTTATTATGTTGTTGAATTCTGTTTGCTAGAATTTTGTTAAGGATTTTTGCATGTATGTTCATCAGTGATATTGACCTGTAGATATCTTTTTCTTTTTTTCTTTTTTTTTTGGCATCTTTGTCTGGTTTTGGTAATAGCATAATGGTGGTCTCTTAGAATGAGGTTGGTGGTTTACCTTCCTCCACAATTTTTTGGAAGAGGTTGAGTAGGATAGGTGTTAGTGCTTCTCTAAATTTTTGGTAGAATTCACCTGTGAAGATGTCTGGTCCTGGGCTTTTGTTAGTTGGAAGATTTTTTTATTACAGTTTCAATTTCCTTGCTTGTGATGGTCCTTTTAAGACTTACTATTTGTCTGTGGTTCAGTTTTGGAAGGTTATACTTTTCTGAGAATTAGTTCAAGTTGTCCATGAAGAGGTTAAATTAGGAATTAAAACTAGTTTCAATACAGGAAGAAGGTCAATAATATGAAAGATTTGAATGGGTTTTGCAGTGTACAGAAGACGTGATAACTTTTCTGGGTATGACAGCTCTTACTCTGTTACTCCTTATTATTTACAGGTATTTTACAAAAAGCCAAAAAGTCTTTGTTTTTAACTGGGAAATACCTCAATTTCTACAGGAGGGCAATATTCTTAGTCTAAAAATATATATCTCCATTGAGCTCTGTCTTCTGGAAAATAGATTTACACGTTTGGTACAAACATTGATCAAAGACCTACTGTTAGAATTTTCATGCATAAAAGTTGCATATCAAACTCTGAATCTCCATCCAAAGTGTATTGTATGTTGCCTTTCTTCTCATTGCAGTATACTAAAAAAAAAAAAAAAAAAACCACACACACACAAAAACTTTGATCAAATGTTCTGTTAATACTCTGTTATATATAGTACAGCCAGATAACTGAGTCCCTTGGCTAATATAAATTTTAAATAAGCAAGATGCATAATGTTATTTTAAATTACTAATGTAGAAAATATGATATATTTAATACTTGATATGTTAAAATTATAATATTAAATTTTATATTAAAATTACAAATATAATTACATATTAAATTACACATATCATTTTAAGTTTGTGTTATTTCTCAATACTACTGTGATATTCAATTATTTTATTTAAGAGTTATTTGAGTTTTTTAATACCAATTATTAGTTAATATTATTCATTGTGTATTTTATTATATGTGAGCATATGAAAAGCTACACTTATATTTCATCATGAAGAAAAATAATTTAAGTTTATGGAAGAAGGTATACCATCCTCCATAATTATGTAAGAATTTGCTTTAAGTTGCAAGCACAGAAATCTGTCATTTCCATTTCAAATAAAAGGGTGGAACTGTCTAAACATTTAATACTTGCTATGTCTGTTTGATTTGGCACTTCCATTGATGACAACTTATTCAAAGCATTTGAAGAAATAATTTGTTGATTTTCACTCATTTTACTCCTATGGCAAGAAGCATAATAAATGAGACTAAATAATATCAATTTTTATTCTGAATTAAATATTTATCAAGATACTCTAATGTAATTATGAGGTAGATATATCTCTTTAAACATCTGCCAGNAAGCATTTGAAGAAATAATTTGTTGATTTTCACTCATTTTACTCCTATGGCAAGAAGCATAATAAATGAGACTAAATAATATCAATTTTTATTCTGAATTAAATATTTATCAAGATACTCTAATGTAATTATGAGGTAGATATATCTCTTTAAACATCTGCCAGTCTGTATATTTATTCAGTTATTTATAAGTTGTAAACAATAAACCATTTAGAACTATGAATGCTTCCATTGTTTACCATACCATTTTAGAATTTAGTGAGATTCTCTCAGTCATAAAAATGCCAATAAATTCAAACTTCTGCAATGTTTGTTCTCTGGTTTTGAAGCAGCTATTGATCCTTTCAGTGCCAAATAAATTTCCTAAATTGCCACAAATAAAATTAGTGAGGACTCATTCAGCAGGTTCAGTTGCTCAGTTGTGTCCAACTCCTAGCTACCCCATGAACTGCAGTACACCAGGCCTCCCTGTCCATAATCAACTCCGGGAGTTTACGCAAACTTTTATCTATTGAGTCAGTGATGCCATCCAACCATCTCAGCCTCTGTTGTCCCCTTCTCTTCCTGCCCTCAATCCCTCCCAGCATCAGAGTCTTTCAAATGAATCAGCTCTTCCCACCAGGTGGCCAAAGTACTGGAGTTTCAGCTTCAACATCAGTCATTCCAATGAACACCCAGGGCTGATATCCATTAGGATGGACTGGTTGGATCTTCTTGCAGTCCAAGGAACTCTCAAGAGTCTTCTCCAACATCATAGTTCAAAAGCATCAATTCTTTGGTGTTCAGCATTCTTTATAGTCCAGTTCTTACATCCATACATGACCACTGGAAAAACCATAGCCTTGACTAGACGGGCCTTTGTTGGCAAAGTAATGCCTTTGCTTTTTAATATGCTGTCTNTTATAGTCCAGTTCTTACATCCATACATGACCACTGGAAAAACCATAGCCTTGACTAGACGGGCCTTTGTTGGCAAAGTAATGCCTTTGCTTTTTAATATGCTGTCTAGGTTGGTCATAACTTTCCTTCCAAGCAGTAAGCATCTTTTAATTTTGTGGTTGCAATAACCATCTTCAGTGATTTTGGAGCCCCCAAAATTCATGTCAGCCACTGTTTCTCCATCTATTTGCCATGAAATGATAGGACCAGATGCCATGATCTTAGTTTTCTGAATGTTGTGCTTTAAGCCAACTTTTTCACTCTCCTTTTTCACTTTTATCAAGAGGCTCTGTAGTTCTTCACTTTCTGCCACAAGAGTGGTGTCATCTGCATGTCTGAGGTTATTGATATTTCTCCCGGCAGTCTTGATTCCAGCTTGTGCTTCCTCCAGCCCAGCGTTTCTCATGATGTACTATGCATAGAAGTTAAATAANCTGAGAGCCCTGAAGCCCGGCCGCCAGGGGACAGGCAGTGAAGGCAGGCAGTATGGGGTGCAGCAGCCCAGGTAGGGTCAGAGGCAGAAGAGAAAGGCCGCAGGATGCGGTCACCCGACGAGCCTTGCGCTCGGGGGTGCTGGGCGCCAGCTTTCGGGGAGAGAGACCAGTGTGAGGGGCTTAGCGTTCACTGGGGAGGCCCCTACCCCCTGCCCCCTGCCTCCACTCTCTCACAAGCTCCAGTCACAGGGGCCCACATGTGGGAGTGGCCGGGATGGCTGGTGGCCTGGGGGGGGCTGTCGTTTGGCAAGATGGAGGGGAAGGGTGGGNCGTTTCTCATGATGTACTCTGCATAGAAGTTAAATAAACAGGGTGACGATATACAACCTTGACGTACACCTTTTCCTATTTGGAACTAGTTTGTTGTTCCATGTGCAGTTCTAACTGTTGCTTACTGATCTGCATAGAGGTTTCTCAAGAAGCAGGTCAAGTGGTCTGGTATTCCCATCTCTTTCGTTATTTTCCACCATTTATCGTGATCCACACAGTCAAAGGCTTTGGCATAGTCAATAAAGCAGAAATAGATATTTTTTTCTGGAACTCTCTTGCTTTTTGATTAGTTGATAGTAAAAACAATCCATATAACTAGTTGTGTACCCAAACTGAGATGAACTATCATAATGGAGATAAGACTGAGGAACAGGTTGAGTCATGATGACAAGGCAGATGTATCACCAAATAGAGTACAATATTTCCTTACAAACTATTAACAGATAAAAATAGCAATGTATAAAAAATATTGTACTCTACAATGAAGCACAATGTACTCCAGATATGTAAAGGTGGTTCCACATCAAAAAATTTAGTTAATGTAACCTGTTGCACCAACAGGCCAAATATTTTTTTTAAATATAAGTTTTTATTAACAACTTTAGAAAAAAGTGACAAAATTAAATCCTTATGCATGATTAAAGCTCTTCAGAAGCTAGGGATAAAAGTGGAAGTTTCCCAACTTGAGAAAGAATATCTACAAAAATGCCTATAGTCAACCCTACACTTAATGGCAAAGAACTAGATGCTTTTTTGTTAAGATAAGGAACAAAACAAGGATGCCTAGTATCACCACTCCTATTCAACTCCTATTACTGGAAGTTGTAGCTAATGTAACAAAGTAAGACAAAGTAATAATAATAGGGAAAGAAGGAATGAAATTGTCTTTGTTTGCAGATATCATGATTTCTATACAGAAAATTACAAAAACTTAACATAAAAAGAAACTCCTAGAATTAAAAAGTGATTGTTGCAAAGTAGCAGGACAAAAAGTTAATCCACAAAAGCCAATTACTTTTTTATATACCATCAATGAACACTGAAATTTGAAACTAACACTCAATATCATTGAAATTGGTATCCCCAAGTGAAATGCTTATGTATAAGTGTTACAAAAATGTAAAGGTCTATCTGAGGAAAACTATAATATTCTGATGAAAGAAATCAGAGAAGAGCCAATGGAGATATTTCATTTATATAGATAGGAAGACTCAGTATTGCCAAATGTATGCAATCACAATGATGATACTACCAAGTTACTTTCTGGATATGGACAAACTGATTCTTATGGAAAATCAGAAGACCAGAATATCGGCAACTTTAGAGGAGCAGAATAAAGATGAAGGATGGACACTGCCTGACTTCAGAAGTTACAAAGCCACAGTAATCAAAACAATATGGTGTTGTCAGGAGTACAGCAAATATATTAATGGAACAGAAAAGAGAACCCAGAAATAAACTGACACAAATATAGATAACTGGTCTTTGACCAAGAAAATTAAGTAAATGATTGTCTTTTCAACAAATGGTTCTGAAACAACTATAAGTCCACATGAGCAAAAATAAATCCAGATATAGACCTTTTAACATTCCAGAAAATCCAGTCAGATTCATAGACCTAAATGTAAAATGCACAACTGTAAAACTCCTGAAAGATGACATAGGATGCATAATAGATGACCTTGAGTTTGATAATTACCTTTTAGATGAATACCGAAAGCACAATCTGTGAAAAAGAAAAAAAAGTTGAACTTCATTAAAATGAAATTATTCTGTTCTGTAAAAGAAAGTATTAAGAGAATGAAAAGCAAGAGAAAATATCTGCAATACTATCTCATAAAGGACTATTATCTAAAATATACAAAGAAAACTTAAGTTGGCAACAAGACAGCAACAACCTGATTTAAAAACTGGAAATAGATTTGGACACCTAATCAAAGAAGACATACATTACAAATGAAAAGAGGCTCAGCAACACATGTTAAAGAATTGCAAATTTTAGCAATGAGATAACTACCACACCTGTTAGATTGGGTAAAATCTGAAACACCATCACCACCACCACCAACAACAAAAAAATGGTGGTGAGGATGTGAAGCAGCAGAATCTCTAACTATTGGTAGGAATGCAAAATGCACAATCCACCTTGGAAGAAGTTTTGACAGTGTGTTACACAACTAAACATACTTTTACCATACATTCCAACAATGCTACTCCTTGATATTTACTGAAATTAACTGCAAATTTAGGTCCATACAAAATTTGTACAAAAGTGTTTATCACAACTTTATTAATAATGCTGAAACTTGGAAAAAAAACAAGATAAGTGTATGGATAAACAAACTGTGATACATGCATACAACTGGATATTATTCATCAATAAAAAGTGAACTATCAAGCCATGAAAATACATGGAAGAACCTTAAACATCAATTGTTCAGTGAAAGAAGTTAGTCTGAAAAGCTGCATAATGTATGACTCCAGCTATGCAATACTTTTGAAAAGGCAAAAATATGGAGACAGTTAAAAGATCAATGGTTATCAGGGGCCCAAAAGAAGGAAAGGAGAGAAAAATAGGTTTAGCTCAAGGTTTGTATAGGGCTGTAAAATTATTTTGTATGGCATTGTACTGGAGGATACATGCCATTTGTCATTTTTACACTTGCAAAAATGCATATGTAAAACACAAAGTATAAAGACTAATGTAAAAGATGGACTTAAGTTAAAGTGATATATCAGTGTTGGATCATAAAGTTTTCCTGGTGGCTCAGTGCTAAAGACTCTGCCTGTCAGTGGAGGGGATGCAGGTTCAATTTCTGGGGTCAGGAATATCCCCTGGGAAAGAAAATGGAACCCACGCCAATAGTGTTGCCTGGGAGATCCCACGGACAGAAGATCCTGGCAGGCTAGTTTATAGGGTTGCAAAAAAGTTGGACAAAACTTAGTGACTAAACAAATTGGCTAATAATTTCAACAAATGAACCACACTAATGAAAGTATTATTGTTAGGGAAACAGTGTGTATGGGGAAGAAGTAGGAATTAAGTGGAATAAATTCATTTAGATAATGTTATTTCATTATGAAGGGGAAATGTGTTACTAACCAAGTTTTTTGCAGGTTAAGAGACAGTTAAATGTAAATTCAAATTAAGCAAACATACTCACTTTACTTTTATTGCAACGTGTTATTGTTACAAATATATTGAAATGTTATTTTAATTTACTCTTCCATATTGCAAATTGTAAAAACACACAACTATAAATACTTTTATATGAATCCCAGAAGAGTCGTTCCATTTTGTTATTTAGGTTTGATTCATTACCTTCTTCATAGTACTTCTTATTTAATAAAATTCTTCTCATTAAAAATGATTTTGAGTGTTTTACTTTTCCCTTTTTTATGATGACTTGATAATTTATAAACATTTTATAATTCACTTACAACACAAAAGATAGAATATGATAAAGAAATAACACTATTATCATGTTGTTAGTATAGATTATCCGTAGATTGCAAACTAGAAGTGAGTGAAGTGAATTCAGTCACTCAGTGGTGTCTGACTCTTTGCGACTCCATGGACTGTAGCCTACCAGGCTCCTCAGTCCATGGAGTTTTCCAGGCAAGAGTACTGGAGTGGGTTGCCATTTCCTTCTCAAGGGGATCTGCAGCCTAGAACATCACCTTATATTTGGCATATAACATTTATAAAACATTTAATTTTAAAGTAAGTATAACAAGTTTTTCAAAGAATTTATCGAGGGAAGGAACATTATTCATTCTATTTAATCAAAGGAGAAATGAGAATATATTCATATAATTCCCACCACTGTTTAAGAGTGAAAAGAGGATATATCTTGAGTTTTTATATAAGCCCCTAACATTGCTATTAAATCACACAATATTTTTATTCCTGATAAATACTATTTGTTTTTTACATTTGTTGCTAGAATTTAGTCCCAGGGATTTATTTAGAGTGTGCCATATCATATTAAACTAATAGTAAAGATTTCTCAGTTTTTCAGAATCTAGGAATCTTGTAAGTTTTGATTTTCCAGGAGCATCCTTAATATTTTGTAGAGAACTTTGGTCATCATCTTAAGTTTGCGGCTGTATGGGGGTGGGGGAAAATGGGGCCTTTCAATGAGATGATATGCTCACAGATGAATTGCAAAGGCTCCTCAAAGAGTAATTGAGATCTGTCCAAAGACCCAGAAGGACTCAGTCTGAAATCTATTCTCTTAGGAATCTTTTGATTATCTAGTGTTAACATGACTTAAAGATATTCTGAGAAGCCATAGAAAACAAAAATTAATATAACACAGAACTAAATTCATGCATTATTATCAGAATATGTTCATCAGACTATGGTCTTATTAAAGTTTTTTTTTTTCTTTCTGAAACAAAATCTATTTAAGTAGGCCAATCACAAACACTGTGATATATGATGAATCTTGAATCAAAATTTTGTGTATTTCTTCATTTACTTTGCTTTCACTAGCCAAGTAATGCAAATAATGAGGGAAAGCAAATAATCATAAATAGAGAAACAAGTCAACAGAGGCCACATATATACCACACATCTGTGAAACATTAATTTGTTAGTAAATAACAGCACAATTATTTGATAATTTTGACCCAAGAAATAAAAGCGCAACCATAAATAAATATCCAGCATCTGAATGCAATACAGATTTATTTAGAATAATTATTCTAATAATTGATATTAGTACTTAATTCTATAAGATATTTTATGTCCCTTATGATTCATTATAATTAACATCATTATCATTATTATTGTATAATTAGCATTACCTATTAAGTATTAAGTTTCCCTGGTGGCTCAGATGGTAAAGAATCCGCCAGTGTGGCTATCACATGAGCAAGCAAATATGACAAAGAAACTTGTCACATGTGAAATGGAG
>SJYW01035002.1:190133-203755 GCA_006410735.1 Raphicerus campestris
GTGTATGGATAAACAAACTGTGATACATGCATACAACTGGATATTATTCATCAATAAAAAGTGAACTATCAAGCCATGAAAATACATGGAAGAACCTTAAGCATCAATTGTTCAGTGAAAGAAGTTAGTCTGAAAAGCTGCATAATGTATGACTCCAGCTATGCAATACTTTTGAAAAGGCAAAAATATGGAGACAGTTAAAAGATCAATGGTTATCAGGGGCCCAAAAGAAGGAAAGGAGAGAAAAATAGGTTTAGCTCAAGGTTTGTATAGGGCTGTAAAATTATTTTGTATGGCATTGTACTGGAGGATACATGCCATTTGTCATTTTTACACTTGCAAAAATGCATATGTAAAACACAAAGTATAAAGACTAATGTAAAAGATGGACTTAAGTTAAAGTGATATATCAGTGTTGGATCATAAAGTTTTCCTGGTGGCTCAGTGCTAAAGACTCTGTCTGTCAGTGGAGGGGATGCAGGTTCAATTTCTGGGGTCAGGAATATCCCCTGGGAAAGAAAATGGAACCCACGCCAATAGTGTTGCCTGGGAGATCCCACGGACAGAAGATCCTGGCAGGCTAGTTTATAGGGTTGCAAAAAAGTTGGACAAAACTTAGTGACTAAACAAATTGGCTAATAATTTCAACAAATGAACCACACTAATGAAAGTATTATTGTTAGGGAAACAGTGTGTATGGGGAAGAAGTGGGAATTAAGTGGAATAAATTCATTTAGATAATGTTATTTCATTATGAAGGGGAAATGTGTTACTAACCAAGTTTTTTGCAGGTTAAGAGACAGTTAAATGTAAATTCAAATTAAGCAAACATACTCACTTTACTTTTATTGCAACGTGTTATTGTTACAAATATATTGAAATGTTATTTTAATTTACTCTTCCATATTGCAAATTGTAAAAACACACAACTATAAATACTTTTATATGAATCCCAGAAGAGTCGTTCCATTTTGTTATTTAGGTTTGATTCATTACCTTCTTCATAGTACTTCTTATTTAATAAAATTCTTCTCATTAAAAATGATTTTGAGTGTTTTACTTTTCCCTTTTTTATGATGACTTGATAATTTATAAACATTTTATAATTCACTTACAACACAAAAGATAGAATATGATAAAGAAATAACACTATTATCATGTTGTTAGTATAGATTATCCGTAGATTGCAAACTAGAAGTGAGTGAAGTGAATTCAGTCACTCAGTGGTGTCTGACTCTTTGCGACTCCATGGACTGTAGCCTACCAGGCTCCTCAGTCCATGGAGTTTTCCAGGCAAGAGTACTGGAGTGGGTTGCCATTTCCTTCTCAAGGGGATCTGCAGCCTAGAACATCACCTTATATTTGGCATATAACATTTATAAAACATTTAATTTTAAAGTAAGTATAACAAGTTTTTCAAAGAATTTATCGAGGGAAGGAACATTATTCATTCTATTTAATCAAAGGAGAAATGAGAATATATTCATATAATTCCCACCACTGTTTAAGAGTGAAAAGAGGATATATCTTGAGTTTTTATATAAGCCCCTAACATTGCTATTAAATCACACAATATTTTTATTCCTGATAAATACTATTTGTTTTTTACATTTGTTGCTAGAATTTAGTCCCAGGGATTTATTTAGAGTGTGCCATATCATATTAAACTAATAGTAAAGATTTCTCAGTTTTTCAGAATCTAGGAATCTTGTAAGTTTTGATTTTCCAGGAGCATCCTTAATATTTTGTAGAGAACTTTGGTCATCATCTTAAGTTTGCGGCTGTATGGGGGTGGGGGAAAATGGGGCCTTTCAATGAGATGATATGCTCACAGATGAATTGCAAAGGCTCCTCAAAGAGTAATTGAGATCTGTCCAAAGACCCAGAAGGACTCAGTCTGAAATCTATTCTCTTAGGAATCTTTTGATTATCTAGTGTTAACATGACTTAAAGATATTCTGAGAAGCCATAGAAAACAAAAATTAATATAACACAGAACTAAATTCATGCATTATTATCAAAATATGTTCATCAGACTATGGTCTTATTAAAGTTTTTTTTTTTTCTTTCTGAAACAAAATCTATTTAAGTAGGCCAATCACAAACACTGTGATATATGATGAATCTTGAATCAAAATTTTGTGTATTTCTTCATTTACTTTGCTTTCACTAGCCAAGTAATGCAAATAATGAGGGAAAGCAAATAATCATAAATAGAGAAACAAGTCAACAGAGGCCACATATATACCACACATCTGTGAAACATTAATTTGTTAGTAAATAACAGCACAATTATTTGATAATTTTGACCCAAGAAATAAAAGCGCAACCATAAATAAATATCCAGCATCTGAATGCAATACAGATTTATTTAGAATAATTATTCTAATAATTGATATTAGTACTTAATTCTATAAGATATTTTATGTCCCTTATGATTCATTATAATTAACATCATTATCATTATTATTGTATAATTAGCATTACCTATCAAGTATTAAGTTTCCCTGGTGGCTCAGATGGTAAAGAATCCGCCAGTGTGGCTATCACATGAGCAAGCAAATATGACAAAGAAACTTGTCACATGTGAAATGGAGCTAATCCACAGAAGCCGCCACCACCCTGTGGCTGAGACATATGTCAAAGAATACAGGTGGGCCACAAAAACTACATATTATGTAATCAAGAAGTTTACATGAAAGTGCTAGTGTGCAATAGATGGTCCACAAGAAATGGTATGCTGGGCAGTTGGTGAGACTCACTAGAAAGTGAGCATTAACACTCTTTCATGGGTAGTCACACTATAGGAGGAAAAGTGAAAATGAAAGTTGCTCAGTAGTGTCTGGATCATTGTTCCCCAGGGGCTGTAGCCCACCAGGCTCCACTGTCTGTGGGATTATCCAGGCAAGAATACTGGAGTGGGTTGCCATTCATTTCTCCAGGCAATCTCCTCAAGCCAGGAATCAAGCTGGGATCTCCTGCATTGCAGGCAGATGATTTACCATCTGAACCACCCAAAAAGTCCATATAGCTGTAGATCAACATCAAACCCAGAAAACAGTTAATGATACAGTATTTTATAAACACCTCATCCAGTTTCATCAGTGTTTACATGTACTCATTTGTGTCTGTGCATTTTGTTGTTGTTCCGTCGCTCAGTCATGACTGACCTTTTGTGATCCCATGGACTGCAGCAAGGCAGGCATCCCTGTCCCTTAGCATCTCCAGCAACTTGCTCAAACTCATGTCCATTGAGTTGATGATGCCATCCAACCATCATGTCCTCTCTCATTCCCGTCTGCACCTGCCTTCAATCTTTCCCAGCGTCAGAGTCTTTTCTAACGAGTGAGCCCTATGCATTAGGTGGCCAAAGTATTGGAGCATCAGCTTTAGCATCAGTCCTTCCAATGAAAATTCAAGATTGATTTCCTTTAGGATTGATTGGTTGGATCTCCTTGCAGTCCAAGGGACTCTCAAAAGTCTTCTCCAACACTACAGTTGAGAAGCATCAATTCTTTGGTGCTCAACTTTCTTTACGGTCCAACATTCACATCCATACATAACTACTGGAAGAAGCATATGTTTGACTCTATGGACCTTTGTTAGCAAAGTAATGCCTCTGCTTTTTAATACGTTGTCTAGGCTTGCATTAGCTTTTCTTCCAAGGAGCAAACATCTTTTAATTTAATGGCTGAAGTGACCATCTGCAGTGATTTGGAGCCCAAGAAAATAAAGTCTGTCACCGTTTGCACATTGTTTTCTCATCTATTTGCCATGAAAAAATGGGACTGGATACCATGATCCTCATTTTTTGAATGCTAAGTTTTAAGACAGCTTATTCACTCTCCTCTTTCACCTTCATTAAAAGGCTCTTTAGTTCTTTGCTTTCTGCCATAAAGGTGGTGTCTTCTGCATATCTGAGATTATTATTTCTCCCAGTAATTTTGATTCCAGCTTGTGCTTCATCCAGACCGACATTTCACAAGATGTAATCTGCATATAAATTAAATAAACAGGGTGACAATATACAGCCCTGAGATACTTCCTTCTCAATTTTGAACCAGTCTGTTCCATTTCTGGTTCTAACTATTGCTTCTTGACCTTCATAAAGGTTTCGTAGGAGGCAGGAATTCACATCTCTTTAAAATTTTTCAGTTTTTAGTGATCTACACAGTCAAAGGCTTTGGTGTAGTCAATGAAACAGAAGTAGATGTTTTTCTCGAATTCTCTTGGTTTTATATGACCTAGCAGATATTGGCAATTTGAGTTCTAGTTCTTTTGCCTTTTCAATATCCAGCTTGAAAATCTGGAAATTCTTGTTTCATATACTACTGAAACCTAGCTTGGAGAATTTTAAGCATTATTTTGCTAGGATGTGAAATGAGTAAAATTGTGTGGTAATTTGAACATTCTTTGGCATTGCACTTTGGGATTGGAATGAAAACTGATATTTTCCCATCCTGTGGCCACTGCAGTTTTCCAAATTTGCTGACATATTGAGTACAGCACTTTCACAGCATCATCTTTTAAGATTTGAAATGGCTAAGCTGGAATTCCATTACCTCCACTACTTCTGTTCATAGTGATGCTTCCTAAGGCCCACTTGACTTCGCACTCCAAGACGTCTAGTTCTAGGTTAGTGATCACAGTGTCATGGTTATCTGCTCATTAAGATCGTTTATGTATAGTTTTTCTGTATATTCTTGCCACCTCTTAATATCTTTTGCTTCTGTTAGGTCCACATCATTTTTTGTCCTTTATTGTGTCCACTTTGCTTGAAATGTTTCCTTGGTATCTCTAATTTTCTTGAAATGATATCTAGCCTTTCTCATTCTATTTTTTTTCCCTCTATTTCTTTGCATTGGTCACTTAGGAAGTCTTTCTTATCTCCGTGATATTCTTTGGAACTCTGCATTCAGATGGCTATATCCTTCCTTTTCTCCTTCGCCTTTCACTTCTCTTCTTTTCTCAGCTTTGTAAGGCCTCCTCAGACAACCATTTTGTCTTGAACCATTTATTTATTTATTGAAGGAATGGTTTTGATCACTGACTCCTGTACAATGTTACAAATCTCTGTCCATAGTTCTTCAGGCACTATCAGATCTAATCCCTTGAATCTGATTGTCACTTCCACTGTATAATCATAAGGGATATGATTTATGTCGTAAATGATAAACCTTGTTGTTTTATCTACTTTCTTCAATTTAAATCTGAATTTGGCAATAAGGAATTCATGATCTGGGACACAGTCAGCTCCCAGTCTTGTTTTTGCTGACTGAAGAGAGCTTCTCCATCTTGGCTGCAAAGATATAATCAATCTGATTTTGGTATTGACCATCTGGTGATGTCCATGTTTAGAGTCATCTCTTGTGTTGTTGGAAGAGGTTGTTTGCTATAACAAATGGATTCTCTTTGGAAAATTCTGTTAGCCTTTACGCTGCTTCATTTTGTACTCAAAGTTAACCTTGCCTGTTATTCCTGGTATTTCTTGACTTCTGACTTTTGCATTCTAGTGCCTTATGATGAAAAGGACACCTTCTTCTTCTTTTGTTTTGGTGTTAATTCTAGAAGGTCTTGTACATCTTCATAGAACCGTTCAACTTCAGATTTTTTAGCGTTAGCGGTGTGTGTGTGCTGAGCTCTATCTAATCTGATCCCATGTATATATGTGTGTGATCCCACACAGTCAAAATACAAACTATCCTGTCACCACAGGAAAACGCCCTTACTTCCCCTTTAGAATTGTATTCATCTGCTCCACCACTGTCCTTTTCCTTTGTTAATTTCTAATCTGTTCTCCATTTCTATAATTTATCTTTTCAAGGGTAGTATGTAAGTGAAATTGCACAGTATGTGAACTTTTAAGATTGGATGTTTTTTTTTCCCTAAGTATAATGTCCTTAAAATGCATTCAGGTAGTTACATGCATCATTCATTGGTTCCTTTTTATTACTGAGTAGCATTTTGTATAGATGTACCACCATTTGCATAACCATCTATTTGTTGAAGGAAATTGTCAATGTTTCTTGTTTTGAGCTTTTAAAAATAAATTTGTTAAGAACCTTAGTGTTCAAGCTTTTGTGCAAACACAAGTTCCTTTTTTATTTTATTTTTTTTCTGGGATAAATGCCCAAGAATATGATCATTAGGTTATAAGATAAATGCATATTTAGTATTATAAGAAACTGCTGAAATATTTTCCATAGTGCTGTTCCGTTTTATATTTCATAAGCAATGCACATGAGATACTGCTTCTTTTCATTTTTGCCAACATTTGGCATTTTTATTATTTTTTTAACCTTAGTCACTCTAATATAAATGTAGTAATAACTCATTGTGGTTTTAATTTGCATTCCCCTAATGACTAATGATGTTAAACATCTTTTCTTGTGCCTCTAAGATTTTAAAAACAGCGTTACTTCATAATTCAATGAATATTGAATATAACTATGTAGTCTTTACTTAGTAATTCTGATTACAAGTCAAAATAAAAGCTCTCATAATGTTCCCTTGTGATTTATATGCATTTATGAGGTTCATGAAATACAAATCACATAAAAGAAGATGTAGTTAGAACAAAACCTCATTAATCTGTTTTCCTTTATTGCATGACATATTATAATTCATGCAAATGCTGCTATTTTGTCTAAATGGATTCTTTTTAAAAATTTTTCTACAAAATGATGTTTTGAGATATTGAATTGAAAGTAAGAAAGGAAATTAGAAAGAATACAGACTTTCATTTATATTTTGTTTACATTTTCAATAAGCACAAAGCAAATATATTTGTTAATTTGGAATACATGCATATATGTGTGCATGCATGCTAAGTTGCTTAAGTTGTGTCCAACTGTTTATGACCCCTGGACTGTAGCCCAACAGGCTTCTGTATCCGTTGGATTCTCCAGGCAAGAATACTGGAGTGAGTTGCCATGCCCTCCTCAAGGGGATCTTCCCAACCCAGGGATCAAACCCCAGTCTCTTATGTTTCCTGCATTGGCTATCGAGTTCTTTACCACTAGTTTCATCTGGGTAGCCCATATATATGTATACATATTTATATTTATATGTATTAATATACACAAACTTCAGGACTGTAGGTCAGTCCAGGTAGGGAACAGAACCAAAGGTTTGGTGAGAAGAGGTTTCTATTTGCATTTAACACTCTTATTATTTTCTTAAATCAGTATCTGATTATCCCTTTGTCTCTCTCTCCACCAGCAATGCTTCTCATCCCAGAAATGTTAGTAAATTGTGTAATTATGATATCACCAGAGGCCACAAATTTCCTCTGTCTCTTTTTCTTTAGAAAATGAGATTATTTTAATAATCCTGGTGGCTCAGAAAGTTAAGAATCCATCTGCAATGCAGGAGACCTGGGTTCTATCCCTAGGTCAGGAAGATCTCCTGGAGAAGGAAATGGCAACCCACTCCAGTATTCCTGCCTGGAGAATCCAATGGAATGAGAATCCTGGCCAGCTACAATCTATGGGGTAACAAAAGAGTCAGATACAACTGAATGACTAACACATTTTCAAATATGTGAGCAACCTATTCCCAGAACCACACGGAGGCATTTCCTAGGGCTACTCCTTATTTTAAAAAGTCATCGTTCTCTTCAGGGTTCAGGCAGAACATGGATAAAAATTTCAAGTTTGGGTACTTGAAGAAAGTTCAATAATGGAACTGTTTGGAATAATGTGTTAAAGAAATAGGGACAGATACCATGGAAAACTTAGCCACCTACACTGAAATTTACTGGGACCTTCTAGATAGACATGTCAGGCCCAGTTGGGGTAGGTAAATGCTTTTGACATTTTACAGTGGAATACTGCTGAGGATGTTCAATTTTACCTTTAACTTTCTGCTGTGTAAATGGATAAAAACACAATTTACAGAAATAAAAGAGTGGTTTATTTCCTCACATTTAAAAAAAAATACATCTTATCCTCTTTCTTGAACATAAAACTCATATAATATTAATAAAATTTTGTAGAACCTATCAGCTAACAAGCAGTCTTACGTGAAAATACTGGCTACTAAATGAAGAAACTAGTAAGACTACTACGAAAATTTTAGTTAATGCCTTAGCAACCCATGACATGTATCTATGTTCAAACACATACACAGATACATAATAACTTCAAATTGGATTGTTCTCTGCCTCTAACAATACTAACGATTAATTCTTGTCTACTGCTGCTCTTAATGTACAAAAACTATTCTAAGCACCGTACTTCTATTAAGTAATTTGTGGTTGAGTCTAGCTTATTTAGGAGTCTATGCTCTCAACCACTGTACTAAATATCAAAATACCATTGCACAAAACAGATCAGATTACAACAAAAACCTTATGTTTAAGATAATTTTTTGAAAATATAATTATCTCTGAGAATGTCTTACTCGCTGAAAAGTATTCTTTGAAATGTTAGATAAAGGGCAAGCCATCAATAGCTTTAACCTCACAAATATTTGCATTTTTTAAAATCATGTTCAAGCAAAGCTTTTTGAGAATAACAAAAAGGCTGCCTTTAGCACCATGAAAAGAAAAAAATAAACTGAGAAGAGGTACATGATTCAAACTAACAACCCCATCTGTGAGGACAAATAAATGTTACCTGTGTGTCTTTTGGAAATAGTTGTTGTGTATAAGTAAAGCTAAATAATGTAATTGACTGTCTTTTGATGTTTTTTCTTATAGAGTTCACTTTTTACCTAAGAAGGGAAGTAACTCTTCAAGATAAGACATTTAAGATAACATGAAAGAAAATATCGGTTGGATTGGTTTCATTTTTTAAAGTTTTGCTTTCAATAGAGTCTAAAGGTTGAATGGTCATGCACGGAAGCTTGAACAAGTATTGATGCTCATCAAATGTTATTGTGAAAATGACAAAAAAGTCAGTTTCCTCTCTTGCAAATCTGGATTAAATTGACTGAATTTTGTTTATTAGCATTGATAGAACATTCTTTATTATTGTGACTCATAGGTAGACATTTACATGTTCATGTTATAAAAGTGTTTTAATTTTTTTATTTAAATTTTATTTAGATTTATTAAATTTAAATTTTTATTTTTACTTTATTTTACTTTACAATACTATATTGGTTTTGCCATATATTGACATGAATCCACCAGGGTATACATGAGTTCCCAATCCTGAACCCCCCTCCCACCTCCCACCCCATATCATCTCTATGGATCATCCCCGTGCATCAACCCCAAGCTTCCTGTATCCTGTATCGAACTATAGACTGGCGATTTTTTTCTTACATGATAGTATACATGTGTCAGTGTCATTCTCCCAAATCATCCCACCCTCTCCCTCAGAGTCAAAAAGTCCATTCTATATTCCACGCAAATAGAGACCAAAAGAAAGCAGGAGTAGCAATACTCATATCAGATAAAATAGACTTTAAAACAAAGACTGTAAAAAGAGACAAAGAAGGCCACTACATAATGACCAAAGGATCAATTCAAGAAGAAGATATAACAATTATAAATATATATGCACCGAACATAGGAGCACCACAATATGTAAGACAAATGCTAACAAGTATGAAATATCAATAACCTTAGATATGTAGATGATACCACCCTTATGGCAGAAGTGAAGAGGAACTAAAAAGCCTCTTGATGAAAGTAAAAGAGGAGAGTGAAAAAGTTGGCTTAAAGCTCAACATTCAGAAAATGAAGATCATGACATCCAGTCCTATCACTTCAAGGGAAATAGAGAAACAGTGGAAACAGTCTCAGACATTATTTTCTGGGGCTCCAAAATCACTGCAGATGGTGATTGCAGCCATGAAATTAAAAGATGCTTACTCCTTGGAAGGAAAGTTATGGCCAACCTAGATAGCATACTCAATAGCAGAGACATTACTTTGCCGACTAAGGTCCGTCTAGTCAAGACTATTGTTTTTCCAGTAGTCATGTATGGATGTCAGAGTTGGACTGTGAAGAAGGCTGAGCGCGGAAGGATTGAAGCTTTTGAACTGTGGTATTGGAGAAGACTCTCGAGAGTCCCTTGAACTGCAAGGAGATCCAACCAGTCCATTCTGAAGGAGATCAACCCTGGGATTTCTTTGGAAGGAATGATGCTAAAGCTGAAACTCCAGTACTTTGGCCACCTCATGCGAAGAGTTGACTCATTAGAAAAGACTCTGATGCTGGGAGGGATTGGGGGCAAGAGGAGAGGGGGACGACCGAGAATGAGATGGCTGGATGGCATCACAGACTCGATGGACGTGAGTCTGAGTGAACTCCGGGAGTTGGGGATGGACAGGGGGCCTGGTGTACTGCAATTCGTGGGGTCGCAAAGAGTCAGACACGACTGAGAGACTGAACAAGTATGAAAGGGGAAATTAACAATAACACAGTAATAGTGGGAGACTTTAATACCCCACTCACACCTATGGACAGATCAACTAAGCAGAAAATTAACACAGAAACGCAAACTTTAAATGATACAGTAGACCAGCTAGACCTAATTGATATCTATAGTNGGAAATTAATAATAACACAATAATAGTGGGAGACTTTAATACCCCACTCACACCTATGGACAGATCAACTAAGCAGAAAATTAACACAGAAACACAAACTTTAAATGATACAGTAGACCAGCTAGACCTAATTGATATCTATAGTATATTTCACCCCAAAACAATGAATTTCACCTTTTTCTCAAGTGCTTATTGAACATTCTCCAGGATAGATCACATCCTGGGCCATAAATATAACCTTGATAAATTCAAAGGAATTTAAATCATTCCAAGCATCTTTTCTGACCATAATACATTAAGATTAGATCTCAATTACAGGAGAAAAGCTATTAAATATTCCAACATATGAAGGATGAACAACACGCTTCTGAATAACCAACAAATCACAGAAGAAATCAAAATATGCATAGAAACTAATGAAAATGAAAACACAACAACCCAAAACCCTACACAAAACCTGTGGGACACTATAAAAGCAGTGCTAAGAGGAAAATTCATAGCAATGCAGGCATACCTCAAGAAACAAGAAAAAAGTCAAATAAATAACCTAACTCTACACCTAAAGCAACTAGAAAAGGAAGAAATAGAGAACCCCAGAGTTAGTAGAAGGAAAGAAATTGTAAAAATTAGGGCAGAAATAAATGCTAAAGAAACAAAAGAGACCATAGCAAAAATCAACAAAACCAAAAGCTGGTTCTTTGAAAGGAAAATAAAATTGACAAACCATTAGCCAGACTCATCAAGAAACAAAGGGAGAAAAATCAAGTTAGTAAAATTAGAAATGAAAATGGAGAGATCACAACAGACAACACAGAAATACAAAGGATCATGAGACTGCTATCAGCAATTATATGCCAATAAAATGGACAATGTGGAAGAAATGGACAAATTCTTAGAAAATATAACTTTTCAAAAATGAACCAGGAAGAAATAGAAAATCTTAACAGACCCATCACAAGCACGGAAGTTGAAACTGTAATCAAAAATCTTTCAGCAAACAAAAACCCAGGTCCAGATGGTTTCACAGATGAATTCTACCAAAAATTTAGAGAAGAGTTCACACCTATCCTACTCAAACTCTTTCAGAAAATTGCAGAGGAAGGCAAACTTCTTAACTCATTCTATGAGGCCACCATCACCCTAATACCAAAACCTGACAAAGATCTCACCATAAAAGAAAACTACAGGCCAATATCACTGATGAACATAGATGGAAAAATCCTTAACAAAATTCTAGCAATCAGAATCAAACAACACATTAAAAAGATCATACACCATGACCAAGTGGGCTTTATCCCAGGGATGCAAGGATTCTTCAATATCCACAAATCAATCAATGTAATTCACCACATTAACAAATTATAAAATAAAAGCCATATGATTATCTCAATAGATGCAGAGAAAGCCTTTGACAAAATTCAACATCTATTTATGATAAAAACTCTCCAGAAATCAGGAATAGAAGGAACATACCTCAACATAATAAAAGCTATATATGACAAACCCACAGCAAACATTATCCTCAATGGTGAAAAATTGAAAGCATTTCCCCTAAAGTCAGGAACAAGACAAGGGTGCCCACTTTCACCACTACTATTCAACATAGTTTTGGAAGTTTTGGCCACAGCAGTCAGAGCATAAAAAGAAATAAAAGGAATTTAAATTGGAAAAGAAGTAAAACTCTCACTGTTTGGAGATGACATGATCCTTTACATAGAAAACCCTAAAGACTCCACCAGAAAATTACTAGAGCTAATCAATGAAAATATTAAAGTTGCAGGATATAAAATCAACACTCAGAAATCCCTTGCATTTCTATACACTAATAATGAGAAAGTAGAGAAAGAAATTAAGGAAACAATTCCATTCACCATCGCAACGAAAAGAATAAAATACTTAGGAGTATACCTACCTAAAGAAACTAAAGACCTATATATCGAAAACTATAAAACACTGATGAAAGAAATCAAAGAGGACACTAATAGATGGAGAAATATTCCATGTTCATGGATCGGAAGAGTCAATATAGTGAAAATGAGTATACTACCCAAAGCAATCTACAGATTCAATGCAATCCCCATCAAGCTACCAACAGTATTTTTCACAGAACTAGAACAAATAATCTCAAGATTTGTATGGAAACACAAAAAGCCGCGAATAGCAAAAGCAATCTTGAGAAAGAAGAATGGAACTGGAGGAATCAACTTGCCTGACTTCAGGCTCTACTACAAAGCCACAGTCTTTAAGATAGTATGGTGCTGGCACAAAGACAGAAATATAGATCACTTGAACAAAATAGAAAACCCAGAGATAAATCCATACACCTATGGACGTCTTATCTTTGACCAAGGAAGCAAGAATATACAATGGATTAAAGACAATCTCTTTAACAAATGGTGCTGGGAAAACTGGTTAACCACTTGTAAAAGAATGAAACTAGATCACTTTCTAACACCATACACAAAAATAAACTCAAAATGGATTAAAGATCTAAACGTAAGACCAGAAACTATAAAACTCCTTGAGGAGAACATAGGCAAAACACTCTCCACCATAAATCACAGCAGGATCCTCTATGACCCACCTTCCAGAATACTGGAAATAAAAGCAAAAATAAACAAATGTGACCTAATTAAAACTAAAAGCTTCTGCACAACAAAGGAGACTATAAGCAAGGTGAAAAGACAGCCTTCAGAATGGGAGAAAGCAACTGACAAAGAACTATTCTCAGAAATATACAAGCAACTTATGCAGCTCAATTTTAGAAAAATAAACTACCCAATCAAAAAATGGCCCAAAGAACTAAATAGACATTTCTCCAAAGAAGACATACAGATGGCTAACAAACACATGAAAAGATGCTCAACATCACTCATTATCAGAGAAATGCAAATCAAGACCACAATGAGGTACCACTTCACACCAGTCAGAATGGCTGCGATCCAAAAGTCTACAAGCAATAAGTGCTGGAGAGGATGTGGAGAAAAGGGAACCCTCTTACACTGTTGGTGGGAATGCAAACTAGTACAGCCACTATGGAGGGCAGTGTGGAGATTCCTTAAAAAATTGCAAATAGAACTGCCCTATGACCCAGCAATCCCACTGCTGGGCATACACAC
>SJYW01035002.1:208998-248887 GCA_006410735.1 Raphicerus campestris
AAGTGGTGCTGGGAAAACTGGTCAACCACTTGTAAAAGAATGAAACTAGAACACTTTCTAACACCATACACAAAAATAAACTCAAAATGGATTAAAGATCTAAATGTAAGACCAGAAACTATAAAACTCCTAGAGGAGAACATAGGCAAAACACTCTCCACCATAAATCACAGCAGGATCCTCTATGACCCACCTTCCAGAATACTGGAAATAAAAGCAAAAATAAACAAATGTGACCTAATTAAAACTAAAAGCTTCTGCACAACAAAGGAGACTATAAGCAAGGTGAAAAGACAGCCTTCAGAATGGGAGAAAGCAACTGACAAAGAACTATTCTCAGAAATATACAAGCAACTTATGCAGCTCAATTTTAGAAAAATAAACTACCCAATCAAAAAATGGCCCAAAGAACTAAATAGACATTTCTCCAAAGAAGACATACAGATGGCTAACAAACACATGAAAAGATGCTCAACATCACTCATTATCAGAGAAATGCAAATCAAGACCGCAGTGAGGTACCATTTCACACCAGTCATAATGGCTGCGATCCAAATGTCTACAAGCAATAAATGCTGGAGAGGGTGTGGAGAAAAGGGAACCCTCTTACACTGTTGGTGGGAATGCAAACTAGCCACTATGGAGAACAGTGTGGAGATTTCTTTAAAAATTGCAAATAGGACTGCCTTATGACCCAGCGATATCATGCTGGGAATACACACTGAGGAAATCAGAATTGAAAGAGACACGTATTACCCCAATGTTCATTGCAGCACTGTTTATAATAGCCAGGACATGGAAACAACCTAGATGTCCATCAGCAGATGAATGGATAAGAAAGCTGTGGTACATATACACAATGGAGTATTACTCAGCCATTAAAAAGAATATTCAAATCAGTTCTAATGAGTTGGATGAAACTGGAGCCAATTATACAGAGTGAAGTAAGCCAGAAATAAAAACATCAATACAGTATTCTAAAAGTGTTTTTAAATGATTTATGCTTTGAAGTGAGTCTGAGTGAACTCCAAGAGATGGTGATGAACAGGGAGGCCTGGTGTGCTGCGATTCATGGGGTTGCAAAGAGTCAGACATGACTGAGCGACTGAACTGAACTGAACTAATGCTTTGAAGTAAATAGTACCTGATGAGGGATTGGTAAACAGGTATTATCAGAGTACTGAGCCTTTTACTTATGAACATATGAGAAACATGAGTATACTTTTGGACTATATGTTTTAAAAAGTCAATTAGAAACATACTGTAACATAAAATGGTTTGTTTTCTGAAGTGATTCCTTGATGTGGTTGATGATATTACATAAAGAGGAGAATTGTACGTTATGGAGAGGTCTGTAAATAACAGTATAGAAAAAGGGAGCTTACAGTGGCATCTATTCTCCATCCTGCACCACAGGGCTTAGGGTGAAGTCTTATTGTTGGGAACATGACATTTCCAAATATCAAAATTATTTAATGTAGGCATTTTGAGATGGGTATAATCCATCTTTGAATTTCACCTGTCAGTATTCTGCTATTTGGATTACCCCTGACAAAGCACTGAGGATATAAACAATTTCCTTTCTCTGCATCAAATCTTTTGCAGTTCTGGAGCTTGGAGATTATGAAGTTTTATCATTTCATCATAAATTTGGCATGAGTGTTAGCATTCTCAAGTGTCTCTGACACTGGAGTGGCAATCTGCCACATGACTTTTTGAGATAGAGACTTGTATAGAGTTGTAAACTTTGAACACTGTACAAAGATAATAATAGTTTACTTCAGAATTTAGATTTGTTGGTTACTTTGTTGTTTTGGGCATAATTTAATATAGGAGAAATTGTATATGTTTCAGTGTTAACAGGAAGGGGTAATCAAGAATTAGGCTTTGAAGGTACATACAGGCCAAAATAGGATAAATTTGTACAATCTCCCTGAAAAGCTGAAAGACAAGGAGACACAGAACCTTTGTAAAGGGACTGCGTTTTTTTGTCATATGAGAACCAAAGGGCAGAGACAAATTTTATGGTGATTACAAGGAAGAAATTGAGATCATGATCATATGAAGGGTTCAGAGAGAACAAAGTGCAAATAAAGTAGATTGGTGTCCATTTAGGACTATTGGCTAGTCAGCAAAATACATAGGGATAGAGTGGAGGGCAATTAGGATTTCGTGTAGAGAACTTTTAAAATAATTTTCCAGGGAAACTAACTGTAAAATAATCATTACATGACTCTATGATGTGTACCACTAATATGACTATATGAATTAATATTTACTGAAATTAGAAATAATGGTTTGACATACTTATTAATCAATGATCTTTTAAAATTATAAACACTAATATAATATATCTCTAACATCTAAGCTTACTGTCCTTTTTTACTTAACTATTTTTTCCTAGAAAAGTAGATAAATCATGACCTATATTTAATCTCTTTTAATTTTGGAACATACATGTTAGGTGTGAAACCATTTTTTAGATTCAGCAGCATTATGAACTGAATTGCTCCCATCGTCAAAAAACAATTCATATACTGAAGTCTTAATTCCTAGTAGTTTATGATGTCACTATTCTAGGATATATAGCCTTTTAAAAGGTAGTTAAAATAGAATAAAATCTTAAGGCTGGGGCCCTAATGCAGTCTGACAGGTGTCCTCATTAGAAGAACATGAGATAACAGGCACACGCACACAAAGAGGAAAGACCAGGTGAAGAGGAAGCAATAAGCCTCCAGTAGCCTAGGAAAGAGTCTCCAGGTGAAACCAAACTTGCAGTCACATGTATGTTGCATTTCCAGCCTCCATAACTGTAAGAAATATGCATTTGTCCCTTACACTACCCCATGGTATTTTGTTATGACAGCCCTAGCAGGTTAATACCATGCCTTAAACATTAAGAAACTACATTAAATCACCGAAACCCTTCAGCTAAATAGTGAAACATGCATGGCTTATATGTTCTATAAAATATAAGAAATATTTTGTCAAGCAAAATAAAATGTTAGTGAGATTAAAGTAAATTTATAAATGAAGAGATATCAAAAATGAGGATAGGATTTTAAATTAAAAAAAAAACAACCTGAAGTCTACATTGTCTCTATTTCTATTAATTGAATTTGTTTTACACACACATATACACACATGGACACATACACTGCCAACATTTAAGGACATCACTCTTATCTTCAAGACTGTAAAGCTCAACTTTCTTTCTTAGTGCTTCCATTTACTTTCCTACCATCAGTGAATGTGATTCTTAGCCTATAAAAATTTCCTTTGGCCTTTTAAAACTTTAGTTTTCTTGTCTCTAAAATATGCATAATAATGTCTTCCTAGTCTCTCTTACAGTGATGATGATCAAATGAAATAATGATCATAAAGGCCCTTTTTGAATATTACAAAGACTGATAAAAAATGTTGGAAACTGTAACTGACTAAAAAAGGGCTTTAATGAGGTATAATTGTTTTACTTCAATGAATTCTTTTGTGTATGTGTGTGTGTGTAAGGACACTGAGGCATCAAATTGTTTATAAATTCAATAGCTGAGAAAGAATAAGGCCATTCCTTTGACCTGCGTTGCATTTTTCTTGATATGGTAAATATTTTTTTAGTTACTCATTAAGATTAAAATGGGTTTGACTATGTAGGAGTCAGATTTCCATTTGATTGAATGCCTGAAAGGGAAGATTTTCTTAAATTTAATACAAATTAATCTGCCAATATAAAAATATGATTAAAGAGACCATAAAATATCCTCATTATGCATGGTTTTCAAGTTTCACAAAAGATAACATTTTCAAACCATAATTTTCATTATTTTAATTTACTTTCCCTTCTAAGTAGAAGTCTTGTACAGACTTCATAATTTATTATTCTCTGTTTTAAAAGACTTGAACTGATATAAAGTTTTTCTGACTATACATCAGTGTTGAATAAGCTTGGTTATTTCCATGTAATTCTATTTTAATCATTGGCTTTCCTGGACAATTTAATTATCATACTTGAACAAAGTATATCTTGATTTAATTAGAAACACAGGAAAGAATTCACCAACCAGAGGCCAGGGCACTAAATAGCCATTTAGAATAATATTTTAGAAATTGAATAGAGATGACTATAACTTGTTTTAGAGAGTTGCTCATAAGTAGTTATGGAAGAGAAGTATATTAATATTAATAAAAAGTTACACACCTAGCTTTAAGCTGTTTATTTTTAATATTTACATTAAAATATATGAAAAACATAAAGAACAATTTAAAAATAGCATTTGAAGAAAAATGATAAAAACTTAACAATCCCACTGAGATTTTGTATACCTACACTCTCAGACATTCACATGCTATACAATATGATCTGCCAAAGTACATGGCCTAAAATAAAATAATAATTATGCTAATCATGCCACCTAAGTGATCATATCTCCTGCAATCAAATTGAAGTGGTGGTGTCCTTTTCTTTGACTCAGCTGATCATTACCATCTTTTAAATAAATCTCTTCTGCCTGCTCTTTTGAGACATAGCCTGAGCAGCAGAGGTATTGATTTCTGTGTAATTATTATAAATGTTAAGTTGCTATTACTGATGCATATGGTAGTAATGCTTTATTCATCTCAAGAAAAAGATAATTTTTTTTGGTGTTGTTGTTGTTTGTTTTTGCTTCAGAGACATGCACATGAATGTTGAAAAAGAGATTTTCAGCTACATGAGAAAATGAAGAAGATATCTTGCAATGAGATATGCACTGTCTCTAGCATACACTTGCACTGTTGAGCACCATCAGATAAGAGCATCTTTCAGCTGCTGTGCAAACCTCTATGGCACATGATATTGGTAATGCAACGTTCATGCCTCAGGCAGATTATTCATATTTAGCAATTTAAAAGTAAGGATCAGAAAAAACAAACAAACAAACAAACGTTTGGTTTCTCTAAACCTCAGGTCAGATGGCAAGCAATCAACATTAACCAATTATCTAAATACAGTAGAAATATGCTTTTGTTTATCTTTGTTTCTCAGTTGATGCCTATAATCACACTACAGCTTACAGTAAAGATTTTGAGTTAAACAGACTTCAGGTTACAACCAAAAATAACATCACACATTAAACTACAATTAGATCAATTACCCATGCCAATTCTAAAAGATTATTGTGCAGAATACGCTTCATGTAGCAGATTCAGGACTGTAATTATTAGAAAGAACTGCTTGTGAGGTGCCCCTTGGCTGGTGCTTGGGGACTTGATTCTGGATTGGGTTCTGACCATTTCCTGAAATGGAATGTACAAAGCTGGACGGAATGTCAGATTAAATATGTTAAAATGTATGTATGCTTTACATGAAGGTTTTTATACACATTTCTGGAAAATTAGGAAAAGAACACACACACACAGACATATACACAAAGTTTGCATTGAGAATTTTTAAATGTGAATTTTTTCCCTGGCTAGAAAACATATATTTTGCTCCAAAATA
Organism: Raphicerus campestris; assembly: GCA_006410735.1. Classification (NCBI taxonomy): domain Eukaryota; kingdom Metazoa; phylum Chordata; class Mammalia; order Artiodactyla; family Bovidae; genus Raphicerus; species Raphicerus campestris. Next base: position 214,475 of record SJYW01035002.1, read on the forward strand.
TACTATTACAAAGGTTTGTTTATTCATTCATACATCTAGAAAATAAACTGGCATGGAACATGCTGAGCCTGGAAGAAAGAACAAGGGAAATTACACCCCAAAGCAACTACAGAGCTAGTCAAAGTGAACTGGCATATATTAGCAGAATACAGGTGGGACAAAACTGTGAGGAAGACGTGTCAGGAAGAGCTAGAAAGAAATGCAGGATAAGGGAGGGTATATTGATTGGTGAGAATTTTCCTGGAATCCATAAAATATTGACTGTCTGGCAAAGACCCAATAAACCTGTTTCTAGGAAGAAGCCTGCAGCAATGAAGACATACCCTGAATGAGGTGGTTATGGCAGAGTGCCATAAAAGAGATTAAAATATTTAGAAATTGGGGATTCTAGAGTGAATATACTTCATGAGGCAGAAAATCTATGAGAAGTTTAGGTTTTATAAAAGATTCCAGAGAATAGACCATTTCCTAAATGTATAAAGAAATACACTGTGGGAGATATTCACATTCCTAAGAAGTTCAGTGAAAGTTACTCCTCCGCAGTCCAAAACTAAATATATCAGATGCTGTTATATGTGCTGAGTGTGTGAGTTGCTCAGTCATGTCTGACTCTTTGAGACCTCATAGTCTATGCCTGCCAGGCCCTTCTGTCCATGGAATTCTCCAGGCAAGAATACTGGAGGGGCTTGTCATTCCCTTCTTCACTGGATCTTACTGACCCAGGGATAGAATCTGGGTCTCCCACACTGCAGGCAGGTTCTTTATCATATGAGACACCACCAGCGCTCTGAGTGCTCAACACAATGGAAATAATTGTTGTTATTTAGTTCCTAAGTTGTGTACAACTGTGCTACTCCATCAACTGTAGCCACCAGCCTCCTCTGTCCATAGAATTTTCTAGGCAAGAATACCGGAATGGATTGCCATTTTCTTCTCCAGGGGACCTTCCTTATCCAGGGATCTAACCCACGTCTCCACGTCTCCTGTATTGGCAGACAGATTATTTTCCACTGATCCACCAAGGAAGCTCAATGGGAATGAAGTAATTTTTAAAATCAAATAGAGAAGAGCAGAGATGGTGGCACTTAAACATCACAATTAACATGGAAAAAGAGACAGAGATCAGTTTCACTGGAAAGTGTTAACTACACTTTCCTCTAACTTTCCCTTGGCGGGGTGGGGGAATCCTCCAGAATCTTGGAAATGATGCTTCCAAAACTTGCATGAATATGCTGGTCCAGTTAGTATAATGGGTACTAGACTGAATGTTGTGTTTTGCTGCCCAGCTCTCTTTACAAGAATGGGAAACTTAACCCTTTAACTCTGGAAGTGTTTCTGGTTCTTGATTTATTGAGTTTAATATAAACTCTATGCTTTCACTGATTCATGAATTTACAGATAATATTAAGGGAACACATTTTATGTGTTTGATTTGGCTTGGATTTGGAACTCTATTATAATAAACCATGCTAAGAAAACTGTGAATTCCATTTCAAGGAATCTAACATAGGACAGAGTAAGTGTGTGTGTAAGTATAGGTCCACTTAGTTTTAATAGATTGAATTTTTTAAACGAGATTGTGTCACAAATGCTAAATGCTGATGCAAATATATTTCTGTTAGTCAAACATCAAACTACAAACAAATAAAACAAAATTGAATTATGATACTGTTTCTTATTCAATACATGACCTTTGGCCAGTTATATCAATGTTCTGCTTTTCTATTCTTTAATACTCATATTATCACCTATCATATGGGGCTGTTATAAGCGCTAAATATGATTTTTATTTTAATATTTTTATCACAAAGACTTAGCACTGGTCCAAGTAAGTATATAAAAAAGGAAGTGATGTTACTTTACATTTCTACTTCACTTTGCTTTGACCACCTGGAGCCTGTTCTTGAAGCCTGTGTCTTTCTTAGAGTATAGTTGCTTTACAATGTTGTGTTAGTTTCTACTGTACAGCAAACTGAATTAGCTATACATATACATGATCCTCTCTTTGGATTTCCTTTCCATTTAGATCACCATAGAGTACTGAGTAGAGTTCCCTGTGCTATACAGTAGGTTCTTATTAGTATTTACTATATAAATACTATATATATGTCAGTTCCAATTTCCCTTGATATCCATACATTTGTTGTCTACATCTGTGTCTCTATTTCTGCTTTGTAAATAAGATTGCCCATGATACAGCCACTATGGAGAACAGTATGAAGTTTTCTTTAAAAACTAAAAATAGAACTACTGTGTGACCCAATAATCCCAGTACTTGGCATATACTCACAGAAAACCATAATTTAAAAAAAAAAAAACAAACAAACACGTGCACCCCAATGTTCATTGCAGCATTATTTACAATGGCCAGTACATAGAAGAATCTAAATGTACACCAACAGAGGAATGTATAAAGATGTGATGGAATGGAATATTACTAAGTCATAGAAAAGGAGTGAAACTGGGTCATTTGTGGAAACATGGGTGGACCTAGAGACTGTCATACAGAGTTAAGTAAGTCAAAAATACAACTATCATATATTGACACCATATATGTAAAATCTGAAAAAAAAAACTGGGCTAGATGATTTGGTAGTCTAATGAACTCTTAGCATACTGGGACCATGTCTACATGTTAATTTCCTATATGAACCACATTTAATGAGTGGTATTTGAGGAAAAATTCTTCAAGTTATATTTCAAAATATTATTTTGCTAAGTAAATTAAAACCAAAAGCTGCAATCTGAAGTTCTCAAATTCTGAAAGGTTTAGATACTATTTCCTTCCAAGAATTATTTGGAAAAACACTATTTTAGGGACTCAGTACATATGTCACCAACCTAGCAGTATTATTTGTTTATGAGCTAGTTATAAGACCAGAATATTTTAATAGATTCTGTTGACACAATTATGGCTTTACTTCCAATCAGGACAGTATAATCCTTAGTATAATAACATCATAAAACATTTAATTTAAAATTGCTTTATACATTTAATCTTTACATTTACAATCTTTTCAGACATAAATGTATAGTTTTAAAGAATTGAGCATTATATTTACATTTTTTAGATTTACAAATTTGGTCTTTACAATCTACCAAGACATTACTACATTTTCTTGTTCAATTGCTCAGTCTCTTTGCAACCCCATGGAATGCAGCATGCCCAGCTTCCCTGTCTATCACCAGCTCCCAGAGTTTGCTCAGACTCATGTTCATTGAGTTGGTGGTGCCATCCAACCATCTCATCCTTTGTTTTCCCCTTCTCCTGCCTTCAATCTTTCCCAGAATCAGGGTTTGTTTTTTTTTTTTTTTTTCCAGTGAGTCAGTTCTTCACATCAGATGATCAAATACTGGATCTTCAACTTCAGCATTTGCCCTTCCAGTGAATATTCAGAAGTGAATTCCTTTAGGATTGATTGGTTTGATTTTGTTACTGTCCAAGGGACTCAAGAGTCTTCTCCAATCCCACAAATTTTCATTGCTCAGCCTTCTTCATGGTCCAACTCTCACATCCTTACATGACTACTGGAAACATCATAGCTTTGACTATACAGATCTTTGTTGGCAAAGTAATGTCTCTGCTTTTTAATGTGCTGTCTAGGTTTGTCATAGCTTTTCTTCCAAGGAATAAGTATCTTTTCATTTCATGGCTGGAAGGGATTGACAAACAACTGCAATATTTATTCTTGCCTCAAGAACCCCATGAATAGTATAAAAGACAAACACATGACACTGGAAGATGAGGCCCCTCAGTGGGCAGGTGTCCAATATGATACTGGGGAAAATCAGAGAAATACCTCCAGAAAGAATAAAATGTGAGTACTAGAATATAAATACTATTATCTTGCTTTCAGAGTAAAGAGTTTGAGATACATTTGAAATGTGTCACTACATTATGTTTTATGTTTTAAAGACTACTCTTGGTTGCTCTATGGAGAGTAGATTATAGGAGGCCATAGTGGAAAATGCATGTAAGATTTTATAATAGTCCTAAGAGAGATGGGTAAAGGAGACATAAAATTAGGACCATGAGTTATCAGAGGGGCCATGAGCCATGACAATAACAATTTAAGTGATATTTTGAGCAAGAAACATAACTGGAGACAGGTAACAGTGTAACAGAAAGTCCAATCCAAGACATAAACCTAGACTTTAGTGAACAAGGAATGCTTGATGCAGGTGTATGTCTGTAATACTGCTTGTATGAGAGATATTCCTAATGTAAAGAAGGACTCTAAGGTGGAAATAAAAGTAATTACATATTGCTTAGTAAACAATACTATGAAGTAAAAATGATATTCAATTACAGACAAGAGTATAGCACATTTTAAAGCACAGTTATATTGGCAATTATTTCCAATAATTCTCTGCATTGATATTTCATTTTCATGGTTGCTTTCATAGTTATTTCTCAAGTTTTTCTTTCTTGCAATCTTACTTTCTAATGAGTCTCTTCTATGAGGGCAGTCACCACAGAAAATCCTCCACTGTTCAAGATCCACTTTATTGAAGTATCTTTATCTAATGCATTGCTAATGAAAGCTGCTTCCTCAAATATATTCTAAAAATTACTATTGCTCCTCCTTATTGACTAACCAGAAATGTTTTTTCTCCTTCTGTGTGTAACTGTGTAGTATTCTGCTTTGTGTCTTTGAAATTTCTTTGCCTTTATTAATCTTTCCCTAACTCTGTACAACCCCTAACTCCCATGCAACATACACACACGTGCACAAATATGCACGTACGTACACACTCCTTTGAAATCAGACTGTATTTTGTGCCATTTTGTCTGAAAGAATGACTCCTTAATTCAGATCTAGCTGGAAAGCATTTTAATATTCAATAAAAATAGATATCTCTAAAAACAGTTAATATCCATCTCTGACTCTGGAGCAACTCTGGAGTTTTACATTTTATGTCACAAACTTGTATTCACATTGTATTTTAACATAATCTTGACAAACATGAAAACACAAAAGTAATAGTTACTTTTGCTTACATGCTTATTTCATTTAAATCATAAAAGATATACCTACCCAAAATGCTAAATAATTTGTATTACCAAAAAGGGTATTTTATATATATGCATATACATAATGAAACTAAGCCTTGCCATGTGGGGCCAACCAAGACGGGCGGGTCATGGTGGAGAGGTCTGGCAGAATGTGGTCCACTGGAGAAAGGAATGGCAAACCACTTCAGTATTCTTGCCTTGAGAACCCCATGAACAGTATGAAAAGGCAAAATGATAGGATACTGAAAGAGGAACTCCCCAGGTCTGTAGGTGCCCAATATGCCATGACAGAGGATGAGATAGCTGGATGGCATCACCAACTCGATGGACGTGAGTTTGAGTCAACTCTGGGAGTTGGTGAAGGAAAGGGAACCTGGCGTTCTGCAGTTCATGGGGTCTCAAAGAGTCGGACAGGACTGAGTGACTGAACTGAACTGAATTGAACTGATATAGTAATTTTCAGAATATGTTTGAGAAAGCAAAAGCAATTTTCATTATATATATATATATATATATATATATATATATATATACNTTACCTTCTTCTTCTTCTCAACTTCTCCTTCTTCTCAACTTCATCTTCTTCTTTTCAACTTTTTCTTTTTCTTCTTTTTTTCTTGTTCTTCTTCTTTTTCTTCTTACCTGCTTCTTGTTATTCCTTTTCCTCTTCTTCTTCTTCTCTACTCACTTTTTTGTTCATTTTCTTCTTCTGCTGCTTCTTCTTTTTCTTCTTCTCACCTTCTTCTTTTTATTTCATTACGTGTTCTTCTTTTTCTTCGTCTTCTTATCACCTTCTTCTTCTTTTCACCTTCTTCTAAACTTCTTCTTCTTCTTCTTCTCATCTTATTCTACTTTTTCTTCTTCTTCTTCTTCTTCTTGTTCTTCCTTTTCATCTTCTTCTTTTTCTTCTTCTCACCTTTTTCTTCTTCTTCTCATCTTCTTATTCTTACTCTTGTTCTTCTTCTTCTTCCTTTTCTTCTTCTAACTTTCTTCTTNATTTCATGTATATCCCCTATTTTTTAGTTCCAATTCACATCATTTCCAGGAGAGCTCTGAAAATATTTAAGCTTTTCAAGGGGACTCTATTGAGTATATGTTGATGTTGTTTTTCCCTTTGCTTTTTACTGCATAGCTGAAAGATATGATTCATGATTTTGAATCAATTAAAACTCACTCTCTGCCCTTCCAATTTTTTGAAACTTTGCAGTGCTTTCCAAATTTCCAGTTTCCAAAGCTCTTATCATTGTGCTTTCCAGATTTTGTTTTCAACTTGCCTCTTTTTACCTCAGTTTGAGGAATAATGAAATAAAATATGAAGTTTCAACTTGTAATTTTATGACTTTAATCTCATTTATATTTCATAATAACCCTATGAATTGCTACTATTTCCTTTCCCCTTTACATGTGAATAAAAATCCTTCATTTTCCTAAGGTCGCAAAGCTAGTAGTGGGAAATTTAAGGCAAAATAAGTAATTGAATTTGCAGTTGTTGATCTTAACATTTATCAGAGTAATGAAAAATATATTTCCCTATCTCTGATCATAGAAAGCATCCCTACTTTGTCTGGATACTCTTGCCTATACAGAATGTTCAACTTGTCTTTCCAGCTACTACTACTGATAAAGGTTAGCTCTCAAAAGGAAAGCTATTTGCCATCTGTGATGATCACTTAGAATCAAAAAAGAAAAAAAATAATGGCTAAAAACCATTGGACAGTCTTTTGTGCCAGATAATTTGCATATAATTTGAATTCTTCAAAATAATTCTGCAACATTTTTCTTCTCCATTCACGAATGAGGAAACTTTTAAAGAAAGGTTAAATAGCTCATGATTAGTTTGATTCATATAAATTTACAGTTTGTGATATAGCAATTAGCTATCAGGTTCTAGAGTCAAATAAAACTGTGTCTGAAACACACCNTTCAAAATAATTCTGCAACATTTTTCTTCTCCATTCACGAATGAGGAAACTTTTAAAGAAAGGTTAAATAGCTCATGATTAGTTTGATTCATATAAATTTACAGTTTGTGATATAGCAATTAGCTATCAGGTTCTAGAGTCAAATAAAACTGTGTCTGAAACACACCCTGCCATTTACCATCTGATCTGGCTCTGATTCCTTTCTATCCTTATGCCTTAGCGCCCTCAAATATAAAATGAGAATTATTTAATTGAGTAAGAAAATGATAGCTATTCTAAATAAAAAGTCACTGTGTGATTATTTTTTTTTTATCTTATTCATTGATGTATCACAAGCCTTAAGAATATTGTCTGGCAAATTGTCCCATGTATGCATGCAAATGTGACTGTGTGTCTATATGTGCAATAAAAGTGTATAAGATATGAACATACTATTTTAATACACTGTATTTAAATGATTACTATTACCCACTGAGATATATTTCTCTTTTCTGATATACAGGAACTGAGAAATGGTGGTTTCAAAAACTGTTAGGCTCTCAGAATAAGCATTCATGAATCTGAAATGCCATCTTTTAAATATTGTACCACATCCAAAGTTTCAGTCATTCTGTGAATGGTGATCAGTGAGTGAGGAAAGCATTAGCTTTATTGCTAGCCATATATTACAGGGAGGCAGGTGGCAAAGCACCTGCCACCAGAGCTTTCCAGCCTGTCCCCCTCACACTTGTGAGGCTTATGAAAATTAACCAAGGCACAAATGTTTCAGCAAAAATACACTTTGACTCTATTTAAAGACACATTTAGCAACATGCTTCTGGGGATTTTTTTCAAATAATCATAATGTAAATGTAAAATAAGATACTTGAATCTTGTCACATTTCATGTTTAATTTCATTACAGCAATCTTGATGAGTAAGCTTTCATAAAACATTTATTACCAAAAATACATGTAAACATATGAATGTGTACACATATATACATATATGTATATCTATATACATAATTTTCCTTTGGAGTTACATAAGGAAAGCATTTGTTTGGAAACATGGAGCTACTCCTTTTCCTCACTTTTTGACCTATACGTAAAACTATAAATTTGCCAATTCTGTCTTCACCTGCAGACAATTCTATTCAAGAGTAAGTAATGACTGTGAAAGATTCCTTTACTAAAGGAAAAACACTGGGTTAGAGATGTCTTAAACTAGAGAGATGTGTTTTCTCTTCTAGAGACACATTGAATTATAGGAATAGAACAGAATAGAAGGAATTGACACAGGCATTTGAAGGCATTTGATCATAGCTATTTTAAATAAGAAAGATGTCAGTTCTGGATCTTTCTGGATCCTGAAGGCTAAGCAAGTACAGACTATGAGAGTGAGTATTCTGCATTAAGCTTACAAAGAATGCAGTCAGCCTGAGAATCAGAGGTGGAGAAGGTTGATGAGGTACAGAGACCCAGAGCAGAGAAATGAAAGTTACTGATTCCTTTTGAGATTCCTCAGCTTCTCCTGGATATACAATTTTCTATTTCTCTAACAATAAAAGAATGGACATTGAGGAAAGGCAACAAACAATGGGTAGCATACCAATTTTCTTCTATAAGTAATTATGCACTATTGTTTCAACCTAAGAGTGGAGAAAACAGATTAATTTCTTCCTTGAGATTAAGTGGCAAATTGTGATTTTAGTCTAGTTCTTTCTGTCTCTGAAATCTCTGCTTCTGTATTATTGTTCTGCTTTTCTATCTCATAAATGCTTAGTAACACAGTAATTTTTGAATCACATTTGTAAGGTAAACTGTGGATCCTTGATATTACATCTCAATTTCAAGTTTGAGGAAAACTAACAAGATATCTTCTTTTCTTGAAAATATGCTTTAATTGTACATTTAAAAAACATATTTTATATGTTAGAAACAAATGACATAAATACATTTATATGTGTGTATGTGTACAGATATATGTACATATATATAATCTATTCTTTGAATCTAAGAGTTTGCTTTATATTTACTGTTTGCTCTTAGAGTCCATAAATACATGAGATCATGTGGTATTTGTCTTTCTCTGTCCTGACATATTTCACTTCACTGGATGCCCTCAAAGTCCACAACAAATACCATTTCTTCATGTTGACTTCATCTTAAAAAAAAAATTGTGCATGATTAATTGATATTCATTATGTTATTATTTAGCATATGATCAAGAAAGTCTGTTTACTTTTAGAATATTTGAGTACAACTCATTACATACATTTAACTGCAAATCAACACTGAGACACATGTGCTTCTGTAACTGGTCAACTTACATTAATAAACATGTGTTAGGTATATGGGGGAGGGTAGAGTTGATGTTTTCTGAACAAGAGAAAAAGTATTCTTAAGTGCTACAATGCTAAGGAGCTAAAATGATCTCTACCCCTAGGGGCTCTAGCCAGCAGATACACAGGACCCCTAAAATTCCCATCAAAGCTCCCTTCTATCTTAATGGCATTGTATCTAAATGCTTTTTATTCTTACTTACTTAGATTCCTGATTTTTAATCTTATGTCCTTTAAAGATATTTATCTTACTTTTTTATACTTCTAGCTTTAAACGTATTATATTACATATTTCCAGTACAAGAGGATGGTAATATAATGACATATAAATAGATGCCCTTAGATAAAATTTTTGGGACATACTAGGTTCTATGAAGTAAAGGTCACCATGTAGATGGAGATTTACATAAGCTCTTTCATCATCTATTTTCACTTGAATTTGCAAAGAAGAGTTTATGAAAAGAGGATGTTCCATCAACTTCACAATAAAATGAAGAGAACATAGGCTACATTTTTTTGTAAGTTGAATTTTTAACTTAATAAAAGACTTTAAAATTTAAAAACATATGCCATTACTTACCCAGAGAAAACTGTGTTACAGCGTCATATCATATCTGAACCTCAAATTTATACATAGTGATTGTTTGACCTTAAGTTTAATTTAACCATTTAATCAATGTTGGTTTACTTATTTTACTAAACTCATCCTGCTACCAGAATAGGAATTTTTTTTCTTAGTTATCTTTATTCTCTCCAATTACAGAACCAGCTCAGTTTAACTAGATTAAGTTTCTTTCTTATGTGTTATCTGAACGTCCCTTAACTTTAAAACACTTTTCATATTCTTTAGGTTTTGATAATAAAAAAATGTATTGTCTCTCTCATTAGCATCTTGAGAAGTCAAATAAATTCACTTAAAATGATTAGCAAATGATTTTCTTCTCCCTCTGTGTAAGGATATATAAATTCATTAATAGACAACATTCTCCAGTATATTACCAGGAGTGGGATTACTGATGGCAACTCTATTTTTAGTTTTTTAAGGAACCTCCATACTCTTTTCCATAGTGGCTATACCAATTTATATTCCTACTGAGAGTGCAGGAGGGTTCCCTTTTCTCTACTCCCTCTCCAGCATTTATTGTTCTAAATTTTTGATGGACCACTCTGACTTTTGTGAGGTGATACCTTATTATAGTTTTTATTTGCATTTCTCTGATAATTAGTGATGTTGAATGTTTTTTCATGTCCTTTTTAGCCATTGGTATGTCTTCTTTGTCAGAGAAAATTATAATTTGAAAAGATATATGCACTCCAATGTTCATTTCAGCACTATTTACAAGAGCCAGCAGATGGAAACAACCTCAATAACCATTGACAGAGGAATGGATAAAGAAGATGTGGTATATATATATATACCATGTATATATATATACAATGGAATATTACTCAGTCATTTGCAGTGACATGGATGGACCTAGAGACTGTCATATTGAGTGAAATAAGTCAGACAGAGAAAGATATCATATGCTTTTGCTTATATGCAGAATCTTATAAAAGGGTAAAAATAAACTTACCTACAAAATAGAAATACAGTTACAGATGCAGGAAACAAACATATTTACCAGAGGATAAGGGGTAAGGGGTAAATTGGGAGACAGGGTTTGACATATACACAGTACTGTATATAAACTAACTAACTAACTAACAAGGACTTACTGTATCACACAGGGAAGCCTACTCAGTACTCTGTAATGACGTATATAGGAAGATAATCTAAAAAAGAGTGGATATATGCACATGTATAACTGATTTACTTCACTGTACTGTAGAAACTAATACAATAAACCATCAATATTCCAATAATTTTATCTTAATAAGAAAGTTCCATTGCTTGTGAAAGTTTGGACCTTTCTGACTCTGCTCAACCAATATCTTGTAGGTAAATCTTCCTATCTTTCAGAATGAAATACACAGTTAAAATTATTGAATGATTGAGATTAATTTTTCAGGTCTCCAGGCATTCTAGAAGTGATTGGCATGTACAGCCAGGCTAATTCCTTCATCAGGATCTTTAATTCCCATAACAATTTAAAACAAAATGCATACTCTAGGAAATTTTTATAATAAATAAATGCATACTTCTAAAATTATATAGTCTGAAACTTTAAAAAGAATAATTAGCATATTTGTTTTGCTGCTAAGTCACTCCAGTCGTGTCTGACTCTGTGCGACCCCATAGATGGCAGTCCACCAGGCTCCCCTGTCCCTGGGATTCTCCAGGCAATAATACTGTAGTGGGTTGCCATTTCCTCCTCCAATGCATGAAATTGAAAGTGAAGTTTCTCAGTCGTGTCCGACTCTTAGCAACCCCATGGACTGCAGCCCACCAGGCTCCTCCATCCATGGGATTTTCCAGGCAAGAGTACTGGAGTGGGGTGTCATTGCCTTCTCCATTATGATGTTATTAATTGCAATTTTAATCCAAATATGTGTATGCACGTCTGCAATTAAATATGCATTTTTTTCTAACTAAAACTCACTAGCTGAGCTGAGCTGAGATCATTGTAACTATAAAAGTGAAAGTGTTAGTTGCGCAGTCATGTCCGACTCTTTGCAATCACATGGACTGTAGCTCACCAGGGTCATCTGTCCATGGAATTCTCCAGGCAAGAATATTGGAGTGGGTAACCATTCCCTTCTCCAGGGAATCATCCCAACCTAGGGATAGAATCCAGGTATCCAGCAATGCAGGCAGATTTTTTACCATCTGAGCCACCACAGAAACCCCCATTGTAAGTATAAGCCAAGTTTTATTTCTAATAGTTCAATGATTATCACTTTAACTAGTTACCCATAACATAAATTTTAATATACCTTGTATGTTTCCAATAATATATTTACAAAATTAGTACTTTTTTATCCAAACAAGAAATTATTTCTACTATTATGAATTCTAATGCTTCCCTTGAATTGATTAAACAATAATGTTATTCAATCTTTCATATTCTGTGACAACTTCAGTTGCTTAATATTGAGGATACACAGGTTAACATAAAAATATATATTTCTTCTCTATGCAATGTGCATCTGAGTAACCATTCTTTCTTAGTCATTCAGCAGTTCAGTGATACATAATTCATTCTCTGTGTTCCATCAATTCCTATATAGATTTTCTATGGCCAGATTTATGATATGAGTTTAATGGCTTCTAGAAGCTAGTTTGCCAATGCATGGTTGTAGGGGTAGTTTCATAGGAACTTTATATTCCCTAACCATCAACTCATATGTTAGAAAATACAGTCTGTACTAAGCTTGTTTCTTGACAAGTTGGGAGGCACGGTATAGAGTAATAAAAGAACTTGTGGCAAAGAGGCATTCCTTGGTCATTCTGGAAAATGGCTTAAATGTATTAAAACTGATATACACATTAGGGAAGACCTTTGAGTTCTATATTAACTTATGATTCTGCAAAGCAGTAATGTCCACGAGTACAAATAAACAATGTAAAAATGCAGTCCACTTGAATGTATAAAATTTGCTTCTCTTTTATAATTTCACCTGAAGTTTCATACAACAATGGATATAGTCGACCCAAGGTTTTATTATATTTTAATATTTACTTATAAATGTGCACATGTACATATGGATGCATGTGCCTGCTGGTGTGTGCTTTGTAGGCATATCCAGAAGCTGTAGTTCCAAAGATATAGAAACTGGATATGACTCACCCTGTAGCTCTTAAATTTTCTCAAAAGATATGTGGACACATTAGGGCTTCCTTAGTAGCTCAGCTGGTGAAGAATCCCTCTGCAATGTAGGAAATCCTGGTTAAATTTCTAGTTGGGAATATCTCCTAGAGAAGGGATAGGCTACCTACTCTAGCTTTCTTGGGCTTCCCTGGTGATTCAAATGGTAAAGAATCCACCTGCAATGAGGGAGATCTGTTTTTTTTCTCTGGGCTCAGAATATTTCCCACTCCAATATTTTTGTCTGGAAAATTCCATGGACAGAAGAGTCTGGTAGGCTATATAGTCCATGAGGCTGCAAAGAGTTGGACACAACTAAGTGACTTTCACAAGATCATAATCTTAGCTGTTATATAATATTGCAAGCAAAATTTAATCAGTGTTATAGAGATGGCTTAACAAAAATTATTTTGACCAAATTGGACATTTTGTTCTCTGCAAAATTCTTTTTCACAAGTAAAAAATCCACCTGACCCTTGAGTATGTCTATAGGAGTTATGTCTTTTGCTTCCTTGCAATTTACAAACATTTCACTGATAAAACTCCAATTGATCACANAGGCTGCAAAGAGTTGGACACAACTAAGTGACTTTCACAAGATCATAATCTTAGCTGTTATATAATATTGCAAGCAAAATGTAATCAGTGTTATAGAGATGGCTTAACAAAAATTATTTTGACTCAAATTGGACATTTTGTTCTCTGCAAAATTCTTTTTCACAAGTAAAAAATCCACCTGACACTTGAGTATGTCTATAGGAGTTATGTCTTTTGCTTCCTTGCAATTTACAAACATTTCACTGATAAAACTCCAATTGACCACACATACTGGGTTACATATTTTCCTACAACAAGTTCCAAATACTGAATATAGACTATATAATCTTATACAATATTTACAACATATGGTCTTTAGTCACTTGCCCCTTAATCATCTACATGAATTTATAAAGAATTTATAGATTTGTCTTATTCAAGGTTCTCCAAGTTATTAAAATAAGGGTTTTTATTCTTAGATGTTAAATCTTGGGCTAGATCAAAATTCTATGAGTTTGCAGAAATTTTCTTTTTGCTAAACTTCATTCTATACTCACATTAGTTAAAAATATTTTGAATATGTTGACAGAAGCAAGTTTTAACTTCAGTTCAGTTCAGTCACACAGTCGTGTCCGACTCTTTGCAACACCATGAATCGCAGCACGCCATTTCATCCTTTGTCGTCCCCTTCCCCTCCTGCCCCCAATCCCTCCCAGCATCAGAGTCTTTTCTGATGAGTCAACTTTTTGCATGAGGTGGCCAACATACTGGAGTTTCCGCCTTAGCATCATTCCTTCCAAAGTAATCCCAGGGCTGATCTCCTTCAAAAAGGACTGGTTGGATCTCCTTGCAGTCCAAGGACTCTCAAGAGTCTTCTCCAACACCACAATTCAAAAGCACCAGTTATTCGGTGCTCAGCCTTCTCCACAGTCCAACTCTCACATCCATACATGACCACATGAAAAACCATAGCCTTGACTAGATGGACCTTAGTCAGCAAAGTCAAGTCTCTGCTTTTGGATATGCTATCTAGGTTGGTCATAACTTTTCTTCCAAGGAGTAAGCGTCTTCTAATTTCGCGGCTGCAGTCACCATCTGCAGTGATTTTGGAGCCCCCCAAAATAAAGTCTGACACTATTTCCACTGTTTCTCCATCTATTTCCCATGAAGTGATGGGACCGGATGCCATGATCTTCTTTTTCTAAATGTTGAGCTCTAAGCCAAATTTTTCACTCTCCACTTTCATTTTCATCAAGAGGCTTTTAACTTGGCAAGAATAAAAAGATTTCATACCAATATTAATATTAAAATTACCACTAATTGATAATGCTCTATTATTAAATAATCAAATAGGTACTACTGGCTGAGTATTTCATTGTAAGCCAGATTAAGCTCTTTATTTTTAAGTGCTTTATATACATTATCTATTAACCACCATGTCAATCTTGTGAGTTAGGCATATATCTTTAAGTTAACAAAGAATAAATTAAAACCGTCTAAATTGTTTGTCCAAGTCATATAGCTTGTAGGAATGAAAGATAAAGTTAGAAGCCAAGCAATCAGGGCCTTTCCTTCTATCCAATTCATTTCTTCATTCAATAACATACATTACTGGCTTCAACATAAAATGTCATCTTTTTTGACATTGCCTGTGTTTCAAAACAGGCATTGTAGAAAGGACAATTAAGCCCACAATGAATTCAATTCTTAAAAAAAAATCAAGGTATAGGCTTAATATTGACGTTAATGTACATATGAATAGAAGAACTGCCTGAACTTCTGGATACTGCATCCTGCCGTACGAAGATCCTGAAAGTGATTTCTATCTATCTATCTATCTATCTATCTATCTATCTATCTATATACATATATATATCTGCCCTCCAGATCTCTTGGAGCAGATTTCTTGACACAAATTTTACTTATATGACCAGATGTATTTTCTTCACTTCCCAGGTGGCACAGTGGTAAAAATCTACCTGCCAATGCAGGAGATACAAGCCACACAGTTTGATCCCTGGGTTGGGAAGATACCCTGGAGTAGGAAATAGCAACCCATTCCAGTATTCTTGCATGTAAAATTCCATGGACAGAAGAGCCTGGCTGGCTANCTGAAGGAGATCAGCCCTGGGATTTCTTTGGAAGGAATGATGCTAAAGTTAAAACTCCAGTACTTTGGCCACCTCATGCAAAGAGTTGACTCATTGAAAAGACTTTGATGCTGGGAAGGATTGGGGACAGGAGGAGAAGGGGATGACTGAGGATGAGATGGCCGGATGGCATCACTGACTCGATGGACGTGAGGCTGAATGAACTCCAGGAGTTGGTGCTGGACAGGGAGGCCTGGTGTGCTGCAATTCATGGGGTTGCAAAGAGTTAGACGCGACTAAGTGACTGAACTCAACTGAACCATTGTATAATAGTGCTCTAATTTGTATAATAAAACATAAAGGACTGTCATTTATAAAGTCTCATTGGAAATATGTATATTTTATTTGTATCTTAATTTTTCAAGCATCAAATCTCAATAGATAGTTGGTTCAATTCAGTTCAGTCACTCAGTCATGTCCAACTCTTTTAAGTTCTTATTTCTCTAACTTAGGTAATAAGAATTAAAAGCATTACAAATGCAGTAAATTATATTAAGAATTTTAAATTTCACCCTTTTAAGTAAATAAAAAGGAATATAGGCTAGACTTGTTGAAAATGCCTTTTTTTATACATTTATCTTTTGCTACTTGACCATATCATTTTTGATATGCAATTATATTAAGGATATTTACTTTTCAGCAACTATTTCCCCTTAATTTAGCTTTATTATTTTAAACAAAGATGTGTTTTAATACCATAATTTTTCTTTTGAACTCTTAACAATAAAACTTTATAAGAAATATGGTCCTATTTTATATATCATATCCTGAATAACCAAATACATATGAATAATATCTAGTCTAATACTCTATGAAAGCTTTATTGTTTACTTTCACTGGTTGTTTATCTATAATACATGTATAATATCAAATAATATAACAATTAAATCTTGCAGAAAATTGGTGATTTCTTGAAATAATTAAAATAATATAAAATATTTTTAAATTGACAGAAATTACATAAAATATATAAGGAAAGAATGCTAAGATTTCAAATGTAAAATTTATGACATTTTTAATGAAGTGGTTTGCTATATTTATTTATATTGTTATTTCTTAACAAATTCTTTTTCTTTGATTATTATGGTCAGTTGCACTCTGTTTTCTAGTTACTTTTATTGAAATGTTTGTGTGCTTACATCCTAAGTCAGATGTGTATAAGAGACAGGGAAATAGATGGAGAAACAGTGGAAACAGTGTCAGACTTCATTTTNTATATTGTTATTTCTTAACAAATTCTTTTTCTTTGATTATTATGGTCAGTTGCACTCTGTTTTCTAGTTACTTTTATTGAAATGTTTGTGTGCTTACATCCTAAGTCCCTTCAATCATGTTTGACTCTGTTAGATCCTCTGGACAATAACATGTTAGGCTCTTCTCTCCATGGGAGTATCTAGGCAAGAATACTCAAGTGGGTTGCCATGCTCTCCTCCACAGAATCTTCCCCACACAGGGATCAAACCCACGACTCTTATGTCTCCTGTACTGGTAGGCAAGTACTTTATCACTGGCACCATCTTGGGGGGATTATTTTGATCACTTTTATTTACAAATGTTTTTCATCAAATTTGGCTTATTATATCATTTTTTACAGTAGTGACTTTCTATTAAAACTGTTTTCACCGGGATGATTATGGGTTCATGGATTCTGTTTTTGAAAGTGTTCATTATGAAACATTTCAATGTATGTTTATTATGTGTTTCATTAGGGTCCTAATAAGTAATTTTTAGCAGTTGTGTCTCCATTTTCTGAGCTGAGAGTTTATCAGACACTACCCCCAAAATATGTGGGAAAAAAAATATTTGCCCTTCTCTTGAGTTCCATATCAAGGTCCTTTCTCAAAACAGCTTCAGATTTTTGTTGGAGCTAATTAATGACACCAGATACTTGGGACAAAAATGACCTCAAATACAATATTACCAATATTAATTGAACATATATAAATGACTTTCCAGGCCATTAGTTTCTCTTAACTAAATGAGAACTCTGATCCCAGCTGATATGCTTGCTGTTCCCTAAAACAGCAGCTGATACATGTAATGGCATGAAGTCAGAGTCTAAAGTATCTCTTATGATTTGTCATCTATATTTCCTGTGTGGTCAGATCATGGAAACTAGCTTAATATTTACACAAACAGTTAAGGGTTATCCAAGTGTATTTTCAAAAAGAATGAGCATGTATATGATCCCATTTCTTTTTGAATGGGACACGTAAAAGCAAACTCTATTTTCTTATCCTCCACAGAACAATTTCTGTTTTTTTGTTTTGTTTTGTTTTTACTTCTACCAAAACATTTTATTCATTCTGTTCAAATATATCTTTGATTTTTCTATTATTATCTTTCCAACTACTCAACACTTTTGTCTTCACCACTTCAAGATGTTACCAATCCTGAAATATACAACAAAATAAATGATAAGCTACCTACAAGCATTTCCCTGTTTCCATTCTCTCCTTCCATTTCATCATTAATAACATTTTTTATCCTAACTAGACAACATCATTCTTTAATCTTGCATACTTACTTTTATGTTTAATGAATCCAGATTTTCCTTTCTTTCACAATCAAACTATGAATTGAATCTTGAATTGTGTAGATGCAGAAGAATTCCAAATTAATGGATAATTTTAAGCAATATGATTATGAATACATAGCCCATTATTAAATAGAAGGGAAAAGTACATAATAAACTTACTCATTCTTCTAATCTAGGTCTCCTGCATTGCAGGCAGGTTCTTTACCATCTGCACCACAAGAGAAGTCTTAGTTATTGACACCTGATTAACGATGGTAGCAACTATAGTCACATATAATGATCATTTATCAAGCCTTATATATTTGATCTGTTTTTTACTCTTGGACATGTCTTATTCTACTACCTACTGTGATGTAACTTGGCATAAACAGAGTTAGGTAAACAGATGGGGATGTCAGGTAAAACAGGAATATGGCCTGTTGTGAATAGGCCATGATTTAAAAAAAAAAAAAGACTTCTGACATTCCCAGAAGGATCAAGAATCATGTGAAGAGTTGACTCACTGGAAAAGATTCTGATGCTGGGAGGGATTGGGGGCAGGAGGAGAAGGGGACGACTGAGATGGCTGGATGGCATCACTGACTCGATGGACATAAGTCTGGGTGAACTCCTGGAGTTGGTGATGGACAAGGAGGCCTGGCCTGCTGTGATTCATGGGATCGCAAAGAGTCGGACACTACTGAGTGACTGAATTGAACTGAACTGAAGGGGAGAAGAGGTACAAAACCAGCATTAATGAACTCACAAACATCATGGTGAAAATAGTTTTAATAGAAAGTTGCTACTGGTAAAAATGATATAATAAGCCAATTTTGATGAAAAAGACTTGTAAATATAGATAAAACTATCAAAATAAACAAACACTAAAACCTAACAATGGGCTTCCCAGGTGGCACTAACAGAAAAGAACCTGCCTGCCAAGGCAGGAGACATAAGAGATGCTGGTTTGATCCCTTTACAATCCCAGGGAGATTAACAATTTAACACAAAAATGTAATACAGAATTACAAGGAAGATATGATGAGAAATAGATGAGTATTGTAGTTTATGTGATGAAAGTTCCCAGTAGTTTATTGGCCCATTCTCCCATGGGTCTCAAATGTTCGGTAAAAATCTGAAAAAAAAGTTTCCAAAGCCAGTGTCTCACAGCTGCCTCTTTTAAATAATTTAATGGATTTAGTTGTATTCCTTTATATTAGTATACTTTTATCATGAAATTATTTCAAGATGGACTTTCAGAAATTGGTTTACATTTTTAGATTATTTTGATACTTAAGTACATAAATTTTTTTACAGTATATGCTTCAGAAATCCTGAATGCCATCTTTTGAAGCAAATGAATCTTTTTTACTGATTCTCANATTCCTTTATATTAGTATGTTTTTATCATGAAATTATTTCAAGATGGACTTTCAGAAATTGGCTTACATTTTTAGATTATTTTGGTACTTAAGTACATAAATTTTTTTACAGTATATGCTTCAGAAATCCTGAATGCCATCTTTTGAAGCAAATGAATCTTTTTTACTGATTCTCATCTAATCAAGCTATATCTACTGACAGAAGAGCCTACAGTAGAGATTTCAACTTGTACATCTTTAATAAAATGATCAAACAAGAGAAATAAATAAAAAGAATACCTCATAGGGCAAGGCCCATTCAAAAAGACTAATTTGCAGTTCAAATTCTACTCATCTCACTATACAGTGATTTAAGGTTAAGCTGATTAATTTACTCTCCATTCTCCTTACTGGTCAACATTTACAAGATCACGTAAAGACATTACTTGCTTTTAAGATTTTCTTTCCTCTTGCATTAAACTTACTTTTTTCATGTCTCATAATTATTACTGAGAGATTAAAACATAATCACTTTACTCAATGTTTTATGTACAACATAAATATTAACTCAGAAGAATAAGGCTAATATAATGTGTTTTACTTTTTTATGACTAAATCACAACTGCACAGTTCAGAAAACAAAGCTGGGACAGACTTAGCATATAAACTCTTGCCTATGTTGAGGTGGACTAACGTTTAAAGTGTCCAATAAATGATTTTTTTTCTTAAAATTAACTAAAGAGACATTTGAGTCTTGAATTTGGGCTGTTGGTCATCATAAAGATTAAGGTTTGTCTTTTATGAACATAATATGGCAAAATTAAAAAGAAAAGTCAATTTTATTTAACTGAGACTATTTATCAAAATACTTTGAAAGTGATGCTTTTTAATCCCATACACATATGGATTTAATTTTAAATGTGATATTAATTTTCAAAAATGTGTATACATTTTATAATGTATGATGGTACATTTTTTCTTGGCCAAGATACATAACAAATTAGGAACAGTACAGTAAAAAATAAATACATAAACCCAGCCATATTATTATGAAAAAAATCTACCAACAGAAGCAATAGACTTCAAAATGGAAGTTCTGCATCAGTGTATGAGAGCAGGGTTTATGTTTTCTTCCTGACTTATCCTTCTAACCTTACACTATAAAATTAGATTCTTATAAAATCAGAGCTCTAAAACTCCATTTCCACTGTTCTTTTCTCATTTTTGGTCTTTGCATCTAAAATGATCTGTGAAAGAATAAAGTCATACTTCAGTAGCTGTTGTGTTTAATCTATCAGCGTTCAGGCGTTTCTCCAATGACATTATTCACAGAGTCATGAAAAAAGTGCAACTTCAAAGTGTTAAATCTGGTCTCTTTCTTTTTAAATATGATAACATTTTCAGAGGTGAAAGGGGTCTTCCTTGAAACTAGCAACTGATTTCATGCTGTAAGTTTCTCATTTTATATGAATCTGATATTAAATAGAAGAGCACACGACCATATCAAAACTGACTGCCCTACTTTGTTAAAGTCAGACATATTAAAAATCAAGAGACCTATGCAATCATTATTGATCAGAAGATTACAGTATGTCATAACATTTAT
The DNA here is from genome assembly GCA_006410735.1 of Raphicerus campestris. NCBI lineage: Eukaryota > Metazoa > Chordata > Mammalia > Artiodactyla > Bovidae > Raphicerus > Raphicerus campestris. The sequence goes on from SJYW01035002.1 coordinate 235,657, forward strand.
TGAGCACTTATTTGATTGAACATTATAGTCTAATATACTCTCTGTGATTTTGCAATAGGAATAAAATTATAGTATATGAAAAAAGGTCTTAGACACAGAAAGCTGAATATTTTAATTCATGGAAGTTTTTAATGAAATGGTTTTATGCAAACTAGTTTAAATATCTCTTTCACTTTTCTAATTTTTAAAAAACTATACTATATAATAGTCCATGGACATTCAAAGAAAAAGTAATTGTATGATAATTTTTATAAGCCATGAGATATTAAACAACTATAAATCATGTGTAGATCCTATCATAGGGTGGAAAATTTTAGCATATCAGAAAGGCATCACCAGCCATTTTCATACAATGACTGTTTCGTACAATGTCTGTTCTTCAAGGTAAAGCAAAGTCTGGTTAGATATCTTCTTACCTAAAATCATCTTTCTAGTAATATAATGACTATCAGGGCTCTAATTGCCCCTGCACCAGCTTGTTCATAGGCCAGAGGTTCCATTCTAGAAAGTGCAAACCAAGAAAATTGCAAGCTATTACCTGTCCACCTGCCCATCATAGAGCAAGCTTGTCACCCCAGGAAAAGAGTACACAACCTCCAGCTCCAGTGCAGTAACACAGGGTATGACCAGGGAAAGCCACAAAACTTGTTTACCAAGAATTAGAACTGGAGCTGGAAAGAAGTAAGGGTGCTTGTTAAGCAAGGTTTGGTTGGGGTGTGAAGTGATTGCCTACCTACAAGGGAATATCTTGAAACCATAAGACGGCAACTGGCTGCTGCTAGCAGACACTTTATGAATGGTGCTGCTCAATGGCTAGTGGTGCCTTGAATTTTATACAGTTCAGAAAATTCAAGCACTTAGTTATGTAAGAATATATCTGAAACCATATCCACAGTGGCCACACAGCTCTATATTGGATGCCTGAACTGCATTTTATTTCTTGTCAGAATAAAGAGTTGATGGCAGAAATCTAGTTTAATGCAAAAGACTGTCAGTTAAATGAATATCTGACTGTGAGTGTGCTTGCTCTGGGCTGCAGCTAGTCCATAGTCTACGATGGAAAGTAAACAGTCTGTGATAAAATGTGCAATAAAGCTATTTAAGCCTGGGGAGGTTTGGAACCCATGCTCATCAGAGAGCTCTTGGAGGCCTTAAAAACAAAAAGAAAAATATTAAAATAGTTTAGTATCAGTAGTCTTAATTACAAAAAGTAAAAGATAAATTTAAATACAAGGTATGCCAGCAGAAAATATAAGAGTAATTAGGTAATATGTTTACAGAAGTCTTTACTGCTCTGTGACAGGAAAATAAAACTAGATAATAACATCTTATCAAACTATTCTAATCTAGAACCACAGATACTAACCTCGTATTCCACATAAGAGCATGTGTGATGCTAGTGAAAAATATGGTCCTTAGTAATTTCTAAATAATGAAAACCTCAACAATTTAAACTATATTTATTGTCACTAAAAACAGAGATGGTATTTTCCCACAGTTAGATTTTGAAAATGTATGTTATTAGCAAAGTGAATTTTGTCTAGAAATACAAGTATCGAGTCATAGTCATAATTTGCTAAAGGATAGATAAAATTGTTTTGAATGAAGACTACGTTATTTCAGTGATGATATTTACTTTCTGAGTATTTATTTATCAGAAGGACTAGAAACATGTAACATGGTATTGAAGTAAAACTTGAGAGTTGATTTTGATTTTCACCAAAGGTCTACTCATTGAGTAAAGAGAAGTGTTAAGATTGAAACACTAACACTGAATACCAAGGCTTTTTATTTTATCACATTTTTTCTGGTGTGATGACAGTTTTTAATCAGCTTCAAAAGCTATATAGATTTTTAACATATATGACATTGTTTTACACTTCAATTAGTAATGTAAAATTAAAATACATTTTAGCTGTAATTTACTATTGCTTCTACCTTTTGTATGTATATATATATATAGACACACATTTTTAAAGTTCATATTTTATCCAATAAATCAATTAATCTTGATTGGAATTGGGATTAATTGGTTTATGAATACTTTGAAATTATATTAAAATTACATATGCATATATATACATATATGTCTCTCTGTGTGTATGTGTGTTTGTGTGTCTTTAATTGTTATGTGGGTCTATTATATTCTCAAAACAGTCCTAACTTGAAAAAAATAAGTTGGAAAATCAGTACTTTAAATGTTGCTAAACATGTAAAATAAAAGGTGCAACTTGAGAAAATATTTTTCAAACTTTATCAAGACTGTAAAAATATATATATAAAGAAATAAGTTTCCTGTGTACTTTCTATCTAAATGCCACAAGTTTGAAATGTTAAATCTATGACTACAATTTATCATTGAAATTTTGACATTGGTATACTGGTGATGGCCTTTAAAAATATTTTGCTTAACTAAATTCATCCTGTTAGAATAATGCTTAGTCAAATTATAATGTCCTTGTGCACTGAGAAGAGACAGCCAGAAATCATCTTTAGTAAATCAAACATTTCTCAGCAACCATTTCATTTTAACTAATAATAAAGAAGTTTATTTTTCTAAGAGAAAAACATGGTAAATTTGAATATAGTTACACAAATATACAATCACTAATTGTCATAAAAACCTTAAGGAAAATACAGGATGCTCCAAGAGTGTGTAAGAAGATAACTTTATGTATTCTGGAGGCAGATATTGTAATATATTTATCAAATAAAGGAGAATTCATTGACAACATTTACCCAAGTGAATTACATGGTCAAAAATTCAATGCCACAGAATTCAGNAAGTTTATTTTTCTAAGAGAAAAACATGGTAAATTTGAATATAGTTACACAAATATACGATCACTAATTGTCATAAAAACCTTAAGGAAAATACAGGATGCTCCAAGAGTGTAAGAAGATAACTTTATGTATTCTGGAGGCAGATTTTGTAATATATTTATCAAAATATAAAGGAGAATTCATTGACAACATTTACCCAAGTGAATTACATGGTCAAAAATTCAGTGCCACAGAATTCAGTTTCTATTTGTATCCCTTCTTTGCTCTCTGTAGCCTTGTTTCACACTTANCAAATAAAGGAGAATTCATTGACAACATTTACCCAAGTGAATTACATGGTCAAAAATTCAATGCCACAGAATTCAGTTTCTATTTGTATCCCTTCTTTGCTCTCTGTAGCCTTGTTTCACACTTAGTTGTTCTGAGCCATAACAATAAGAGTCATGTTTGCTGCTGAGTACATGCTCAGCCATATCCAATTTTGTGACCCATGGATTGTAGCCTACCAGGATCCTCTGTCTGTGGGATTTTCCAGGCAAGAATAACAGAGTGGGTTGTCATTTCCTATTCCAGGGAATCTGGCTTAGGACACACATAATTTCTGAACTAATCATTGTGGATCAGGAAATTAAATACACTATTTGGAAATGAAAAATGAAGACAAGGAGTTTTCAAAGACTCTCAGGGATTCTTGATAATGTTTCAGTTGTTGCTGTAGTTGCTCAGCCATGTCTGATTCTTTGTGACCCCAGGGACTGCAGCATGCCAGGCTTCCCTGCCTACCATCTCCCAGAGTTTTCTGAAACTCATGTCCATTGCTTCAGTGATGCCAACCAAACATCTCATCCTCTGTTGCCTATTTTCTCATACCCTCAATACCCTCAATCTTTCCCAGCATCAGGGTCTTTTCCAAAGTGGTGGCTCTTCACATTAGGTGGCCAAAGTACTGGAGCTTTAGTTTCAGCACCAGTCCTTCCAATGAATAGTCAGGACTGATTTCTTTGGGGATTGAATGGGTTTAATCTCTTTGCTGTCCAAGAGGCTTTCAAGACTCTTTTCCAGCACCACAGTTTGAAGGCATAAATCCTTCAGTGCTCAGCCTTTTTTATTGTTCAGTTCTCACATTCATACATGACTACTGGAAAAACTATAGCTTTGACCATACAGAACTTGGTCAGCAAAGTGATGTCTCTGCTTTTTAATACACTGTCTAGTTTTGTCATAGTTTTCCTACTAGGGAGCAAGCATCTTGTAATATGATTACAGCCACCACCCACAGTGATTTTGGAGTCCAAGAAAATTAAGTCTGTCACTGTTTCCATTATTTCTCCATCGATATGCCATGAAGTGATGGGACCAGATGCCATGATCTTCCTTTTTTTGAATGTTGAGTTTTAAGCTAGCTTTTTCATTTTACGCTTTCAATTTCATCAAGAGACACTTTAGGTCTTCTTTGTTTTCTGCAATAAGGGTGGTGTCATCTGCATATATGAGGTTGTTGATATTTCTCCAAGCAGTCTTGAGTCCAGCTTGTGTTTCTTGCAGCCCAGCATTTTGCATGATGTATTTTGCATAAGAGTTAAATGAGCAGGGTGCAACAGTATGCAACGTTGACATACTCCTTTCCCAATTTTAAACCTGTCCATTGTTCAAGTCCGGGTCTAACTGTTGCTTCTTGACTGCATACAGATGTTGTAGGAGGCAGGTAATATTTCAGTACATGATGTCAACTGTAATTTTAAAAAGGCAAACCATAAAAATAAAAATACATTTAAAAGGAGAAATCAATAAGTATAGTGTAAAATATGATAAAATGATAATACATGAAGGTTNCTTTTTTTGAATGTTGAGTTTTAAGCTAGCTTTTTCATTTTACTCTTTCAATTTCATCAAGAGACACTTTAGGTCTTCTTTGCTTTCTGCAATAAGGGTGGTGTCATCTGCATATCTGAGGTTGTTGATATTTCTCCAAGCAGTCTTGAGTCCAGCTTGTGTTTCTTGCAGCCCAGCATTTTGCATGATATACTTTGCATAAGAGTTAAATGAACAGGGTGCAACAGTATGCAACGTTGACATACTCCTTTCCCAATTTTAAACCTGTCCATTGTTCAAGTCCGGGTCTAACTGTTGCTTCTTGACCGCATACAGATGTTGTAGGAGGCAGGTAATATTTCAGTACATGATGTCAACTGTAATTTTAAAAAGGCAAACCATAAAAATAAAAATACATTTGAAAGGAAAAATCAATAAGTATAGGGTAAAATATGATAAAATGATAATACATGAAGGTTTTGAAATTTTGAGTATAAGGAGCTAATGAGTGTGAAATTCAGTGGAGCAGAATCAGTAAGAGATATTTGAGGTCCAAACACCTATACACGAAACTATGAAATATGGCCATTTTGAAATCAAAATGATTTCATATGAAAGCAAAAACCAGAGCATACTAGGGCCCCTAGATTGAGTCTCAAATCATAAAAGCCAGACCAAGGTAGTGGTCAAGAGACTAAAGATATTGATAACAGAGTTACTAAGATTTTGGCTATGCACGCTGCAAAGGGTAAAATAGGGGAAATAAAGGCAGAGGTCATGCATATGCAACTTTAGAGAGATGAAACAACTGAAATTCCAGGTTAAGTTGAAGAACGGTCATGGTGAACTTAGTTAGAGGATAAGAGGGTATAGTCAGAAGGTTGTGTTTTTCATAGCAAAATATATGCATATGACTTTTAGTATGCAAATACACATATACACAGGGGTGACTATCAAAATATTTAACAGCTGGTGCTTCACCAGAGCAGAACAGGGTCTTCAAGGCCACCTGCTGTGTAGACATCAACTTTAGTTGTTGGGTTGAAGTGTTATCTTGAGGGTAGGGGACAAAGTGACTCCTTACTAATAGATGTGAAAATATTTTAATAGCAGCTAATCCACAACATTTTAGCAACATGCAAAAATCTGTATCTGTATACACTTGTATAAATATAAAATTTAACTATTTTGATTTTTATCATTGTTTAATAAAACACTTGAAAACAGCTATTTAATTCATACTTATGATACTGCTCTTAACAATACCTACAATGCTATAACAAGATATTCTTCAAAAATCTATTATCATTCCAGACTTATTTGTAAACTTTATTATATAATCAATAAATATTCAGATCTTCAATCATGGTCATGTTCTAATGTTTCATTATTTTTCCCTAGAAACCTTCAAATGATTTTTCCCACATATGAGTGACTTTGACAATATGTTTTGGTCATAACCTTTTGCAGTTCAAATGTGTCCATTCAGTTCAATTCAGTTCAGTCACTCAGTCGTGTCCAACTCTTTGTGACCCCATGAACCACAGCATGCCAGGCCTCCCTGTCCATCACCAGTTCCTGAAGTCCACACAAATCCATGTCCATTGAGTCGGTAATGTCATCCAACTGTCTCATCTTCTGTCGTCCCCTTCTCTTCCCACCCTCAATCTTTCCCAGAATTAGGGTCTTTTCAAGTGAGTCTGCTCTTCACATCAGGAGGCCAAAGTATTGGAGTTATAGCTTCAAACATCAGTCCTTCCAATGAACATTCAAGACTGATCTACTTTAGGATGGATTGACTGGATCTGCTGCAAGTCCAAGGGACTCTCAAGAGTCTCCTCCAACACCATAGTTTAAAAGCATCAATTCTTCAGTGCTCAGCTTTCTTTATAGTCCAACTCTCACATTCATATATGACTACTAGAAAAACCATAGTCTTGACTAGATGGACCTTTGTTGAAAAAGTAATATGTTTGCTTTTTAATATGTTGTCTATATTGATTATAAATTTCTTTCTAAGTGTCTTTTAATTTCATGGCTGCAATCACCATTTGCAGTGATTTGGAGCTCAAAATACTAATGTTTGCCTCTGTTACCACTGTTTTCCCATCTATTTGCCATGAAGTGATGGGACTGGATGCCATGATCTTAGTTTTCTGAATGTTGAGCTTTANGAAAAAGTAATATCTTTGCTTTTTAATATGTTGTCTATGTTGATCATAAGTTTCTTTTTAATTGTCTTTTAATTTCATGGCTGCAATCACCATTTGCAGTGATTTGGAGCTCAAAATACTAAGGTTTGCCTCTGTTACCACTGTTTTCCCATCTATTTGCCATGAAGTGATGGGACTGGATGCCATGATCTTAGTTTTCTGAATGTTGAGCTTTAAGGCAACTTTTTCACTCTCCTCTTTCACTTTCATCAAGAGGCTCTTTAGTTCCTCTTCGCTTTCTGCCATAAGGGTGGTGTCATCTGCATATCTGAGGTTATTGATATTTCTCTCTCGGCAATCTTGATTCCAGCTTGTTCTTCATACAGTGTAGCATTTCACATGATGTACTCCACATATAAGTTAAATAAGCAGGGTGACATTATACAGCCTTGGTGTACTTTTTTCCCTATTTGGAACCAGTCTGTTGTTTCATNTCGGCAATCTTGATTCCAGCTTGTTCTTCATACAGTGTAGCATTTCACATGATGTACTCCACATATAAGTTAAATAAGCAGGGTGACATTATACAGCCTTGGTGTACTTTTTTCCCTATTTGGAACCAGTCTGTTGTTTCATATCCAGTTCTAACTGTTGCTTCCTGAGTGCATACAGATTTCTCAAGAGGCAGGTCAGGTGGTCTGGTATTCCCATCTCTTTCCGAATTTTCCACAGCTTATTGCGATCCACACAGTCAAAGGCTTTGGCATAGTCAATAAAGCAGAAATAAATGTTTTTCTGGAACTCTCTTGCTTTTTCCATGATCCAGCAGATGTTGACAAGTTGATCTCTGGTTTCTCTGACTTTTCTAAAAATAGCTTGAACATCTGGAAGTTCATGGTTCATGTATTGCTGAAGCCTGNATGGCGTAGCAAAGAGTTGGACATGACTGAGTGACTTTGAATTCATTGCATATGCATTTATCTGAAGATATAAAGCTTAAGAAATTTAAAAAAATTGTATTAATTCACAGAAACCATCAGACACTAAATCAGAACTCTATACCAAGAGAAAATATCTTCTTTACAGAAAGAAAAAAAAAGTATTTTCAACATAGAAAATGGAGAGAATCTATTGCCAGCAGACAAGCACTACAAAAATGATAAAGAAAGTCCTTCAGGGAGAAAGAAATGATACTAAAGAGACATTTGGTTCTACAAAAGTAAATGAGGAGTGCAGGAAATGGTGAATGCATGATTAACTTTGAAGTGCTTTTTCTTATTTTTTTTTAATACTTCAAAAGTGAATTGAAAATAACAATGAAAACTAACAATTAATTTTAGGATNAAGAGACATTTGGTTCTACAAAAGTAAATGAGGAGTGCAGGAAATGGTGAATGCATGATTAACTTTGAAGTGCTTTTTCTTATTTTTTTTTAATACTTCAAAAGTGAATTGAAAATAACAATGAAAACTAACAATTAATTTTAGGATTTATATTCTATGTAGATGTGAAATGTGTGGAAACAAAGGCACAAAGGCTGGGAAAGGGATGATGGAATGCTACTAAATTAGGATGGGTATAATATCATTTGAAGTTGTACTGTGACCACTTACAGGTTAATAGTGTGGATCTCTGTAGTATTCTAGACTTCTAAGCTCAAGTTACAGCCTTTTAAACTCAGAGATTTGTCTTTGTCCTTTTACTTGAAGGAAAACTTTGCTAGATATAATACTCTTTTTTCCCATGACCTTTCCTTTAGTAATTTGACACTGTTGTTCAGCTGCTTTCTGACATCAATGAACACTGCTCTTGAGATGTCTGAGGACAACCTGACAGTATTTTTAATAGATACACAAACTATTATCTTTACTGAAGTTATTTAGACTTTAAAAATTATTTTATAATTTTTACCAGTTCCTTTACCAGTTTTTTTTTCTACCATTATCTTTTATTATTTTCCTGTCTTCTATGAGTGTTTGTGTGTGTGTGTGTGTGTGTGTGTCTGTATTCTTTATGTTACTGTTTCAAAGCTATGCTTGCTTCACCAACTTTTCTTTTTCTCCAATAATACTAGGCAATTTTTAAAAATCTGCATAGGTCTTGCAGAAGTTTAACTATTTTTATTGTTGTTTTAACAAAGGACTTTAAAAAATAAGACTCATTGTGTTTCCTTGAGCTTTGCCTGGACCCAACTTCTATTCATTTTTAGGAGTTGTACCTCACTGGTGACCTTTGAGATCCCAGATAATTTCAAAGCAACTTTCCCTGTTTCTATCAGCAATTCTGCCTTGGTCAATCATTCTTGCTGACAGAGCAGCTTCTCAAAAAATATGTTGAAGACTTCTGAGATTTGCCTGCACCGGGCACCTCAAAACTTTCAAATCGTCCCTGTAGCTCTTCTACGGTCTTCTGTGTGACTTGTTTTAAAAATATCTCATACATAATATCAGTTTTATGGTACTAAAAGGAAATATATGGCACATTAAAATTAGGAAATTTCATTATGTATTCTCTACAAAGAAGATATTCACAAAATATGAGGATGGTTCAAAATGCAAGGAAATCCACAGCAAATTATAGCAGAGGAGCTCTTGTTCACATAATAGCAAACAAATTCTAAATATCCTAGACAAGAAAGGGTACAGAAAAGAAATGGCTAGCATAACCTGGAAAGAGATATCAATAAATAAAATTGTATGGACAGAAGTAGTGTCATCCATGTGAGGGACATACACAGGTGAAATATCTCTCTGGGACAAAAACACTGAAATAAATCTCTTTATATCAATATAATTCCTCCCTTTGATTCCCGACCAGGACTATGTATTGCCTACATGAACCAAAAGCTAAGATTCTCAGCTTCTCAGGGCAAAGGTAGGATAAGGATGATGGCAAGTGAACTCAGAGTCACAAATGCAAGATCTGGCAAAGTCCACCACTATGCCTTCTCAGCTTTTCACTCTTGTCCTTCTTACAGGTAAAAATATGTATCTTCATTTTAAAGTACACACAAAGTACAATCATCTGCAAGTAAAGGTATCATCATGAGTACCATCAATTTGTTAGGGAGAAGCAGGGAGAAAAAAGTGCCTAATATAAAATATATAGCTGCTGTATTCCTGGGCATCTCAGCTGGTCATAAAGTATAAGTTAGTAAAAATAGACACCTTTATGTATCTAAGTAATGACAGACACTAATCATACCACACATCACTTGCTCTTTCTTACTTTACAGATAAATTGGGTTCTTGGCCTGGTGAAATAACTCAAAGTGTTATCCCTGCAGAACTTGAGTTATTAATGACTTTTTTTTTTTTAGTAGAAACAAGTTTTTCATTGACCACGNAGATAAATTGGGTTCTTGGCCTGGTGAAATAACTCAAAGTGTTATCCCTGCAGAACTTGAGTTATTAATGACTTTTTTTTTTTAGTAGAAACAAGTTTTTCATTGACCAAGATTATGAGGAAAGAGAGATCTAGGAAGAATCCTTCTTAAATCCAAATAGTCTTCTTGTTCCCTGCTAGGTTATCAACAACAAAAATTGTCACTAGTCATCAGGATCAATCAACAATATAGGCTTCCTGTTGATTTGTTATTTAACCTAAATGATGAAAGTCAAATTATGAGGGGCATCTTCCAATTCATTGGAACCATTTTTGAGTTCCCTAATGGAAGCAGACTTCCCTTGGGCACAATGACCTTCAAGCACAGTTTCTATAGCATAGAAACCAGGACAAATATTCTTCAAATAGATTATTAGTGATACTGAGAGAAGCCCCTCCTATCTCTGTATTGATTTGGGGAAGACTGTATAATATGTTGATTAATGATTTTAGGCAAATGACTCATTCCATATGCTGAGATCCCTATACAACAGGTTCATATAAGCCATTGGTTAGATGACTGAGCCTTCTGAAGGTCATTATACTGTTCCTCCAAGCCAAATGCTTCTGATTGATGGAATACACAATAAGACCAGAAAATTAAATGCAGATGGTATATTGCCACATTTCTTTTGACATAACTCTCTGGCTGTCAGTTTCATGTGGCATATCATAGGGATGAATGCAATATTCTATAAATCTATGAGTAATAGTAAAAAGCTACATGCAAAGAAGGCAATTCTATAATCAAAGTATATCTGGCTCAGTCATGAGAATGAGTGTTCCTATGACAGAAAGGTTCTAATCTGCCATGATGATACCAGTTTGTACTCTATGAGAATGGTGATGTGATAAAGGTTTATTTGATATTTCAGAGATAACTTTAATTCATTCAGAAGTCAAGAAACCTATGATTAACTATATCTTAATCTTTTATCCATCTTTCATATGGTCTTCCTTTTCTTAGTCTATATCCTAATCAATGATATTTCAATCTACTTACATACTTGAGCTAGAAAGTAGCTTCTAAGCAAACTTAGAAGATTTAGAAACTTAGAATTCTTAGAAGCATCCTTAGCTTATTTTTGTGCTTTACCCTCCATGCTGCTGCTGCTGCTAAGTCGTAATCCAGTTTATAAGAAAGAAAGAAAGAAAGAAAAAAAAAAAAAGTGAAGGCACTCAGCATGTCCGACTCTTTGCAGTCCCACGGACTGTAGCCTATCAGGATTCTCCGTCCAAGGGATTTTCCAGGCCCGAGCACTGGAGTGGGTTGCCATTTCCTTCCTCAGGGAATCTTCTCAACCCAGGGACTGAACCCAGGTCTCCCACATTGTAGGCAGACATTTTACTGTCTAAGCCACCAGGGAAGACCAAGTTTATAGAAGTCTATTCAAATTCCCCACAAATAAGTTATTTTCATCTTCATTCTCTATATCATAGCCTCTCCCAGAAACTTTCCTAATACTCTTTGTACAGGAATAGTTTCCTCTGTATCTTATCCCTTCCCTCTCCACTCTTCCTTCAAATGTGTGTTTAAAAATACAAATATATCACTTATTTTCTTTTTAATTAATTCAATCTTCCTTAGAGGTGATTATGGCATGCAAAATCCATTAAAATCTGTCCTCACCCTACTTTTGCTTTACTTCTTGTCATCTATTTGTCCCAACTTCATAGATTTATGTTCTGGCTATGATGCACTATATATCATGTTTAAAATTATAAATATAATATATAATATACTCTGGCATTCTGTTCTATCCATTATAATTCTTATACTTCAGAACAAATGCAATCAGCTGTATAGAAATATAACTTGAAGATAAGTAAAAAAGAGATTTAAAATAATAAATTTATTTAATCTGCAAGGGTTAAATAAGGATGAAAGTTTTCCACAAAAACAAGAAATCTCAAAAACATTTTACGTTGCTTTTTTTTTAACTCTGGAAAAACAATGTTATAAAAGTCATCTTCCCACTTGAATACTTGTTTTCTCTCCTTTAATCAATTATTATTTATCACTTGAAAGTCTTAATAGCCATACACTCACAAATTAAAAAAAAAAAAGATTTTAAATAGAGGTATAACGTTCACAGGAAATGTATGATGTTTATCCTTTTTTCAAACAAACCATTTAATGCAACAATAGTTTTTATAGTCTCTGTACCAAGTATAAATTGATCTTTTGGGAGGCACAAAACAATGTCAATTAACAAGGTGTATATGCCCACTATTTATTTTCACAAACAACATACATAACATGACATTTAGCATCCAGTCACCTTATATAAAGGGCTTTGTTTTGTCTGGTCTTGCTTTGCTTTCTATTGATTAGATGGGTATGGAAGCAGAACTTCTCTGTCACTTTAGAGGAAACTGTCTGGACAGCAATGAGTGTATCATAAATCAATTCTACCAGGAGAATGAATCACAACCAAAGTCACTATCATGGTATAAAATATTTATAACAAGAATCAAAATGCACTTTCTTCATCACAGAATTTTAGTTTCAAAATGTGTGGAATAATATAATAAGGTCTTACATTCATTAATTTAAATCTATATTTAATAATTATATAAATGCTAAACCCATGCTATGTGAAAATGGGAAGTACTGAATAAAATAATTGATTATAGTCATAATTTTTATAGCATAACATGTCAAGCATGTCTAAACAGAAATTCTGTTAAGTCAGATTTGAATATGCAGGATTGCATGCTCCATTCATAGGTCCTACTGATTTTTTAAAATTATATAAATCACTCTGAATTTTGTTTTGCAGATACTGAACCAATTTTTTACATTTTTTATATTTATATATATATATATATACATATAATTCTGTGTATGTATATACATACATGTAACTTTTTACAGAGATTCCCCATTTTATTTGTATTCCTGAATCATTTGATTTCTCTACAAAATTAAAAATTAAAAAACAAACAAAAAAAAAACAAACCTGCCATTCTCCCCTGTTGCAATTTTAGATATTTAGTGGCTCAGATGGTGAAGAATCTGCCTGCAATGTGAGAGACCTGGGTTTGACCCCTTGGTCAGTAAGATCCCCTGGAGAAGGGAATGGCAACCCAGCCC
>SJYW01035002.1:251836-274434 GCA_006410735.1 Raphicerus campestris
CCTGTTGCAATTTTAGATATTTAGTGGCTCAGATGGTGAAGAATCTGCCTGCAATGTGAGAGACCTGGGTTTGACCCCTTGGTCAGTAAGATCCCCTGGAGAAGGGAATGGCAACCCAGCCCAGCATTTACACCTGGAGAATTCCACAGACAGAGAAGCCTGGCCGGCTACAGTCTATGGGGTCACAGAGTCAGATACAACTGAGAGACTAACGCTTCATTTTTAGCACTTACGTTTAAAAATATCTTATAAATATCGCAAGAAACATTGGCTATGCAAGAGAAATAAAATTGAAGTGATCTAGTAGGGTGTTGTTGAGTTGAAAAGAAGTTTCCATTTCTAAGGCATTATTATTATTCACCAATTACAGTATTTTGGTATACTGAAGAGAAGTAAAGATAGATCAAAATCCTACAGAGAAAATTTTCATCACTATTTTTTCTATAATGGTTAAGTAATATGTATTTTTGGAGTGCAGTACAATATATTCAAAGGGTTAAGTAAAAACAGTTGAAATAAAAATAGAGACAGTAAGAAGACATTCCATCCATTTTCCTTTGTGTATGCTTTATTTAAATAAAATAGTTGACTTATTCCTTGGCTGCTTGTCTTTCAAGGGATGTTCAACATCCATTTAGTACTCAGTATTTATTAATGTTAAGAAAAATTTTGTTTATAAATGTTTAAGATGTTTTTCACTGCAATAGAATAGCACTGAATGAGAAGAGTTTTCAATAACTCATGGAGAAGTTGTTCAAATCAAGAAGGATTTTCATATTATGAATCATATTTCGTGCCTCTTGTTTCTGTTCCTTCTACTTTAAATAATTGGTGTTTTTAATAATTAGTACACTTTTATTATTATTATTATTATTGTTGCTACCATCATTATAAACAAATAGACTTGAATGATTTTTGAACAAGGTTAAATTTTGTACTCAGTGTGAAACTAAGGATGTGTAAAGATAAAATTTCAGAATAAAATAAAAAATAGAATAGCATGACTCCTAACTGTCTTGAAATGGCTTTTGCTTAAAGTCTATGCCCTTAATAAAATGTTAATATGAAAGCAAATTGGTAAATCAATGCTAGTCCTAAGCTTTTTTTGAAAATATGTTCTATGTGTGTGTGCATAAAAATAAATATTATACAGACATTTTAGCCAAGAATTTTATCTCTATTACTAATGCTTAAGTAAATAAGTTTATAAACAATAGGGCATATGAATAATTTGCTCACTACAAGTCTGTTTTAAACTGTATCAATATAAACAATAGGGCATATGAATAATTTGCTCACTACAAGTCTGTTTTAAACTGTATCAATATAAACAATAGGGCATATGAATAATTTGCTCACTACAAGTCTGTTTTAAACTGTATCAATATAAACAATAGGGCATATGAATAATTTGCTCACTACAAGTCTGTTTTAAACTGTATCAATATAAACAATAGGGCATATGAATAATTTGCTCACTACAAGTCTGTTTTAAACTGTATCAATATAAACAATAGGGCATATGAATAATTTGCTCACTACAAGTCTGTTTTAAACTGTATCAATATAAACAATAGGGCATATGAATAATTTGCTCACTACAAGTCTGTTTTAAACTGTATCAATATAAACAATAGGGCATATGAATAATTTGCTCACTACAAGTCTGTTTTAAACTGTATCAATATAAACAATAGGGCATATGAATAATTTGCTCACTACAAGTCTGTTTTAAACTGTATCAATATAAACAATAGGGCATATGAATAATTTGCTCACTACAAGTCTGTTTTAAACTGTATCAATATAAACAATAGGGCATATGAATAATTTGCTCACTACAAGTCTGTTTTAAACTGTATCAATATAAACAATAGGGCATATGAATAATTTGCTCACTACAAGTCTGTTTTAAACTGTATCAATATAAACAATAGGGCATATGAATAATTTGCTCACTACAAGTCTGTTTTAAACTGTATCAATAGTAATTGTGTATATTTGAAAAGAAACAACTTAAGTACAGTAAAAACATTCAATGGAATATGGTATATTATTAATATAAATATTCAGATATGTTTTTATATGAAATAATATCTGGTTTATAATAATCAGTTTACAAAAAGTATTAATTTCAATGTATCTGGTTTATAATACTCAGTTTACAAAAAGAGTATTAATTATGTCAGCAAATATATACTGGGTAAAATTAAGTCAGTAACAATAAAGATAAAATACATAGCATTATAATTAAGTAAGTAAGAATGAAGACCAAGGGAATATTTCATGCAAGATAGGCACAATAAAGGATAGAAATAGTATGGACATAACAGAAGCAGAAAATATTAAAAAGAGGTGGCAAGAATCCACAGAAGAATTATACAAAAAATAGACTTCATGACCAATAAAATCATGATGGTATGACTACTCACCTAGAGCCAGACATCCTGAAGTATAAAGTCATGTGGGCCTTAGGAAGCATCACTATGAACAAAGCTAGTGAAGGTAACGGGATTCCACTTGAGCTATTTCAAATCCTGAAAGATGATGCTGGGAAAGTGTTGCACACAATATGCCAGCAAATTTGGAATACTCAACAGTGGCCACAGGACTGGAAAAGGTCAATTTTCATTCCAATCCCAAAGAAAGGCAATGCCAAAAAATGATCAAACTGCCACAAAATTGCGCTCATCTCACAGGCTAATACAATAATGCTCAAAATTCTTCAAGCCAGCTTCGAAAGTACATGAACCATGAACTTCCAGATATTCAAGCTGGATTTAGAAAAGATAGAGGGACCAGAGATCAACTTACTAACATCCACTGGATCATTGAAAAAGCAAGAGAGTTCTAGAAAAACATCTATTCTGCTTTAGTGACTATGCCAAAGCTTTCGACTGTGTGGATCACAATAAACTGTGGAAAATTCTGAAAGAGATGGGAATTTCAAACCACCTGACCTGCCTCTTGAGAAATCTGTATGCACTCATGAATCAACAGTTAGAACTGGACATGGAACCACAGACTTGTTCCAAATAGGGAAAGGAGCACACCAAGGCTGTATAATGTCACCTTGCTTATTTAACTTACATGCAGAGTACATCATGCAAAATGCTAGGCTGGATGAAGCACAAGTTGAAATCAAGATTTNATGGAACCACAGACTTGTTCCAAATAGGGAAAGGAGCACACCAAGGCTGTATAATGTCACCCTGCTTATTTAACTTACATGCAGAGTACATCATGCAAAATGCTAGGCTGGATGAAGCACAAGTTGAAATCAAGATTTCTGGGAGAAATATCAGTAACCTCAGATATGCAGATGACGCCACCCATATGACAGAAAGTGAAGGAGAACTAAAGAGCCTCTTGATGAAAGTGATAAAGTTGGCTTAAAACTCAACATTCAGAAACTAAGATCATGGCACCTGGTCCTATCACTTCATGGCAAATAGATGGGGAAACAGTGAGAGACTTTTTCTTTTTTGAGGTTCCAAAATCATTGCAGATGGTGACTGCAGCCTTGAAATTAAAATACACATACTCCTTGGAAGAAAAGTTATGACCAACCTAGACAACATATTCAAAAGCAGAGACATTACTTTGCAAACAAGGTCCATCTAGTTAAAGCTATGTTTTTTCCAATAGTCATGTATGGATGTGAGAGTTGGACTATAAAGAAAGCTGAGCACCGAAGCACCGATGCTTTTGAACTATGATGTTGGAGAAGACTCTTGAGAATCCCTTGGACTGCAAAGAGATCCAACTAGTCTAGTCCTAAAGGAAATCAGTCTTGAATATTCACTGGAAGGACTGATTCTGAAGCTCCAATGCTTTGGCCATCTGATGTGAAGAGCTGACTCATGTGAAAAGACCCTGATGCTGGAAAATATTGAAAGCAGGAGGAGAAGGGGACAACAGAGGATGAGATGGTTAGATAGCATCACTGACTCAATGGACATGAGTCTGAGTAAACTCCAGGAGTTGGTGACTGACAGGGCAGCCTGACGTGCTGCAGTCCATGATGTCACAGTCATATATGACTGAGTGACTGAACTGAAGAATGAAAACACTAAGATAAGTTAAATTAAATAATTAAGTGTGTTTATTAAAGAGAATTACATAGTGTAATGTCATCTCAAGGATTTGAGAAGTCATAAAAAGTTAAAGTCAAGATTAAATGTACAGAGTAAGAAGGATTTAGATCAGTAAAAGTGGGAATGCTGCAAGGAGACCATTTCAAGCACACCCACTATCTGTCTTAAGGTTGGATCACTGCAAAGAGCTTGTCTGGACTGATGTCCAGTTTAATGAAAAGAAAGCCATGTCTTGAGATGCTAAAGAAGACCCTAGAATTAGGCAGCTTACATCAAGGTTATTTTAAGAATGTAGGATTTGACCCAAAGTAAAATGTCATGGCAATGAAAAGTTATCAGTCTGCTGAGGGACATAATCTTATTTTCCTTTTTACAAAAGAGCTTTTGGGTAGAAGAGTGATGAATGGGTTAGAGTGGGACAAGAGTAAATATAGAGAACCTAATTTTGAGAGTTTGCCATAAAGGCTAGTGTTAAAAGTGCCCTACGTAAAACAAGGTCGCAACAATGAACAAAACACTTAGTAGATACATGTGGTAAGACATAGAAGTTGAATTTGAGGTGTGAGAAAAGTTTAAAAAATGAAAATTCACAGTAGTAAAATCAAGCATCATGTCTAAATGTATAATTCATGAAAAATAATTCTGAACAGGTATATGTAAAAATGTTAATAGACCAATCACTGGTAGATATGATAACAATTAACTTTGGTTTTGTTCTTTAGACTTATGCTTACTATATTTGTCAAATAACATATAATTTTTCTAATCAAGATAATCTGTTGTTAAAGCAAGCAACACAAACTGTACCATACCCCATGTCTTAATTTCTTTGTTGATGAATTCTAGCTAGGGTACATGTGTTTAAGACTTTCCCTTAACTCTAGTTAGACTGTCAGTTTTCTCCACGCAGTCTGTAAAGTTGAGAGTGGTTTTGAGTGGGAGCATGGTGTTTATATGTGAACAACAACAACAATATAGTGTATAAAATTAAGAGAAAAGAGTACAGATTGATCTTAGCATTCTTGACTCTAGGCTTTTGAGAATATGGATCTTATTTATTTAGTATTTTTATCCTTAAGATATATTGTGACTTTGCAATCAGTAGACAAGCAACATGTTTTCAATAAGACTAATTAGACCATTACTTGTTTTGTTGTCAATTCTACCCTTTTAAAGTTTTCTTAATATCTTACCCTAATTTTACTAGCTTTCAACTAGTATAACTGTTTTCCTTAATCCTTTATATGAACTGATATCATAATTCTTCCTATTATTACTGAGAACATAGTTCTCTCTGATATTTCAAGGCAACCTTGGAATTCTCCTTGCTAACTTGATTCATAATTTTCCATCAGTTCACTTCACACCTGGGCCATGCATCACTTACTTCTGAAATGACAAATTGCATGCTAGAAGCTGTTGTCTGAGATTGACAAAAAGAACTTTTTCAACCATAAAACTATATTTAGTTCAAAGACTAAGTTTGTAAATAAAAAGGGTGGACTTTTTTCCACTATGTAACCTTAAAATAATAAAGAATTTGAAAATTTTGGAAATGTTTTAAGAATCTATCTGGAAACATAAATATTATGGCAAACTTAACTACTTTCAAAATTAATCTCAGGATTATGGAACAGACAGTTTAAAAAATGGGAATTTACATGTTTTGAACAAAAACTCTGAAATAGCTGATGTTAATTTCCATGATTAGAAGCAGAGTTCTATCTCTTTAATGAAATATATATGTGTATATATATATATACACACATTAAAGTCTATGTACACATCACTCACTCAAAAGCGGAAAAGCGTTTAGAACCAAAATAGTAGAAATATTTAAAAAACATAATCAGCACCCAAAATCTATGATTTGTTTTTAATATGGGGAAACTGTCTTTATAAGTAAATTACAGGTAAAATCAATGTATGAGTCAAGTAAAGATGCCACAAATATTCTAGTAAGAAATTAAATTGAAGAGGTAGAGTAATGACTATAGGAAATTTTCTTATTGTTACAACAGAACATTGGGTCTATATGTCTCAGGGAAGAATATTTTTAATTTGATATTTAATAAAAAATAGTTGTAGGATTTCTTATTAAATCAGACAAAGGCTAAGTATGCTATTTGCTAGATATTTAAAACAAAATACTCACACATTTACCCTTTCAATCTCAAAATCACTCACAACTAATTAAAGGTTATATCAGTTTAAATTAAAAAAAAAACTTTCATAAATTGAAGGAAACATTTGGTTTGTGTGTTTGATTTTCAGTAAGAGGAAACTTATGACTTTCCTGGTGACTCGGCAGAAAAGAATCCACTTGTCAATGCAGAAGACTCAGTTTGTATATCCCTGAGTCCAGGAAATCCCTTGGAAAAACAAATGGCAACCCACTCCAGTATTCTTAGCTGGGAAATCCTATGGAGAAGAGCCTGGTGGGCTACAGTCCATGGGGTCACAAAGAGTGAAACATGACTTACCAACTAAACAGTAACAACAAAAGGAAACTTGCTCAGGTAAGACTTTAAATATGTCAAAGACAGCTGTAAAATTTTTTAGCCAAGAGAAGGTTGCTGCTGCTGCTGCTGCCGCTAAGTCGCTTCAGTCGTGTCTGACCCTTTGCGACCTCATAGACGGCATAGACACAATCAAATACTAATTCAAAATATATTCAATAGAGAATATCCATCATTTATTGCTCTCTCTTATCACAAATTTATATTTACATTTATCATTATTCAAGGTAGCAGAAAGACAAAAATAAAATAATATTGGATATAAGAAATGAAGAATGCAACATCTAAAAGGATGAAATAAATTGTAATTTGATAGACAGGGAAATTATATTTATTATGTGGGGAAACATTTTTTCAGACTACCTCTAGATTTCTTATAAAAATGTGAACTTATAAACTCAATATAGAAAAAAAATAGTTGTACACAAAGAAAAGTTGTATCAATGGTGAGTCATAATATCAACAAAAATATTGTTATCTAGTGATAACTTACTGTTATCTGAGTAAATGTTAATTGTTAAAAATACTGTATAAAATAAAATCTCAAAATTAAATTTCATGTATTTTCAATATGCAAAATGAAGTAAGAAAAGTCAAAGATATAAAAAACATTAACATATTAACTCTAGACATGAGAAAAACAATGGTATTAAACAATAAATATAATAATTTGAGAACAAGATTAAATTATTTATTTTAAAGAAAAAAGGCAAACTGATTAATTCAATGAAAGGAAGACGGAAAAAATAAAGTACAAATGTCTATTTTAGAAAAAAAGAAAAATCTCAAACCAATTGCTTCATCTTCTAACTTAAGATACAAGCAAAAGGAAAGCAAAATAAACTCAAAACAACCAGAAAAGAGATAGTAATAAAATTTTTAGCATAAGAATGGCTCAAATTTTATAAACCATAATATAGAAATAGAAAAAAATCAATACAACCAAAGACGTTTTATTTTTAAAGATCAACAAATTTAATTAACCTTACATCTTAGCACGTTAATACTCTAACTAAGCTGTATAACAGAGATACTGAATAGCTCATATTTTGTTAAGAAAAAAAATTCTGTCTTTATTTGCTTAATGTTGAATGATCACAAAACGTTCAGATATGTAGTTAGTCTGTGTAGTCTAAAGCATCCACACGATCAGAGGAATGAAAAGACTTTAAAGGAAAATTCATTCCAACACTGCTGCTGCTAAGTCGCTTCAGTTGTGTCCAACTCTGTGCGACCCCAGAGACAGCAGCCCACTAGGCTCTTCTGTTCCTGGGATTCTCCAGGCAAGAGTACTGGAAAGTGAAAGTGAAGTCGCTCACTGGTGCCCAACTCTTAGCGACCCCATGGACTGCAGTCTACCAGGCTCCTCCGTCCATGGGATTTTCCAGGCAAGAGTACTGGAGTGGGTTGCCATTGCCTTCTCCAATTCCGACAAAGAGATTAGGAAATAATAAAATCAAATTCAACAAATAAAAAAGTAATAAACTTAAAATTTTTTAAACAGTGAAAAGAGAACTCAAATATTCACAATAATCAAAATATATGTAAGATATTAAAATGACCTATTAAGATAAGATATCATCAAATAATCAAGTGATCTCTAAGCAGCAGTGTAGCTGAGAGCCATGTGAGGATACAGTGAGAACATGACCATCTGCAAACAAAGAAGTAGGTCCTCAGCAGACTTGAGATCTGCCAACAACTTGAACAGATTTCCAAACCTCCAAAATCATGAGAAATTAATGTTATTGGTTAAGCCACTGAGTCTGGGGTAATTTTGTTATTGCAGCCTGAACTAAGATAACAAGTGAATACTAAAATTTTAAAAAACGTTGGGTGGCAATAATATCAAGACTATGACCAAAAGCTTCACTAGAGTTTGTAGTAATTCTGTGTTGATAAAATGAAAAATTCTAGTTAGAAAATATAGCAATCATTAACTGTAATAAAGTTAATAATAAAACCTTGAAAAATAACTAAAAAATGATGGAATTGATAGACTGTATTGTCAAATCCTGAAATACAATAGATGCTGAAAAACTTCTCTAAGACATCTAAAGACCAAAGGAACAAAAACTGGATTAGATATAGCAAACATAAGCTTTGAGTGATGTTAAACAATTATATTTTTTTTCTCAAATATTTACTACCCCTTCTTGTAAGAGTTGAATTCTTCCACATCCATTGACATCTAATTTAGCTGTGTGACTTGCTTTGTGCAAATAATTGTGAGTCAAGTACAACACACAATTTCCAAGTATGAAATTTAAGTGTGTTCATATGGTTCCAATATTGCTATTCTCTCTCTGTCATAATAGTGGCAATGGTATGTCTCAGAATTTCCTTCTGTAGTCTGGTGACTAAAACAAAGATACTTGGAGCAGAGAAATATTTGACTGGTGTAATATGAACATACATATAATAAAATTTCTGTGGCATTAAACTACTAAGATATTTTTGTTTGTTCCCACTACATAATGTATCATAGACTGAAAAACAAGTAGAATCCAGAATTCTCCTAGCAAGGCAAAATATAAATTAATTTCGAGTACACATTGAAAGTTTTCTAAGGTGACAGTATTAGATAAATAATATATATTTTAGGTAATTTATTTGAAAACTATACTATCACAAACACCTCACTTGTTAAATAATAAATCCTAATGTAAATTACACCCTATTTAGAGCTAAATAACAGCATTAGTGTATTTTGAAAGTCATAAGATAGAGTCAAATATGTTTTAATCAATTTTAAAAAGGCATAATAAGGCTTGATAAGTAAAACTGGAGAAAGACCAAATTAAAATAAATAAATTAAAAAAGAAAGACAAAAAATGTATTTCTCATTTATATTACAATCCAGTTTCATGTTCTCTGGAAAATGAGTCAGGAATCCCAGTTACTCCTTTTTTGCAAATCTAATGCATTTTGCTTCCAAGAGCCCAGTGGATCTGAAGGAGTTGAGGAAGAGTAGATATACATGCACATGGTTCTGATTTGTTTCTACACTGGCTTCTCAACAAAAGATTTCCAAGGATNGTCAGGAATCCCAGTTACTCCTTTTTTGCAAATCTAATGCATTTTGCTTCCAAGAGCCCAGTGGATCTGAAGGAGTTGAGGAAGAGTAGATATACATGCACATGGTTCTGATTTGTTTCTACACTGGCTTCTCAACAAAAGATTTCCAAGGATAATTTTGACTTAAAATTTGATTTCCTGGAGAAACTCTGGCTTTACATCCTGACTTTTCCAAAATAAGTCCACAGTACTTAGAAAGAAGAGCTTCTGCTGCTGCTGCTGCTGCTGCTGCGGCTAAGTCACTTCAGTCATGTCTAATTCTGTGCGACTCTATGGACGACAGCAGCCCACCAGGCTTCCTCGTCCCTGGGATCCTCCAGGCAAGAACACTGGAGTGGGTTGCCATTTCCTTCTCCAATGCATGAAAGTGAAAAGTGAACGTGAAGTCATTCAGTCATGTCCAACTCTCCGCAACCCCATGTACTGCAGCCTACCAGGCTCCTCCATCCATGGGATTCTCCAGGCAAGCGTACTGCAGTGGGCTGTGAAAGAACAACTGTACTCAATTACGACAACTGCAAACATTATATTTCACTGTAATGAATATTTGCTAAACAATTTGTATAGTAAGTGCTATAATTCTGCTCAGAACTTCAAGTTATTAAAGGAAAAATAAAACATTTTATTTCATTCCATTACCTTTGTTTGTTTCACCTGAGTCCATATTTCTGGTAAAAAGTTTAGACTTATGTAATGTTATTATCTCTTATTTTGTATTCCAGTGTCCTTAATATTGACTTTGTTCATTGCCCAAACTGTTTCCCTTTATTTTTTCCTGTGTTTATATTTCATTTTTATATATGCTTGTATACTCTAAAGAAAAATTAAACAACATATTGCCTGGTTACTCAGTGGTAAAGAATCTACCTGCAAATGCAGGGTTTAAGCCCTGGGTGGGGAAGATCCCCTGGAGAGGGAAACGACAACCCACTTCAGTCTTCTTGCCTGGAATATCCCATGGACAGAGAAGCCTGAAGGGTTATCATTCATGGGGTCACAAAAAATTTGAGCATGAAAGCAACTGAACAACTCTCAACACAAAGCTCTGCTAATATTGATTTCTGTAGTATGTGCAGTTTCTAAAATAGGGTTCACTTTGGCTCTTCACCATTATCCATATTATTTTATGAAATTGACCAGTCATGTATTTTCTAGCTCTTATGGTATTTTATCAATACATAATTATACTCTGTGCATGCATGCATGCTAAGTCACTTCAGTTGTATCCAGCTCTGTGCAATCCTATGCACTGTATGTAGCCTGCCAGGTCCTCTCCCCAGGGGATTCTCCAGGCAAGAATACTGTAGCAGGTTGCCATGCCCTCCTCCAGAGGATCTTCCCCACCTGGGGATTGAACCTGCACCTTTTATACCTCTTGCACTGGCAGACAGGTTTATTACCACTAGCATCACTTGAGAAGCCCAGCTATATAACTATATTAATACTTTTAAATGTATGCAATTTTGCCAGAAGATGAATGATTGATAAAATTACTTGAACTCAACATTTTAGAGAAAAATAGCATTTCAGTTTATTTGTTTGCCTTTGTTTTGCTTAAAACAATTAGACTATATTTTTATTAGACTCTTAAGGTTCAGGTGAAGGCAAGTATTCAATAAGTCTTCAAATATATTAATGTTTAAATGACATATAATAGGTAATAAAAATACTATTAATATAAATAGGTATTTACACTTAAGATTTCCTTCACAATTGTGTGATGGTAACTCTGACAAGCATTTAATTTAGAAATTTTATAAAATGAATGCTTTATTAAAATTTCATGTGAAATAATTCCAGCAGCATCTTGAAGTTACAAGTCAAAATATCACCATCCAACCACTTTTCAGTTGTTTCTGTTACTAGAGAATAGCTAAGGAGTTTTACAAGGGAACAAAGAAAAACTATAGGAAAGTGCAAGAGTCTGAAGCCCAGAATTTTCCTAGAGTTGATTTGCATAGTATGGAATCTAAATCCCTGAGGCAGGTCTCACGGTGCTCCATTTGATAAGAAACCAGTCATTGCTTTAATTATTTTCATTGTTTGCCCCTAGGTCTATTACAATGCACTTTGCCAAAGTATAGTACTCTTTTCTAGTTCTTTCTAGCAGAAACATATTTTAAAAATCTGCATAAGAAAACACACTTTGAAATCTCACCATTATATGAAGATACTAAAGAATATAGCTACAATCAATTTGCCAATAAAATGAATTCTAGAAAAATAAACTGGGAGAAAATTTGATATGCCCTTATCTTATTCTTTCTTATTTCAGTTCTCCAGAAGAAAATGCTAAGAATCAGTGCCTCATTAATAGGATTAAAAAAAAATCTCTCCAGGTTTATTTATTTTGAGTAACCAGTTATGTTACCTCTGAATATAATACAGGGCTCTAAGTTTCAGTAATGCCTCATACATAGAATGAAAGTAATGGTGTAACCTGGAGATATTTTAAGGTTATTTTTTGTTGATTCTACTTGAAGATAGGCCCATTACTTTTGGCATGCATTTCAACATTCTACCATTGTCCTACAATTTTCTGGCATTCATTTGTCACACTGACAGAAACTAGTTTAAAATTTAAATCCATATCCCTCCTGAATCTCCTAAAAGAGTTTGTAGGCCAAGCCTGTGCAATGACTGATGATGCTCCTGTCAGGTGCCAGAAGATCCAGCAGAATTGCTCAACAAGTTTCTTAACAAGATAAACAATAAGGCAGATTACAGAAAAACAAATGACTTATCATAAGGTTGCTTCAATGGCATTCTTCATATGTGCTCCCTAAAGCCATTTCTACAAATAAAGCATTTCAAAAATAGGAAGTATTCCTACAAACATATTGATAATTAATTCTTTCTGAGCTCATTCAGCTTATTTATTTGTAATGAAAGGGCCCATGATTGAAACAAAAGGTAGAAAATTCCTACAAAATACACTTCAATTTAATTCAACTACTTTTCTACCTCAAAGATATAGACTGATAGGACTCGACTTTGCACCAATTCCACTATGAATGTATTCATCATTATGATTCAGTTTCCACTGTCTGCAAATTTCCAGCATCCAAGGTACTGCTCAGGAAAGCATGCTTCACTTAAATTAATGTCACTTAAAATTTGAGCCAGGGAGAATTAGTGTTACTTCTCAACAAAAACCATGGTAAAATGTGTATTCTATGAAATTTTTTATCCAACTGCATGTTTAAACCTACAAGTCAGAGAAAGTCACAGAGCTATATCAATGATTTATCCAGATACATGAGGTTCTTGTGTTCACTCCTTTCTTCTATGGCAGAATAAATACACTCCCAGGCTAAATCAAATATGGTCTATAGTTTGAAAGTATGATGGCATGTCATTTTTACCTGTAGTGACTTCTATGAAAAACTAAACTTACTACATGCTGCAAATGTGAAATGTGTCCATTTCTGTTAGGTATGTCTGTTCAACAAAGTATAGCCACTAAGCAAGAAATTAGGGGCTTGCTTTCCTAAGCACTGTTACCAGTTTCTGATATGACATGTACTGTGTATCATATCTTACAACGCAATGTTCCAAGAGAGTTCAAATGATAGGCTTATGCATTAACATGAGCTTAATTTCTTTGTTTTTTTTTTTTATAAAATAAATTACAAAATCATATTAGTTCAAGGTTAAGGATATTTTGCTCTTGAATTATAACAAAATATTAGCTGAATAATCTTAGATACTTTCAACACTTTTTAAAAGTTTCAATCCCTATAATTCACATGAAATACCTCCAAAAGGAGGTAAATACTGTTAAGAGTCTGTGTTTATATATTATGACCAAGTGCTACAGAAAAAAAGAACAGCAAATGATAACTGAAAGTATTTTGGGGAATAACACTTAAGAGGAATAACTGGTCATTAAGTAATATTAGAAAAATTTTCTATTCATGCATAAAATGCATTAAAGTTGCACAGGAAAAGAGACCTAATTAGAAGTGCAATTGTACTGATTCACTTGACTTGAATATACAACTCATTAACAAAAGTAGCAACTACTCATATATAATATCCCTAATAGAATGAGGTTGAACTGTGTGGAATTGAGTTTTTAAGACAGAAAGAGATATTCTCTGGAACACACACTCAAAACATATTGCAAAGATTTCAAAGAATAAATGATTGTGAAGTGTTGATGTCACCTATGACAGATAATGTGTCTGAAAATAATGACATAGCTAGAAATTCACGAAGACTTCATGAAAAAAAAGTGTACTTGTCTATGAGAAAAAGTTATCACCAGAAAAATAGGATCATCATGTGAGTAAGACCAGGGATAAAATAGTTGTTCAAATACAAAAAATATAAAGATAAGTGTTTACCATACCCATGAAAAATGCAGCTCAGTGTTATGGTAGTGACACCCTAGAGTATCATAGCTCTCTACTTGATCTTTCAATCAGTTCAGACATAATATTTCCTAATGAGTTTTCTGTTCCCACCTAACCTAACATTATCTTTGACTTTAATTATACTTATGATTAAAAAAACAAAAATTCTCACCACTTCAGTTCGATTCAGTTCAGCCACACAGTCATGTCTGACTCTGCAAACCAATGGACTACACTAGGCCTCCCTGTCAATCATTAACTCCCAGGTGCATTCAAACTCATATTCATTGAGTTGGTGATGTCATCCTCTGTCATCCCCTTCTCTTCCAACTTCAATAATCCCCAGCATTAGGGTCATTTCAAAAGAGAGCGCTCTTCACACAGGTGGCCAAAGTATTGGAGTTTCAGCTTCAACATCATTCCTTCCAATGAACACTCAAGGCTGATCTCCTTTAGGATGAACTGTTCGTATCTCCTTGCAGTCCAAGGGACTCAAGAGTCTTCTCCAACACCACACTTCAAAAGCATCAGTTCTTCAGTGCTCAGCTTTCTTTATAGTCCAACTCTCATATCCATACATGACTACTGGAAAAACCATAGCCTTGACTAAATGGACCTTTGTTGGCAAAGAAATGCCTCTGCTTTTTAATAAGCTGTCTAGGTTGGTCATAACTTTCCTTCCAAGGAATAATCATCTTTTAATTTCATGACTGCAATCACCATCTGCAGTGATTTTGGACCCTCAAAAATAAAGTCTGCCACTGTCTCCCCATCTATTTGCTATGAAGTGATGGGAACAGATGACATGATCTTAGTTTTCTGAATGTTGAGTTTTAAGCAATTTTTCACTCTCCTTTTCCACTTTCATCACGAGATTCTTTGGTTCTCCTTCACTTTCTGCCATAAGGGTGGTGTCATCTGCATATCTAAGGTTATTGATATTTCTCCCGGCAATTTTGATTCCAGCTTGTGCTTCTTCCAGCCTAGCATTTCTCATGATATACTCTGCATATAAGTTAAATAAGAAGGGTGACAATATACAGTCTTGACATACTCCTTTGTGATTTGGAACCAGTCTATTGTTTATGTCCAGTTCTGTTTCCTCACCTAAATACAGATTTACCAAGAGGCAGGCCAGGTGGTCTGGTATTCCTATCTCTTGAAGAATGTTCCAAAGTTTATTGTGATCTACATAGTCAGGCTTTGTCATAGTGATTAAAAAAGAAATAGATGTTTTTCTGGAACTCTCTTGCTTTTTTGATGATCCAGTGGATGTTGGCAATTTGATCTCTGTTTCCTCTGTCGTTTTTAAAGCCAACTTGAACATCTGGAAGTTCATGGTTTATATATTGTTGATGGCTGTCTTGGAGAATTTTGAGCATGTGAGGTGAGTGCAATTGTGCAGTAGTTTGAGCATTCTTTGACATTGCCTTTCTTTGGGATTGGAATGAAAACTAACCTTTTCCAGTCCTGTGGCCACTGCTGAGTTTTCCAAATTTGCTGGCACATTGAGTGCAGCACTTTCACAACATCATCTTTCAGGATTTGAACTAGATCACCTGGAATTCCATCACCTCCGCTAGCTTTGTTTGTAGTGATGCTTCCTGAGGCCCACTTGATTTCACATTTCAGGATGTCTGGCTCTAGGTGAGTGATCACACCATGATGTTTAACTTGGTTATGAAGATTTTTTTGTACAGTTCTGTGTCTTCTTGCACTCTATTCTTAATATATTCTGCTTCTCTTAGATCCATACCATTTCTGCCCTTTAATGAGCCCATATTTGCATAAAATGTTTCCTTGCTTTCAGTTTTCTTGAAGAGATCTCTAGTCTTTCACATTCTATTGTTTACCTAAATTTTTTTGTACTGATCACTGAGGAAGGCTTTCTTATCTCTCCTTGATATTCTTTGGAACTCTTCATTCAAATAGGTACATCTTTCCTTTTTTCCTTTGCCTTTCACTTCTCTTCTTTTTGTAGCTGTTTGTAAGGCCTCCTCAGACAGCCATTTTCC
The DNA here is from genome assembly GCA_006410735.1 of Raphicerus campestris. Lineage (NCBI taxonomy): Eukaryota > Metazoa > Chordata > Mammalia > Artiodactyla > Bovidae > Raphicerus > Raphicerus campestris. The sequence continues at coordinate 267,904 of SJYW01035002.1, forward strand.
CTTTTTGCATTACCATTTCTTAGCGGTGGTCTTGATCCCTGTCTCCTGTACAATGTCATGAGCTTCAGTCCATATTTCATCAGGTACTCTGTCTATCAGATCTAGTCCCTTAAATCTATTTCTCACATCCAATCTATAATTGTAAGGGGTTTGATTTAGGTCATACCTGCGTGGTCTAGTGGTTTTCCCTACTTTCTTCAATTTCAGTCTAAATTTGTTAATATGGAGTTCATGATCTGAGTCACAGTCATCCTCCTGGTCTTGTTTTGCTGACTGTATAGAGCTTCTCCATCTTTGGCTGCAAAGAATATAATCAATCTGATTTCAGTGTTGACTATCTGGTGATGTTCATGTTTAGAGTCTTCTCTTGTGTTGTTGGAAGTGGGTGCATGCTATGACCAGTGTATTCTCTTGGCAAAACTCTATTAGCCTTTGTCCTGCTTCATTCTGTACCCTAAGGCCAAATTTGCCTGTTACTCCAGGTATCTCTTGACTTCCTCCTTTTGCATTCCAGACTCCTATCATGAAAAGGATATAATTTTTTGAGTGTTAGTTCTAAAATGTCTTGTAGTTCTTAGAACCATTCAATTTCAATTTCTTCAGCATTACTGGTCAGGTCATTGACATGGATTATTGTGATATGAATGGTTTGCCTTGAAAACGAACAGAGATTATTCTTTCATTTTTGAGACTGCATCCAAGTACTGCATTTCAGACTCTTTTGTTGACTATAATGACTACTCCACTTCTTCTAAGTATTTTTACCCACAGTAGTAGATATGATGGTCATCTGAATTAAATTCACCCATTCCAGTCCATTTTAGTTCACTGAATCTTAAAATGTCAATGTTCACTTTTACCATCTCTTGTTTGAACACTTCCAATATGCCTTGATTCATGAACCTAACATGCTAGGTTCCTGTGCAATATTACTCTTTACAGCATTGAATCTTGCTTCCATCACCAGTCACATCTACAACTGGGTTTTCTTTTTCTTTCTTTTTTTTTTTTTATGTTTTGGTCTATCTACTCATTCTTTCTGGAGTTATTTCTTCATTGATCTCCAGTAACATACTGGGTACATACTGATCTGGGCACTTCATCTTTCAGTGTCCTGTCTTTTTGCCTTTTCATACTGTTCATGGTGTTCTCAAGGCAAGAAAATACTGAAGTGGTTTTCCATTCCCTTCTCCAGTGGACCATGTTTTGTTAGAACTGTCCACCATGACACATCCATCTTGGGAGGCCCTACGTGGCATGGCTCGTAGTTTCATTGAGTTAGACAGTGAAATACCACCACTTAGGTATTGGGAATTCCAAGTTTTCATTGTATCCACACTGCCAAACTGTGTCATATACTCTTCCCTTCCACTGTCTCCTGCTTTATTGTTGTTCAGTCTTTCAGTTTTGTCTGACTCTTTGAGACCCAGGGACTACAACATATCAGCCTTCCCTGTCCTTCACTGTTTCATGTCCGTCGAGCTGGTGATGAAATGCAACCATCTCATCCTCTGTTGTCCCCTTCTCTTCCTGCCTTCAGTCTTGAAACACCCTCTTTTTATTACCTTCATTGATACTCTGGCTCATGAATATATATTATTATACCTGGATTATTGTAATATTCTCTACTGTATTTTCCCAGTCCCCTGTTTCTCTGCATTAATATTTCAAACCAATTGTTACTGAAATAATCATCATACATTAATATTGTGGATGAATCTTGCTCAAAAATGGTTCCCCCTTAATGACAGAATAAGGTTTAAAGACTTAGACAAACACAAATTTCCATAAAAGAACTTGTGTGTATTGTGTGATGCAAAAATTATGTTCCTAAGTAATAACAAACAATGGATAAAAAGAGAAGCTTGGACTAGAGAGTTAAATTAATGGACCTATGGCAGCACAATTATTCAGCTGTTAATTTTATTTCTCCATATTTATTGTCCTCAACATTGAATTATTATGAGATGTTGACTTTTATCTTTTTGAATCATATAAGATTATTGAAAAAATTATGCTAGGATAATAAGAAGGGGAGAGAATGCTGTTAATTTAAGGGCCACAGTTTGGAATAAGGGAGTGGTGTCTTGGAGTTTAGATTCCATATTGCTAGATAACAATAGAAGCACTCTGTGTTTGTGTTGGGGGAGAAATGTTCCATAAATATATTTTTGTTTCTGCAAAGCCAGAGATTTCAGAGCAAAGAGCACTGGTATCTGGGTTTAAGGAGATTTTAAGGACAAATATGTCTTTGAAGTTAGAGATTGCCCTGAAGGAATGCAAAATATCTCCTACCCTGATCCATTTTGTTTACTTTTTAAGGATAATGAATTCTGAATCAATTGTTACATTTCAGGCTAATGAAAAAGAACTAGAGAAGTTCTTCTCATTCCTCATGCCCAGGGAATTTAATTCTATTCCAGAATAAATGTCTCCCTCCCTGTATTTCCAGGTGCTTCTGAGGTAGCACTAGTGGTAAAGAACCTGTCTGCCAACGCAGAAGATGTGAGAGACATGGGTTTGATTTCTGGCTTGGGAAGATCCCTTGGAGGAGGGCACAGCAACCCATTCCAGTATTCTTGCCTGGAAAATCCAACGGATAGAGGAGCATGGCGGGCTGCAGTCCATGGGATTGCAAAGAGTCGGACATGTCTGAAGTGACCTAACACATAACACCCCNGGCTTGGGAAGATCCCTTGGAGGAGGGCACAGCAACCCATTCCAGTATTCTTGCCTGGAAAATCCAACGGATAGAGGAGCATGGAGGGCTGCAGTCCATGGGATTGCAAAGAGTCGGACATGTCTGAAGTGACCTAACACATAATGCCCCCTCTATTCCCAGAAGGAGAATAGTCAGATGTACCAACAGCTTATATAATCTCCTGGTGTGATAAATCCAGGATCTCTCTTCTCTAGTGCAATATCAAGAGACATTTTGCTCTCAGTGCACTGCCATTAAGAGAATTGGAGCATGAGGAATCAGTGTGGCAAAGACTGTTCTGTGAGTAAATAAAAAGCCAGCTCTTTGATCCAAAAGTATAGTATTTCTGTTAATATACATAGATATAGATATAATAGATAAATATATAAAGAGATACACATACACTCACATTCTCTATATACATATATATGTGTATATATGTATGTATATATATATACACATGCACATAGGTTTATATATATATTCATCCATATATATGAATGTGTATATATTTGTATATAGGTGCATCCATGTATATGTATATGTGTGTGCATATATGCACATATAAAATGTCAGCAGGCTATTATGTTAGCAGGATAACTCCTAAGATTCTATATAGTTTCAGGCTTAATGGTGTATCAAGCACTGTTTGAGGAAATAAAAAATAAGCTACATGTCCTGAAATATAGAAAGAATACAACAGAGGTTACTGGAAAAAGCAATTAAATAAGTAAACATGAATTTTTGACCCATAACAGTAGGAAACTCCCCAATATTTGGCTAACTAAGTGTGCTGGCTATTGTGATTGCCAGTTTTGAAAAAAAATATGAAATTTTAAATTTCCTTGAGATGGACTAGGGTTAAGGTTGAAGATACTTTGAATGGAATTGAAGTTTGTTTACTCATACCTTTTATAGATGTTTCCTTGCCACTCTGAAGGTGGTGGATTGTACCCTATCTATGGTGGTTGAATGAGATGAGTGAAATAGGTAGAAGAAGTAGTGAGGGAAGAGGACAGGAAAAGAACACAGGCAAAATATTTTAGTATTCATATTCAAAAGTCAGTGGGTATCTGTGGCTCTTATGTCAATCCTAAAATAAGAGTGCTGTTATATTTTAAGCAACAGTTTCATGTTGAGCTATGCATCCATATCTCCTATTGTGGTTCTGTCCTTGATGTGAGTGAATGCAAACTCATGAAGCTTATTGGAACCTGAGAAAGAAAGCATTCTAGGAACAGATGTAACAAAGGGACTAATGAAAGAGTTATGAGACAGATGTGCATAGCTTTGATATTTTAAACATTATGACACTGCATAAAGGTTTAGTCCCCATTATGTTCTCATGCAGAGCGGAGCCTTGCTGGATCTCTTTGATTAACCTTGGAGAGGTCAAAAGTGTGGCTGATAGAGAGAAAACAGGATGATGTCATCCACCTTGTACAGGTTGGCTGGGTAGATTGAGCCACTGAGCACCAGAGCTGGTTTGGAGAAAATTGTGTGACAACACATACAACAAAGGCAGAAGAAGGAGAGGACAGAGGATGAATGGTTGGATGGCATCACCAACTCAATAACCATGAGTTTGAGCAAGTTCTGGGAGATGCTGAAGGACAGAGGTGGATGGCTTGCCGCAGTCCACGGGGTCACAAAGACTCAGACACAAGCGTACGACTGAATAACAACAAAGCAAAGAATAAATGAAATAAATTACAACAAACATGAAATGAGCGACCTCTTAATGTCACTTCTAACAATTACTTATTTCTTTTCTCTCCTCATATACTATGTCTGCACATCCTATTGTGTATGGTATTGAAGCCATGCCATCTGATGCAGGTTTGAGAGAACTGCATCTTCAGCAACTTCAAGATCCCTAAATGTGCATAATTAATATCAGTAAAGGTTAATTATATCTACCTATAAAGCTTCACTACAATCTATCTTAGAATAAAAGCAATCTGAACATTTTAATTATTATATAAATTATAAAAATCTAGTCAGAGTTAGATTAGGTTGAACTAGTCTTCCGAAATAAGATTTTTGAAACAGTGATATCTTTCATAAATAAAACAGTGCAGCTCTAAATAAGGATCATACAGTTTCAATATAAGTGATTTACCTGAATCTCTAGCCACTGTTTCAAATATCATGGAAGATAGGTAAAAAGAAAAAACTACATTTTTCTTTCTCTTACAGACCTTGGTGGACAAAATTAAATTGATCTTAATTCTTGTTATTTAACAGGTTAACATCTGCAGTCCATACATTCCCTTTAATATATTTATTTCTTTTTAACACCAAAGGAACCCTAATAAATATTCATTAATTAGGATATCTGTAAAATGCATTAATCTACATCTTCCTTCAAGGAGGGAATTTGTAAATATTTCTGATTTTTGATAAATGTTCAATCAAAAGAGGGTGAGCACTAAGATTTAACAGTAAGCTACTGATAGAAATAAAATATTTAAATTAAGAAATGTCTCAGAAAGATTCCTTAAGAAAAACAACAAACATTGGATTGTTGATATTTATTGACAGTTATAGTGTTCTTTGAAGTATATTAAGAAGAAGTAGGCTCAAGGTGACAAAAAAGTATTGACAATATTTTCAGAAGTAGAACATAGAAAATTTTCACATCCAACTCTAGTGCTTGTTTCTATAACAAAGATTAAATTTATGAAAAATAATTTCTAAATGATCTATTGGGTTGTATGCCCCTTGCATGTTCAGGGAAGGCTGGATCAAGTTAGACATTTTTGCCAACTGATGTCTTTTGCCAGTGCCTTTTGCCTAGGATAAAATGCCAATTCTGTTCTAGAACTAGTCTCATATTAATATTTTTCTAATGATAATTTAATTACTTTTGATATAATTGGCTTAAATATAGACATGCCAAAGTTTGGTAGATTGTAAACATGGCTATAATCCTAGTATGCACACTTTGTTGTTGTTGTTTATTTAATAATTTGACTTTGCAGCATTTTCCCTTAAGTGTCTATTTCTGAAAATCTTGAATCTGGGCTTTGCCAAATGGTACAAAACTACTCATGATGCAAGCAGACACATAAAACATACCTAGGTGTTGTAGCTTGTCATTTTTTGTTATTTTTGTTTTTCTTTTTGAAACAACTCTGTGACCACATTTATGTGAAATCCCATAATATCATTCTGGAGATAAGCGACTCATCAGCCTCTCTGAGAGCCAAGTGATCATCACATACACAATCATAAACTATCAGCTGATTTCAGATGCAAGCTCAGCTTACAACAACATGAGTTAGACACAAATCATGCAATTTTAGTTCAGCACAAATTGCCGTCACACATACTCATGAGCAAGTAGATTTGTGGAATTTTTAAAAATTGCAGCAAAGGCTAATTGATACATTATACAATTTGCATTTTAAGATTAAATAAAGGGAGACCTGCTGTCAGGCTAAAATTTTTTTCTCACTCTTTTTTGCTTTTGAAAACAATTATGTAGAGAAACAATACTTGAAGTAACTATAATGACATGAGAAAGAAATTTATATTTTCATCATGGAAGAGTAAAACAATAAAGAATTGTAGGGCCTTGATGATATTATACTATTGGATCAATGAATTAACTCACTTTGGAACCACTTTGCCTCATGATTTCTTTCTTTCTTTTTTTTTTTTTCTGTTAAAATAAATATATATTCTGACCATATGTCTCAGTCATAAAGAATCTGCCTGCCAATGCAGGAGATGTGAGTTCTATCCTTGGGTCAGGAAGATCTCATGAAACTCAGTTCAGTTTAGGTCATTTCTGTCCCTCAGTCCTGTCCGACTCTTTGTGACCT
>SJYW01035002.1:297414-310067 GCA_006410735.1 Raphicerus campestris
TTCTATGAAGACCTACAAGACCTTTTAGATCTAACACCCAAAAAACATGTCCTTTTCATTTTAGGGGACTGGAATCCAAAGTGGGAAGTAAAGAAACACCTGGAGTAACAGGCAAACTTGGACTTGGAATGCAGAATGAAGCAGGGCAAAGACTAATAGCGTTTTGCCAAGAAAATGCACTGGTCATAGCAAACACCTTCTTTCAACAACACAAGAGAAGACTCTACACATGGACATCACCAGGTGGTCAACACCGAAATCAGATTGATTATATTCTTTGCAGCCAAAGATGGAGAAGCTCTATACAGTCAACAAAAACAAGACCAGGAACTGACTGTGGCTCAGATCATGAACTCCTTATTACCAAATTCAGACTTAAATTGAAGAAAGTAGGGAAAACTGCTAGACCATTCAGGTATGACCTAAATCAAATCCCTTATGATTATACAGTGGAAGTGAGAAATAGATTTAAGGACCTAGATCTAATAGATAGAGTGCCTGATGAACTATGGAATGAGGTTCATGACATTGTACAGGAGACAGGGATCAAGACTATTCCCATGGAAAAGAAATGCAAAAAAATCAAAATGGCTGTCTGGGGAGGCCTTAAAAATAGCTGTGAAAAGAAAAAAGTTGAAAAACAAAGGAAAAAAGGAAAGATATAAGCATCTGAATGCAGAGTTCCAAAGAACAGCAAGAAGAGATCAGTAAACCTTCTTCAGCAATCAATGCAAAAAGAGGAAAAGAACAGAATGGGAAAGACTAGAGATCTCGTCAAGAAAATTGGAGATGTCAAGGAAATATTTCATGCAAAGATGGGCTCAATAAAGGACATAAATGGTATAGATCTAACAGAAGCAGAAGATATTAAGTAGAAGTGGAAAGAATACACAGAAGTACTGTACAAAAAATATCTTCATGACCCAGATAATCACAATGGTGTGATCATTCATCTAGAGCCAGACATCCTGGAATGTGAAGTCAAGTGGGCCTTAGAAAGCATCACTACAAACAAAGCTAGTGGATTTGATGGAATTCTAGTTGAGCTATTTCAAATTCTAAAGATGATGCTGTGAAAGTGCTGCACTCAATATGCCAGCAAATTTGAAAAACTCAGCAGTGGCCACAGGACTGGAAAATGTCACTTTTCATTCCAAACCCAAAAAAAGTCAGTGCCAAATAATGCTCAACCCACAGCCTAGGGGACTTCATAAATGGTTTGGATTATGGGACTCTTGGCCAAAAAGAAAAAAAAATCACTTATTTTGGGAATCACTATCATTATCTATGTTTTCTTCATGCATGTGCCTGTATTGTTCCTGTAGGTATCTCCCTCCAGTGAAGCCTGAGAGCTACCAAAGAGCCACCACTATGCTATGAAACCTCTTGCTGTTGACTAGGGGCACATCGCAGAAGACAGGAGGGCAGGATGGGAATGGGTGGGGACAGGAAGATTATAAGAGCCAGTGAGAACTTGTGGAGTGTTGGAGATGGTCATCCAGCTTATCCTCGAGTTGGAACGAAGCCATCACCCAGTCTCCTCTCCCTCTCTCCCGTCCTTATCATGTGTGCTGTTCTCACCATTTCCATAGTGTAGTGAGAGCCATTTTCAAGGATGAAACCTTTAGAAAGCAATGTGTTGTTCTGACCATCTGGATAGTATAATGTAACTGAACCCAGTGAAGCCTCTATATAAATTTTTAAGTTTCTGATGTGTGGGTACATCAATCTACTCATCTTGGTGTCATCCAAGACAAACTTAAGACGTAAGTTCCCTTGTTTATTAAATTTGCCATTGATAAATCTGAAGTGGCCTGTTTATTTTTTTAGAATCTTCTTGCCCTGTGTGTTCTGGGGACAGTTTGCAAACCAACACACAGTTTTTGTAATATTTTTAAGAACTTAATTCTTATAACACTTTGATAATATATCAAAAGGCAAAATATTTATTTAAAAATTCAAATATCTCACCTATGATTGATAATTTACATTTTTTTTTTCTGTATTGAAGGACACATTTCCAAAGATGTTGAAAGGCATGTTAGTATTCCCAGGGAATGGTGGTTTTCTTTTTGGATTTCACTAAATTGGGATATGATATTAATATTCTATATGTCTTCATTTATTCTTACCAATTTGAATTGTATGCTTCTATGTTAAATGGCCTGGAAAAATGAGAAAGGTGATTGAAAAAATATACAGTGCTTGTTTGTGGGCATAGAAGACCAGTTGGGTTGTGCTAATTTAATTAATCTTCACCTAAAGCATACACAGTGCCCTGGTACTTAATGTACTGGAAAAATATACATAGCATTTTGACACCATCCTGTACTACTGAGAGATAACACTGTACTCTGACATTGTATTAATGTCAGTAGACAGCTTCCAACAGAGATATAAGATCATACTTTCCAGCTTTATTTTTTAATGGAATTTAATTCCCAGGGAAGAGTCTTTACAATTTGCATTTGCAATTGTTCTTTCTAGTCTAGTAACCTATGATACAACTTATGGATAAACATGGATTTTAAGAAAATAGTCATTAGAAACAAAATATTGAATTTATAGGTAGCAGCATTACTATAAGCCTCAAGTGTGGGATGCAATTATCTAATGTCTTCATTTATATTTTTATGAACTTGATGGAATTCTGATACTCTACCTTAGCCAAGAAGACAAAAACAACTAATTTCTTTGCATTCATTATCTTGGCTGAAGGGTGAGAAGCTAAAACCCAGTTTACCCAATAATTGCTACATTTGTGAAAACAGCACCAGAGCCTTGATGCATTTTACTGTGGCCTCCTGGGAAGGCTCATGTCTAATTTTTATGCTGATATGGCTAATAATATAGTCCTCTGACTCTTTTATTTGCTCTAGCAATTACAGGGTTTCTTATTTCATTGTGAATATTTCTCTGAACTAAGATTAGCTTAACTGAGCTTCCTTTGAAATCTTGCCACCCATCAAATGTGTCAGGCCTAATACATTCGGTAGCCAAAGAAAATCAATGACCAGCACATTTTTCTGCTTCCTGCAATGATCAATAAGATTCACATAATGGGTGGAAAATTTTTATTTGTGACAACTCAGAATCTTCTTAGCATAAATCTCCTCTGCATTATAGCCTCACAATTTCCCATTTCCTGAATTTGCAGGCATCGAGAAATATATATGTAGAAGACTAAAAGTACTACAATTAGAAGTTCACACTCCAGTGATAATGAGTTTAGATTCCAAAGGCCTATTTTCTAGATATGAAGTATTCTATACTTGGCATTTGAAATGTACAAATTAAAGATATTTTCTTTGAATGTTAAAACTTATTTAGATGCAACTTAATTCAAATATGTATAATGAAGGAAGCAGATATTGCTTTACTTTTTTCTAAATTAAAATGTTTAGTCATATTTGTGGCTTTTAAAACTGAAATTAGTTTTCAAGTTTTAAAACAATTTTTAAGAATGTATATCTCTGAGATGAAGAATCAAAGTTCTCAATGTTATAATGCTCAACAGTGAGGTTTGGGGAAATATTATAAATAGAGTTAATGCAATTTAATCAAAGGTGAACAAAATTCATTTAGAATTTAGGTATTCTGTCATTAATTTACTATTTATAGATGCATTAATTGTTAAATCAATTAATCTTACAAAGTACAATTGATTTCCTTCTGTGTGACATGTGTTGTGTTACTGTGCTTATGTGATAATTTTCAGGGGCAAAAGAAAACCCTTGCCTTGGAGAAGTTAAAAGTAAACTTTTTTTGAGTGAGAAATTTCAATTTAGTGAGGTAATCTTAAGTGTACATTTGTGCGTTTGTGGGTATGTGTATATATATGCAGCAAACATATCAAATAAGCAAAATAAAGATATGATTTTAAAAGTATATTTGAAGCTGTATTTCAAAAACATTATAGAATCACAATATTAAGTAGTACTTTTACATTTAAAAGTTATTTCCTTAGTGAATAAAAGGATAGGCCCATGTTTTATGCATCTTTGCATCCAGCACTTGCACAGTAGAGGACACATTGTGTGTGTATTGTGTGTGGGAGTTTGGTTCCTCAGTTTTTTCTCCTCTTTTTTCCTTAATTTTCTTCTTGATTTTGCTAGATCATAACACAAGCATTAACTTGTAATATATACCATTCTCATAGCTGTCCATTCTACTTTCCTCATGATGAAAATAAGCATTCCCCAAGAGTTAACATACTATTTATCTCATAAAAACTGAATTTATAAAAACATTCTATACTATCTTCCTGTGGTTTAGAAATAACTTAATGTTACTAATAGTTTTATATTAGAAATAGGTTTATATAGTTTTTCCCTAAGCCAACTTATAGTTATGCAAATATTGAATGCAACCATACACTTGAGAACAGTTATAGGTGGGATATTTAATTGTATAAAATCTGTTAAATTCAAAATTTAACCTAAATGCATATAAGATAAGGCCAGTAACCTTTAGTATATATTTGGTAATATGATATATTTAGTGAAATAAATGTCCTACATCTGTTATTTCATAGATTTTTCTATGTCTATGTATAGAAATAGCTATGGTATACATATATATTTATAAACTCATAACATTTTCTATTTGTTAATATTTATAATTTCCTTTTAGCTAAGATCAAGTGTAGTATGGGGGCTTACCACGTGGCACAGTAATAAAGAATCCGCCTGCCAATGCAGGAGACACAGGTTCAATCCCTGGGTCGTAAGATCCCCAGGAGTAGGAAATGGCAACCCATTCCAGTATTCTTGACTGAAAATTTCCATGGATAGAGGAGCCTGGCAGGATAGAGTCCATTGGGTCACAAAGAGTTGGACACAACTGAGTGACTAAGCGCACATAGTTCCTAATACCTTACCAATGATATTAAATAACACTGAAATTTTTTAATAGCTGAGATAAAATTAGATTGTGAATATATGGATTTCATTGAATAACTCTCACATAAATGCATGATTTATATTTTGCCCTATTAGCAACTTATTGTTTCCCTTTAGAGAATATCTTACATATCCACTTATTCTTATATATTTAGCTGTATAATTATTGTTGCAATAAAATTCTTTCTTTTGCCAGACTATCTGATCTAAGAGAGAATATCTGTTTTGAACTATTTGGTTAGTAGTTTCCTCTTGGTCTCAATATATAAAACACACACAAATTTTATTTTATCAGCTAAATATCATATTGATATTTCTTCTATTTTGTTTTACACATGCATAGATGCTAAGTCACTTCAGTTATGTCTGACTCTTTTCCAACCCCATGGACTGTAGCCTGTCAGGCTCCTCTATCCATGGGATTCTCCAGGCAAGAAGACTGGAATGGGTTGCTCTGCCCTCCTTCAAGGGATCTTCCTGACCATCTTCGGCATTAGCAGCCAGGCTGTTTAACACTAGTGCCACCTATGAAACCCATTTTGTTTTGTATTCGAATGTAATTTTTTTTTTTGCAAATGTGACTCAAATAACTCAGCCTTGTGAGGTATGTTAAATATGTTAAAGTCAAGTCACTTACTAAGAAGTTAGCTAAATACTTACAAAAAAGCAAAAGTTTTATGCTGTCCTTTCACTTTGATATAGAGGGAACCAGGGATGTTGTTGAAGGGGTAGATAATTGATATAGTAATTTTTTTTGCTCTTATATATAAGAAAGTAGGAACAGAAATTACTGTCTTTAATCAGAAAGAATCAGTTAATATATGCCCTAATACAGTCCCTCCTGCTTTATGCCATCTCAGGTTAGTTTCTGTCGCTGGTATTATACAATCTTTACAGGGCAGCATTCATCAGAGCTGTCTAGTCAGCATCCAAAGGGATGAGAGCGTTATCAGCAATCCCCTGGACAGTCCTACATTATTGGAATGTAAAACTTTATTTCAAGGTTGAATTCTGAGAGTTTAGAAAATAGTTACTGGCAAGGATTAAAAAACAGCCCCCTGCCCTCCCACATAGTATATATCTTGTCATCCAGATGTTTTGATATCTTACACTTTCCATGAATTATGAATCTATAGACTTCCTCTTGGCCTTTTCATATAATACATCTAATTTGCTAGTTATTCAAGTCCCTTCTTTTTTATAGCCTCAGTAACCTGTGGGGATAGAAGGAATTGCCAACCAATCCTAGTGTGAAATAGTAAAAGGTCAAAGCTGTAAAAATCTCTACTAAATTTCTAATAATACTTTAGATACTTAATTCTGTTACTGCTGAATACCCAAAAGTTAAAAATAATAAAAGTACTTAATTCTTGTCCTAACAATTCAGTGACAAGTAGTCAAGGAATGTCTTATTCTGCTAAATTTGTAAATTTTCATTAAGCTGTACAAATCCTTTAGGAACACTCTTTCTTATTCATTTCTTATTTACTTCTATTATACTCATTACCTCAATGGTGTGTATACCTGAATGGTGAATATGTTTTAAAATTTATTTTTATCTACTTTTTTTTTTCATTTAAGAAGACAATGGTAACATTTCTTAATAATTTTTAACCTTGGCCAAATCTCTCACTTTCTGTGTTTCAGTAACTTCATCTGAAAAATGAACTATTTTAAGTTACCTCTGCTATCCTTTACAACTCTGAAGCTCTTAACATATTTTATTTCTAAAGTAAGTCTGAAATTGATTTGTCTTCTATGATTGTGGTGAAGCTGAAACTCCAATAATTTGGCCTTATTGGAAAAGACCCTGATGCTGGGAAAGATTGAAGGCAGGAGGAGAAGTGGACGACAGAGGATGAGATGATTGGATGGCATCATCAACTCAATTGGTGATGAACAAGGAAGCCTGGCATGCCATGGGATCACAAAGAGTTGGACACGACTGAGTGACTGAACTGACTGTAACCTGAAATATCCATGAAATCAACTGGTGAGTTAAGGGATGGGTATTTGTGTGCCATCTTTTTGTGATGTCTGTCTCTTTACCCAAGTTATGCATTCCCTTTCAAGAACTCATTAATCCTAAAGCCAGCCCAGTCATTTAGGCAGTGAGACTAGCCTCCACTAACACTTGAGGGTAATTTGTACTCCTGTGTCCTGGAACCATCCTATATTTCACACTTCTCCTTGGAAAAAAATTTATTGTGCTTTCAGAAGTGTCCTTTCTCCAGTTTGATGCATTAATCTAAGAAAATAGACTAGTGAAAGTAGCCTAGACCATTTACACACTAATAATATTTATTCATTATAATTTGACTTCTTAAATATAATAATTCCACCTTTATATTTCAGCCATCCAGAATGGCTATACTCAAGTTTAACAAAGTATAAAGAAGTATGATGTAAGAAAAGATATTTCTTTTATATGAGGGAATCTGGACAAATTCTATAAATTTTACTGCATAGTGTGCCATCATTATTCTTGAATCTTCCAAAGAAAGTATGAGTTTATGCCTTTAGTAGATCAGTTGACATCTGATAATTATTTTGTGTGTTCTTTCTGTTACTGATAGTGTCCTTGTTTAAAAAACAAATTATATAATTCTTCACCTATTACTCCATTTATATACAATCCTTCTTATAATCTGAGGGAGCCATCACACAGATTAAGAACAAAAAGCTAATCTATCAGTAAAGTTCATATCAAAAGAGATTCTATGTGTCATCAAAATAGGTACATAATGTTTGTCATATTAATCAACTTCCTTATATTTCATATCAATATATAACTGGTGCTGAAATACTTACCCTAATTAAAAAGAAAAAAAAAAAAAACAAGCTTCTAACTATAAATAGCTAAAATGCAAAAGAAAACAAGAAACCCTAACAAGGAAACAGATGAAACAATTGAAAAACAAGTGAACAAACAAAACTATTTTATTTCATGGAAAAGAATGGTTGAAGAGTCTTATTTATGTCTTATACCCCAAAATGGAGGAAAACACATGTCCTTATCAACATTGGATATTCTGTCAAGCAACTTTTATTTATTTTAGCCCCACTTGCAGAGAAGTTCATCTCTAATCATGCCCTACACATGCTATTTTACCTTGACTCCATAGCCCCAAAAGCTACTGATTTTTTCTGCTGTCACAATTTATGCTAGAAAATAATCAAATATACATATATATGTATATGCATATCTATATCTATACTGTATCCACATATTCTAAAAGGTATAAGTTTTGTGTCAGTTCAGTTCACTCAGTCAGTTCAGTCGCTCAGTCATGTCCGACTCTGCGACATCATGAATCGCAGCACACCAGGCCTCCCTGTCCATCACCAACTCCCGGAGTTCACTCAGACTCGTGTCCATCAAGTCAGTGATGCTATCCAGCCATCTCATCCTCTGTCATCCCCCTTCTCCTCCTGCTGCCAATCCCTCCCAGCATCAAAGTCTTTTCCAGTGAGTCAACTCTTCGCATGAGGTGGCCAAAGTACTGGAGTTTCAGCTTTAGCATCATTCCTTCCAAAGAAATCCCAGGGCTGATCTCCTTCAGAATGGACCAGTTGTATATCCTTGCAGTCCAAGGGACTCTCAAGAGTCTTCTCCAACACCACAGTTCAAAAGCATCAATTCTTCGGTAGTTGGCAAAGTAATGTCTCTGCTTTTGAATATGTTATCTAGGTTGGTCATAACTTTCCTTCCAAGGAGAAAGCATTTTTTAATTTCATGGCTACAATCACCATCTTCAGTGATTTTTGGAGCCACCAAAAATTGAGTTTTGGGTAACATAAATTAATTCAGACTGAAGAGAAAGTGACCATTCTTTCTCTATGCAGCTTTATTTTCAAACAGAATATTTTTCATGTCAGATGAGTTATTATGTGGGCTTACTGAAGCTTATCTTCCCACATGCATTTCAACACACATTAATAATTTCAGTAGTAATAGAGGATGCATTTTTTTTCAGATTGATCAATTTACTGTTAATCCAATAATGAACATCATTTCCTTCCTTGCAAAATTGTTTTCTGTGATCATCTAAGATCTTATAATGGCTAATCTTCCCCAACAACCACATTTTTCCAATAAATAAAGTAAACATCTTTGTACATATTCTAGTTTTATCAAAATAGAATTTAAAAAGAAAATCAAGTGGTCTCATTATTTTAAGTAATATTTGAATCTTCTTTTACCAATATCATGTAATAAGATGTTTTTTAAGGAGAAACTGTTAAAACTATATCATACACATTTTCCCCCCAAAATTTATGGTTCACATGAATTTGATCTATAGGACTATAAAAGGGAAAAGCACAGAACAACCATTTGCAAGCTGCAGAACATAAACTGATTTTGTTCAGATATTAATCAATGAGAAAATGAAAATAAATGAGATGTTATAAACTCAGGAAAATAGCATAAAGCTTCTCTTTTACAAAATGCCTCTGATACAACTAATAGTTTAGATGTGAAATAAGAGTTCAGATGACAAATCATATGCAAGTTATTCTCTCATAGACTGTATGATTTCATATTCACTAATTTGTAGAATAATCATGAATCATGTTTTCATCAAAGATTTCAAAGGGCCTATCTCATGGGGTATAATCTCATCTTCTCCTAATTATCATACTGGAATGAAGGGGATACAATTATAGTTTCAAAATTGGTGACAAACTTTTATGATGAACCATGAGGCTGAAACACATTAAATAATACCAAATTCTTCACCAGTATAACACCAGGCTAATGAAAAGAAAGAGGATTGAAAAGGAGAACAATGACAATGGGTCAATAACTGGATGGAGATCTTTATATTCATTATTGTTAATATTGAACAAAATATTAAAATATAATGAAAAGCTTTATCATCACTATGATATAATAAATAGGTATAATAAATTTAAAATATTCTGGTTATATGGAAGCTATATATGAAATAAATTTCAGTATAAAATATAAAAGAATACGATACATATACCAAAGGATTATGCATACCACTAGGGAAGGTTACAATGGTTATTTAGCAAATATATAAACACATTTTATGAGAGGGTTGAATTAAGTTTGTGAACTAATACAGAAATGCCCAAAGAAAATAATATATGTCACTGAATTAAATAAGTAAAAAATGCTGCTTAGAGCTCTAATATACAGAATAATGCCGATTTACGCAATGTTATAGAAGAAGATGCAAATGTGTGCTGAATAGTTTTCTTTTAGGTCATAATCATTTCAGTTTAGTTCAGTCACTCAGTAGTGTCCAACTCTTTGTGACCCCAGGGACTGCAGCACCAGAGAAGGCAAGAGCACCCCACTCTGATACTCTTGACTGGAAAATCTCATTGATAGAGGAGCCTAGTAGGCTGCAGTCCATGGGGTCGCTAGGAGTCAGACACGACTGAGCGACTTCACTTTCACTTTTCACTTTCATATATTGAAGAAGGAAATGGCAACACACCAGTGTTCTTGCCTGGAGAATCCCAGGGACAGCAGAGCCTGGTGGGCTACTGTCTATGGGGTCTCACAGAGTTGGACACGACTGAAACGACTTAGCAACAGCAGCAGCAGGACTGAAGTACACCAGGCCTCCTTGGCCATCACTAACTCCCAGAATTTACCCAAACTCATGTCCATTGAGTTGGTGATGCCATCCAACCATCTCATCCCCTGTCGGCCCCATCTAATGCCATGAAGTGACGGGACTGGATGCCATGATCTTAGTTTTCTGAATGTTGAGCTTTAAGCCAACTTTCTCACTTTCCTTTTTCACTTTCATCAAGAGGCTCTTTAATTCTCCTTCTCTTTCTGCCATAAGGGTGGTGTCATCTGCATATCTGAGGTTACTGATATTTCTCCCGGCAATCTTGATTCCAGCTTGTGTTTCTTCCAGTCCAGCATTTCTCGTGATATACTTTGCATATAAGTTAAATAAGCAGGGTGACAATATACAGCCTTGACGTACTCCTTTTCCTATTTGGAACCAGTCTGTTGTTCCATGTCAAATTCTAACTATTGATTCTTGATCTGCATGCAGATTTCTCAAGAAGCAGGTCAGGTGGCCTGGTATTTCCATCTCTTGAAGAATATTCCACAGTTTATTGTGACCCACACAGTCAAAGCCTTTGGCATAGTCAATAAAGCAGAAATAGATGTTTTTCTAGAACTCTTTTTTGATGATCCAGGGGATGTTGGCAATTTGATCTCTTGTTCCTCTGCCTTTTCTAAAACCATCTTGAACATTTGGAAGTTCATGCTTCAGGTATTGTTGAAACCTGGCTTGGAGAATATTGAGCATTACTTTACTAGCATGTGAGCTGAGTGCAATGAGGTGTAGTTTAAACATTCTTTGGCGTTGCCTTTCTTTGGGATTGGAATGAAAACTGACCTTTTCCAGTTCTGTGGCCACTGCTTAGTTTTCCAAATTTGCTGATATATTGACTGTAGCACTTTCATAACATCATCTTTTAGGATTTGAAATAGCTCAACTGGAATTCCATCACCTCCACTAGCTTTGTTCATAGTGATGTTTTCTAAGGTCCACTTGACTTCACATTCCAGGATGTCTGGCTCTAAGTGAGTGATTACACCATCATGATTATTTGCGTCCTGAATATCTTTTTTGTACAGTTCTTCTGTGTATTCTTGCCACCTCTTCTTACTATCTTTTGCTTCTTTTAGGTCCATACCATTTCTTTCCTTTATTGACCCCTCTTTGCATGAAATGTTCCTCAGTATCTCTAATTTTCTTGAAGAAATCTCTAGTCTTTCCCATTCTATTGTTTTTCTCTATTTTTTTGCACTGATCACTGAGGAAGGAGTTCTTATCTCTCCTTGATATTCTTTGGAACTCTGCATTCAAATGGCTATATCTTTCCTTTTCTCCTTTGCTCTTTGTTTCCCTTCTTTTCACAGCTATTTGTAAGACCTCCTCAGACTGGCATTTTGCTTTTTACATTTCTTTTTCTTGGGGATGGTCTTTATCCTTGTCTCCTGTACAATGTCATGAACCTACATCCATAGTTCATCAGGCACTCTGTCTATCAGATCTAGTCCCTTAAATCTATTTCTCACGTCCACTATATAATCATAAGGGATTTGATTTAGGTCATACATGAATTGTTTAGTGGTTTTCCCTACATTATTCAATTTAAGTCTGAATTTGGCAATAAGGAGTTCATGATCTGAGCCAGAGTCATCTCCCATTCTTGCTTTTGCTGATTATAAATCTTCTCCATTTTTGGCTGCAAAGAATACAATCAGTCTGATTTTGTTGTTGACCATCTGGTGATGTCCATGTGTAGTCTTCTCATGTGTTTTTGGAAGAGGGTGTTTGCTATGACTGGTGTGTTCTCTTGGCAAAACTCTATTAGCCTTTGTCCTGCTTCATTCTGTACTCCAAGGCCAAATTTGCCTGTTACTCCAGGTGTCTCTTGATCTTCCTACTTTTACATTCCAGTACCCTATAATGAAAAGGACATCTTTTCTGGCTGTTAGTTCTAAAAGGTCTTGTAGGTTTTCATAAAACCATTCAACCTCGACTTCTTCTGCATTACTGATTGGGTCATAGACTTGAGTTACCATTATATGAATGGTTTGCCTTGGAAACAAACAGAGATCATTCTGTCATTTTTGAGATTGCATCCAAGTACTGCTTTTCGGACTCTTCTGTTGACTATGATGGCCACTCCATTTCTTCTAAGGGATTCATGCCCACAGTAATAGATATAATGGTCATCTGA
>SJYW01035002.1:339996-367861 GCA_006410735.1 Raphicerus campestris
GCCTTTTGATGAAAGTGAAAGAGGAGAGTGAAAAAATTGGCTTAAAGCTCAACATTCAGAAAACGAAGATCATGGCATCCAGTCCCATCACTTCATGAGAAAAAGATGGGGAAACAGTGAGAACAGTGTCAGGCTTTATTTTGGGGGGCCACAAAATCACTGTAGATTGTGATTGCAGCCATGAAATTAAAAGACGCTTACTCCTTGGGAGAAAAGTTATGACTCCTTGGGAGAAAAGTT
The DNA here is from genome assembly GCA_006410735.1 of Raphicerus campestris. NCBI lineage: Eukaryota > Metazoa > Chordata > Mammalia > Artiodactyla > Bovidae > Raphicerus > Raphicerus campestris. The sequence continues at coordinate 340,237 of SJYW01035002.1, forward strand.
AGCATATTAGAAAGCAGAGACATTACTTTGCCAACAAAAGTCCATCTAGTCAAGGCTATGGTTTTTCCAGTGGTCATATATAGATGTGAGAGTTGGACTTTGAAGAAAGCTGAGCACCGAAGAATTGATGCTTTTGAAGTGTGGTGTTGGAGAAGACTCTTGAGAGTTCCTTGGACTGCAAGGAGATCCAACCAGTCCATCCTAAAGGAGACCAATCCTGGGTGTTCTTTGGAAGGAATGATGCTGAAGCTGAAACTCCAATACTTTGGCTACCTCATGCGAAGAGTTGACTCATTGGAAAAGACCCTGATGCTGGGAGGGATTAGGGGCAGGAGGAAAAGGGGACAACAAAGAATGAAGATAGCTGGATGGCATCACCGATTTGATGGACATGAGTTTGAGTAAACTGCGGGAGTTGGTGATGGACGGGGAGGCCTGGAGTGCTGTGATTCATGTGATGCAAAGACTAGGACATGACCGAGCGACTGAACTGAACTGAATATTCCACTGTTTATATATATGTACCCCATCTTATTGTACTTTCAATGGTTCTAGCTGCTGCTGCTACTACTAAGTTGCATCAGTCGTGTCTGACCCTGTGCGACCCCAAAGACGGCAGCCCATCAGGCTCCTCTGTCCCTGGGGTTCTCTAACCAAGAATACTGATGTGGGTTGCCATTTCCTTCTCCATCAATATTTCTAGCAGTGGCATTTTAAAAGTATATTAAAAAAAGGTTATATTAACTTTGATGATACATTTTATGTAATCCAAAATATGTCAAATATTATCATTTCAATGTATAATCAATATAAATACTACCCATGAAATATTTTGCATTCTTTCCTTGAAATTCAGTGTGCATTTTATACATGCACCACCACTTCAGTTGGCAGGAGTGACTCTTTATGCACTTTGTAGCCCAGGTAACTGATGGCTGCCATACTGAACAGACATAGGCCTGTGTCTTAGGAAAGTCCCATGTCCTCAGGGATTATTTGCTGACACTTTTAAACTCTCTTCAGGGCTTTAAGTACCACAGGTATGTATAGTGTGGAACACTTCCCATCACTCTTATTGCTCTTCTAAACTTTGATTGGTTTCCTTCCTTCCTGCCTCAGCTCAGATGATTTTCCAAACTATCAGAAAATCCATGAATTGACCTGAATGGTAGATGTAGAGGAATCTCTTACCTACTGGAAGACAGAGATATCAGAATCATTCTACATTTCTAGCAAAATGATCTTGTCGTTATTATTATCATTTTACTTTCTTTTTCCTTTATTTACATTTTGTTATCATAGTTTGACACAGAGAATACATGAATTCAAATTTTTCCTCCTGGAAAGACCATTAATTTGGGGGGTTTCTCTTGTAAAGAGATCTAATAATGACAGTATGAGAAAGAAACCAGGAACCAAGGAAAGTTATTAAACATGTCCATGGTCTCTGGATTTCCCTGCACTTCAGATACAGAGCTAGTTATACAGGAATTAAATAGTTTCAATTGCTCAAATATAATAGTAACAGATAAGGCACTGTAGATTTTCCCTTCTCTTTACATTTTTTAAAATCTAAATTTATTTATTTAATTGAAGGATAATTGCTTTACTGACTTTTGTTGTTTCTGTCAAACATCAACATGAATCAGCCATAGGTATAGATATGTCCCCATCCTCTTGAACCTCCTTCCCATTTCCCTCCCCATCCCACCCCCTAGAGTTCCCTGAGATATACAGCAAATTTCCATTGGCTATCTATTTTACATATGGTGATGTAAGTTTCCATGTTACTTTCTCCATACATCTTACCCTCTCCCCAGGTTCATTAGTCTGTTCTGTGTCTATTTCTCCATTTCTGCCCTGAAAATTATTTCATTGATACCATCTTTCTAGATTTCATATATGTGCATTAGTATACAATATTTATCTTTCTCTTTCTGACTTACTTCACTCTGTAATAGGCTTTAGGTTCATCCACCTCATTAGAACTGACCCAAATGTATTCCTTTTTATGGCTGAGTAATATTTACCACAACTTATTTTTCCATTTATTTGTCAAAGGATATCTAGGTTGCTTCACAGTCCTGGCTATTGTAAATAGCAGTGCAATGGACAATGGAATACATGTCTTTTTCAATTTTAGTTTCCTCAGGGTATATGCCTAGGAGTGGGATTGCTGGATCATATGGTGGTTTTACTAAGAAGGCAATGGCACCCCACTCCAGTACTCTTCCCTGGAAAATCTCATGGATGGAGGAGCCTGGTGGGTTATAGTCCATGGGGTTGCTAAGAGTCAGACACGACTGAGCGATTTCACTTTCACTTTTCACTTTCATGCATTGGAGAAGGAAATGGCAGCCCACTCCAGTGTTCTTGCCTGGAGAATCCCAGGGACGGTGGAGCCTGGTGGGCTACAGTCTATGGGGTTGTACAGAGTTGGACATGACTGAAGCAACTTAGAGTTAGTAGCATGATGGTTTTATTCCTAGTTTTTTAAGGAATCTCCATACCATCTTCCATAGTGGCTGTATCAATTTACATTTCCATCAACAGCGCAAGAAGGTTCCCTTTTCTCCACACCCTCTTCATTATTTATTGTTTGTACACATTTTGATGATGCCCATTCTAACTAATGAATAGTTTTGATATGCATTTCTCTAATAGTGAGTAATGTTGAGCATCTTTTCATGTATTTGTTAGTCATCTGTATGTCTTCTTTGGAAAAATGTCTGTTTAGGTATTTTCCCCTTTTTTTGATTGGATCATTTGCTTTTCTGGTATTGAGTTGTATCAGTCGCTTGTATATTTTGTAAATTAATATTGCAGGCGTTTCATTTGCTATTACTTTTTCCCATTCTGAGGGTGGTCTTTTCACCTTGTTTATAGTTTCCTTTGCTGTGCAAAAGCTTTTAAGTTTAATCAAGTACCACTTGTTTACTTTTTGTGTTTATTTCTGTTACTCTATGTGATAGGTCATAGAGGATCCTGCTTTGATTTATGTCATCGAGTGTTCTACCTATGTTTTCCTCCAAGGGTTTTATAGTTTGTGGTCTTATATTTTGGTCCTTCATCCATTTTGAGTTTATCTTTGTATATGGTGTTAGAAAATGTTCTAATTTCATTCTTTTACATGTAACTGTCCAGTTTTCCCAGCACCACTTATTGAAGAGTCTATCCTTGCAACGTTATATATTCTTTCCTCCCATGTCAAAAATAAGGTACCCATAGGTACATGGGTTTATTTCTGGGCTTTCTATCTTGTTCCATTGGCCTATATTTCTATTTTTGTGCCAGTACCATACTATCTTGATGACTGTAGCTTTGTAGTATAATCTGAGGTCAAGGAGGTTGATTCCTCCAGCCCCATTCTTCTTTCTCAAGACTGTTTTGGCTATTTGGGGTCTTTAGTATTTCCATATGAATTGTGAAAGTTTTTGGTCTAGTTCTGTGGAAAATACCATTGGTAATTTGATAGGGATCACATGGAATCTCTAGATTGCATTTGGTAGTATAGTCATTTTCACAGTATTAATTCTTTCTACCCGGGAACATAGAATAAACATCTTCCCATCTGTTTATGTCATCTTTGATTTCTTTCATCAGTGTTTTATAATTTTCTCTATACAGATTTTTGTCTCCTTTAGTAGGTTTATTCCAAGATTTTTGTTGTTGTTGCAATGGTGAATACCATTGATTCCTTACATTCTTTTCCTGATTTTCACTGTTAGTACATCAGAATGCAAGTGACTTCTGTGTATTGATTTTGTATCCTGCAACTTTGCTAAAACACTAGTAATTTTCTGATACTATCTTTATGGTTTTCTATGTATATTATCATGTCATCTGCAAAGAGTGAGAGCTTTACTTCTTATTTTCTGATTTAGGTTCATTTTATTTCTTTTTCTTCTCTGATTGCCATACCTAAGACTTCCAAAACTATGTTGAATAGCGGTGAGAGTGGACACTCATGTCTGATTCCTGATATTAGGAGGAACACTTTTGTTTTTCACTTTGAGATAATGTTTGCTGTGGACTTATCATATATGGCATTTACTATGTTGAAGTAGTTTCCTTCTATGCCCATTTGTTGAAAATTTTTAATAATAAATGGCTGCTGAATTTTGTCCAAAGTTTTTTCTACATCAATTGAGATGATCATATGTTTTATATCTTTCAATTTGTTAATATGATGTATCATATAAACTGATTTGCATATATTGAATAATTCTTCAGTTCAGTCACTCAGATGTGTCTGACTCTTTGTGGCCCCATGGACTGCAGCAAGCCAGGTCTCCCTGTCCATGACCAATTCCTAGAGATTACTCAAACTCATGTCAAAGGAGTCAGTGATGCCATCTAACCATCTCATCATCAATCATCCCCTTCTGCTTGGGCCTTCAATCTTTCTCAGCATCAGGGTCTTTTCAAATCAGCTCTTCACATCCAGAGGCCAAAGAATTGGAGTTTCAGCTTCAACATCAGTCCTTTCAATGAACACCCAGGACTGATCTCCTTGCAGTCCAAGGGACTCTCAAGAGTCTTCTCCAACATGACACTTCAAAAGTGTTAATTCTTTGCACCACACTCCAGGACTTTTGCCTGGAAAATCCCATGGATGGAGGAGCCTGGTAGGCTGCAGTCCATGGGGTCGCTAAGAATCAGACATGACTGAATGACTTCACTTTTACTTTTCACTTTCATGCATTGGAGAAGGAAATGACAATCCACTCTAGTATTCTTGCCTGGAGAATCTCAGGGACGGGGGACCCTGGTGAGCTGCCGTCTATGGGGTCGCACAGAGTCGGACTCGACTGAAGCATCTTAGCAGCATCAGCAGCACCTTTTTTATAGTCCAACTCTCACATACATACATGACTACTGGAAAAGCCATATCCTTGACTAGACGGATCTTTATTGGCAAAGTAATCTTTCTGATTTTTAATATTCTGCCTAGGTTGGTCACGGCTTTTCTTCCAAGGAGCAAGCGTCTTTTAGTTTCATGACAACAGTCACTATCTGCAGTGATTTTAGAGCATGCAAAAACAAAGTCTGTCACTCTTTCCACTGTTTCCCCATCTATTTGCAATGGAGTGATGGGACCAGATGACATGATCTTAGTTTTCTGAATGTTGAACTTTAAGCCAACTTTTTCACTTTCCTCTTTCACTTTCATCAAGAGGCTCTTTAGTTCCATTTTGCTTTCTGCCATAAAGGTGGTGTCATCAGTGCATCTTATGTTATTGATATTTCTCCCAACAATCTTGATTACAGCTTTTGTTTTATGCAGCCCAGCATTTTGCATGAAGTACTCTGCATTTGAGTTAAACAAGTGTGGTGACAATATACAGCCTTGGTTTACTCCTTTCCAAATTTGGAATCAGTCTGTTGTTCCATGTCCAGTTCTAACTGTTGCTTCTTGACCTGCATACAGATTTCTCAGGAGGCAGGTCAGGTGGTCTGGTATTCTCATCTCTTGAAGAATTTTCCAGTTTGTTGTAGTACACACAGTGAAAGACTTTAGCATAGTCAATAGACCAGAAGTAGATGTTTTTCTGAAACACTATTGTTTTTTGATGATCCAATGGATGTTGGCAATTTGATCTCCAGTTCCTATGACTTTTCTAAATACAACTTGAACATCTAGAAGTCCACGGTTTACATACTGCTGAAGCCTGGCTTGGAAAATTTTGAACATTACTTTGCTAGTGTGTGAGATGAGTGCAATTGGGCAGTAGTTTGAACATTCTTTGGCATTGCCTTTCTTAGGGGTTGGAATGAAAACTGACCTTTTCCAGTCCTGTGGCCACTGCTGAGTTTTCCAAATTTGCTGGCATATTGAGTGCAGCACTTTCACAACATTATCTTTTAGGATTTGGAATAGCTCAACTGGAATTCCATCACCTCCCTTAGCTTTGATTGTAGTGATGCTTCCTAAGGCACACTTGACTTCACATTCCAGGATGTCTGGCTCTAGGTGAATGATCACACCATTGTGATCATCTGGGTCATGAAGATCTTTTTTGTATAGTTCTTCTGTGCATTCTTGTCATCTCTTCTTAACATTTTATCATGTAATATTTTACTACTTAATACCACTTTATATTTTCCNTAGCAGCATCAGCAGCACCTTTTTTATAGTCCAACTCTCACATACATACATGACTACTGGAAAAGCCATATCCTTGACTAGACGGATCTTTATTGGCAAAGTAATCTTTCTGATTTTTAATATTCTGCCTAGGTTGGTCACGGCTTTTCTTCCAAGGAGCAAGCGTCTTTTAGTTTCATGACAACAGTCACTATCTGCAGTGATTTTAGAGCATGCAAAAACAAAGTCTGTCACTCTTTCCACTGTTTCCCCATCTATTTGCAATGGAGTGATGGGACCAGATGACATGATCTTAGTTTTCTGAATGTTGAACTTTAAGCCAACTTTTTCACTTTCCTCTTTCACTTTCATCAAGAGGCTCTTTAGTTCCATTTTGCTTTCTGCCATAAAGGTGGTGTCATCAGTGCATCTTATGTTATTGATATTTCTCCCAACAATCTTGATTACAGCTTTTGTTTTATGCAGCCCAGCATTTTGCATGAAGTACTCTGCATTTGAGTTAAACAAGTGTGGTGACAATATACAGCCTTGGTTTACTCCTTTCCAAATTTGGAATCAGTCTGTTGTTCCATGTCCAGTTCTAACTGTTGCTTCTTGACCTGCATACAGATTTCTCAGGAGGCAGGTCAGGTGGTCTGGTATTCTCATCTCTTGAAGAATTTTCCAGTTTGTTGTAGTACACACAGTGAAAGACTTTAGCATAGTCAATAGAGCAGAAGTAGATGTTTTTCTGAAACACTATTGTTTTTTGATGATCCAATGGATGTTGGCAATTTGATCTCCAGTTCCTATGACTTTTCTAAATACAACTTGAACATCTAGAAGTCCACGGTTTACATACTGCTGAAGCCTGGCTTGGAAAATTTTGAACATTACTTTGCTAGTGTGTGAGATGAGTGCAATTGGGCAGTAGTTTGAACATTCTTTGGCATTGCCTTTCTTAGGGGTTGGAATGAAAACTGACCTTTTCCAGTCCTGTGGCCACTGCTGAGTTTTCCAAATTTGCTGGCATATTGAGTGCAGCACTTTCACAACATTATCTTTTAGGATTTGGAATAGCTCAACTGGAATTCCATCACCTCCCTTAGCTTTGATTGTAGTGATGCTTCCTAAGGCACACTTGACTTCACATTCCAGGATGTCTGGCTCTAGGTGAATGATCACACCATTGTGATCATCTGGGTCATGAAGATCTTTTTTGTATAGTTCTTCTGTGCATTCTTGTCATCTCTTCTTAACATTTTATCATGTAATATTTTACTACTTAATACCACTTTATATTTTCCTTTAAATTAGATCATAGCTTTATTTCTGCTTTAAAGTCCTTGTTAAGAAATTCAGTCATGTTTATCATTTCTCTGTCTGTTGCTGTTGACTCATATTTATCCTGGTTAGAAATCTGATGTTCCCACTTATTCCTATTTTTGTATGGTAATTTTGATTAGATACTTGACATTGTAAGTTTTATATGTTTTATGATTTTTGTTGTTGTTGTTACTGTTGTCATCTTCAAAAGTATGCTTTTTTTATTCTAGAAGACATTTAAATTCCTTGTATTTCTTTTGAGCTTTGTTTTTAAGCTTCATCAATTCTTTTCCATTACCTTTATACTGACTGTTTTAGACTTATCACTATGGTTTACCCTTTTAGAGTCTGACTAAATGTCTGTTTTTCAACAATGTATCTTATCCCTAGCTGGTCAAAACTCAAAAGTCTCCTAGCCCCTCATGAGCTTCAGCACACAGCTTCCTAGTTTTTTCTTCTTGGCTTTTGGAGTGTCTCTCTATGCATGTATTGCTCAGTATTCATAGGCTGCCTCAAGAGTTTCTTGATAAAGAGTGTTTGAGGTCTTTCTCCATACAACGACCACTTTTTCTTCTGGATATATATTCTGCAACTCAACATGCCTCATCTTCCCTGAATTCCAATCTCTCTCCTTAATACAATGAAAATGTATGTTCTGAATTTCCCCTATCTACAAAAGCCTTTGACTGTGTGGATCACAATAAACTGTGGAAAATTCTGAAAGAGATGGGAATACCAGACCACCTGACCTGCATCTTGAGAAACCTATATGTAGGTCAGGAAGCAACAGTTAGAACTGGACATGGAACAACAGATTGGTTCCAAATAGGAAAAGAAGTATGTCAAGGCTGTATTTTGTCACCCTGCTTATTTAACTTATATACAGAGTACATCATATGAAACACTGGGCTAGAAGAAGCAAAAGCTGGAATCAAGATTGCTGGGAGAAATATCAATAATCTCACATATGCTGATGACACCACCCTTATGTCAAAAAGTGAAGAGGAACTAAAGAGCCTCTTGATAAAAGTGAAAGAGGAGAGTGAAAAAGTTGGCTTAAAGCTCAACATTCAGAAAACTAAGATCATGGCATCTGGTCCCATCACTTCATGAGAAATAGATGAGGAAACAGTGGAAACAGTGCCAGACTTTATTTGGGCTTCAAAATCACTGCAGATGGTGATTGCAGCCATGAAATTAAAAGGCACTTTCTTCTTGGAAGGAAAGTTATGACCAACCTAGATGGCATATTAAAAAGCAGAGACATTACTTTGCCAACAAATGTCTGTCTAGTCTAGGCTAAGGGTTTTCCAGTATTCGTGTATGGATGTGAGAGTTGGACTTTGAAGAAAGCTGAGCACCAAAGAATTGATGCTTTTGAACTGTGGTGTTGGAGGGACTGTGGTGGAGGGACTCTTGAGAGTCCCTTGGACTGCAAGCAGATTCAACCAGTCCATTCTAAAGGAGATCAGCCCTGGGTGTTCTTTGGAAGGAATGATGCTAAAGCTGAAACTCCAGTACTTTGGCCACCTCATGTGAAGAGTTGACTCATTGGAAAAGACTGATGCTGGGAGGAATTGGGGGCAGGAGGAGAAGGGGACGACAGAGGATGAGATGGCTGAATGGCATCACCGACTCAATGGATGTGAGTCTGAGTGAACTCTGGGAGTTGATGATGGACAGGGAGGCCTGGTGTGCTGTGTTTCATGGGGTCGCAAAGAGTCGGACATCACTGAGCGACTGAACTGAACTGAACAACTGAACAGTGCTAAGACAATACTCTGGGATTTTTTTTTTTTAAATATAGTTCCATATGGTCTGGGCTTTCTGAGCAAAAAGATACCTGAATTATAGGGTGACTTAATAAAATACATGCCAGGAAAGCTAAAATCATGTATTGCTCTCAAGGAACTTCAAGTCTTCTCTCCACTGAAGCCAGTTTTTTACAGTACAAGAGTAACAGCACCAAGTGATGTTTGTTTATATTCCATGATAATGAAGGAGAATTAAATTAGTGACTTTCCTTTTCACCCCAGAGAGAAATTGCTCACATTTAAGAGTAAATGTCTGTCTTGATATTCCTAAAGCCTACCATAGGCAGATGTACCAGCAACTCCTCTGTATGGTTAAAGTTTCATATTTTCTTCAACTGTGATGTAAATATATGCAGGTGATAGCTGGCTCTTATGTTTCATCTCCTATGGAATTGGACCCTATGGAGCTGACACAAAAAAAACTCTGCATAAATCAACCATTTCATCATCCGGTGGTCTTCTCTCTATGTGTGTATGTGTATGTGCACACATGCACTACAGCAAACTACCTTGTTTCCTTGCAAATAGGATAAAATCTCAGGTCCTCTGCAGTTTCTGACTTAACCTACACCATGCCCAGAAGATGGCTTTCAGAAAAAATGTGTCGTCATCATCATTAAGATTCATTTAATTTGCTTACATTTTCTGACATATATTGTTCAACTGTCTATCATCCAGTATCTAAAAATACTTACAACTTTTGTTCAATTATTTACTTGTCTACACCAGGAGATAATTGCATCACCAGAATTTCTTCATGGCCAGATGCCATAGTTAACTCTTTGTTTTAAAATTTCATCTACTTTATATTTAACATGTTGTTCAGACACTGATTGACTTTCATGCTTAGGAATTTTAAGAAAAGTAAGATATAAAAGGCACAGTTTTTGTACTCAGACAAAAAAAGGTTTTATAATCTGGCTTTGATATTTATAAACTGAGGAACTCAGGTAAATTACTTAAACCTCTTAAAACCAATTCTTCATCAAATTAATAATTGCTAATATAAATATTTGCTATAAAGTATGCATAATAAATCATATATATGTATAATAAGCACTAAATAAATGTTTGTTATTTTTACTTTTTTTTCATTTATCTTATATCACATTTAGTGTTAACTTTTAAGAAACGTTTTTTTTCCATTTTATTTATTTTCAGGGTTTTTGAGATATAATTAACATTCAGCATTGTTTAAGGAGTGTAGCATGCCTTGACTTACTTTTATTGTCTAATGATTTCAATGGTAAGCTTAGTTCATCATCTCCTATAATATTCATCATCTCCTATAGATACTCCCCCCAAAAATTTTCTTAATGTTTTGAATTCTCTTTTCTATTTTTAGAACTTTAGGAAATAGAGTATTAGTACTTTTTCTTACATGATTTTTCAAGTTTATATTCCTAATGGGTAACTCATTTCTGAAATTACTTAATATATCAATCTCTGTATATCACCAGTGAAGAATGAGTAAATGCAACATCTTAAGAGTTTGGTCACCTTTTATTTCAACAAAAACTCTTTGCTTGATTATATTTATTAAAGATAATGATGGTAATGATGATGATTATTGTTATGTTCATGGGAATTTCCATTTCCAGCCAGGAGGCCTGATATACTGCTATAAGGAATATAAGAATACCAGAATATGTATAGGCTTTTGTAGTATCCATTTACAAAAGAAGTGTTTTTTAAAATGCATTATGGTCTTGATTTGCATTTCTCTGATAATGAGTGATGCTGAGCATCTTTTCATGTGTTTGTTAGCCATCTGTATGTCTTCTTTGGAGAAATGTCTATTTAGTTCTTTGGCCCATTTTTTGATTGGGTCGTTTATTTTTCTGGAGTTGAGCTGCATAAGTTGCTTGTATATTTTTAAGATTAGCTGTTTGTCAGTTGCTTCATTTGCTATTGTTTTCTCCCATTCAGAAGGCTGTCTTTTCACCTTACTTATAGTTTCCTTTGTTGTGCAGAAGCTTTTAATTTTAATTAGATCCCATTTGTTTATTTTTGCTTTTATTTCCAATATTCTGGGAGGTGGGTCATAGAGGATCCTGCTGTGATGTATTGCAGAGAGTGTTTTGCCTATGTTCTCTTCTAGGAGTTTTATAGTTTCTGGTCTTACGTTTAGATCTTTAATCCATTTTGAGTTTATTTTNCTTCTTGGAAGGAAAGTTATGACCAACCTAGATGGCATATTAAAAAGCAGAGACATTACTTTGCCAACAAATGTCTGTCTTGTCTAGGCTAAGGGTTTTCCAGTATTCGTGTATGGATGTGAGAGTTGGACTTTGAAGAAAGCTGAGCACCAAAGAATTGATGCTTTTGAACTGTGGTGTTGGAGGGACTGTGGTGGAGGGACTCTTGAGAGTCCCTTGGACTGCAAGCAGATTCAACCAGTCCATTCTAAAGGAGATCAGCCCTGGGTGTTCTTTGGAAGGAATGATGCTAAAGCTGAAACTCCAGTACTTTGGCCACCTCATGTGAAGAGTTGACTCATTGGAAAAGACTGATGCTGGGAGGAATTGGGGGCAGGAGGAGAAGGGGACGACAGAGGATGAGATGGCTGAATGGCATCGCCGACTCAATGGATGTGAGTCTGAGTGAACTCTGGGAGTTGATGATGGACAGGGAGGCCTGGTGTGCTGTGTTTCATGGGGTCGCAAAGAGTCGGACATCACTGAGCGACTGAACTGAACTGAACAACTGAACAGTGCTAAGACAATACTCTGGGATTTTTTTTTTTTAAATATAGTTCCATATGGTCTGGGCTTTCTGAGCAAAAAGATACCTGAATTATAGGGTGACTTAATAAAATACATGCCAGGAAAGCTAAAATCATGTATTGCTCTCAAGGAACTTCAAGTCTTCTCTCCACTGAAGCCAGTTTTTTACAGTACAAGAGTAACAGCACCAAGTGATGTTTGTTTATATTCCATGATAATGAAGGAGAATTAAATTAGTGACTTTCCTTTTCACCCCAGAGAGAAATTGCTCACATTTAAGAGTAAATGTCTGTCTTGATATTCCTAAAGCCTACCATAGGCAGATGTACCAGCAACTCCTCTGTATGGTTAAAGTTTCATATTTTCTTCAACTGTGATGTAAATATATGCAGGTGATAGCTGGCTCTTATGTTTCATCTCCTGTGGAATTGGACCCTATGGAGCTGACACAAAAAAAACTCTGCATAAATCAACCGTTTCATCATCCAGTGGTCTTCTCTCTATGTGTGTATGTGTATGTGCACACATGCACTACAGCAAACTACCTTGTTTCCTTGCAAATAGGATAAAATCTCAGGTCCTCTGCAGTTTCTGACTTAACCTACACCATGCCCAGAAGATGGCTTTCAGAAAAAATGTGTCGACATCATCATTAAGATTCATTTAATTTGCTTACATTCTCTGACATATATTGTTCAACTGTCTATCATCCAGTATCTAAAAATACTTACAACTTTTGTTCAATTATTTACTTGTCTACACCAGGAGATAATTGCATCACCAGAATTTCTTCATGGCCAGATGCCATAGTTAACTCTTTGTTTTAAAATTTCATCTACTTTATATTTAACATGTTGTTCAGACACTGATTGACTTTCATGCTTAGGAATTTTAAGAAAAGTAAGATATAAAAGGCACAGTTTTTGTACTCAGACAAAAAAAGGTTTTATAATCTGGCTTTGATATTTATAAACTGAGGAACTCAGGTAAATTACTTAAACCTCTTAAAACCAATTCTTCATCAAATTAATAATTGCTAATATAAATATTTGCTATAAAGTATGCATAATAAATCATATATATGTATAATAAGCACTAAATAAATGTTTGTTATTTTTACTTTTTTTTCATTTATCTTATATCACATTTAGTGTTAACTTTTAAGAAACGTTTTTTTTCCATTTTATTTATTTTCAGGGTTTTTGAGATATAATTAACATTCAGCATTGTTTAAGGAGTGTAGCATGCCTTGACTTACTTTTATTGTCTAATGATTTCAATGGTAAGCTTAGTTCATCATCTCCTATAATATTCATCATCTCCTATAGATACTCCCCCAAAAAAGTTTCTTAATGTTTTGAATTCTCTTTTCTATTTTTAGAACTTTAGGAAATAGAGTATTAGTACTTTTTCTTACATGATTTTTCAAGTTTATATTCCTAATGGGTAACTCATTTCTGAAATTACTTAATATATCAATCTCTGTATATCACCAGTGAAGAATGAGTAAATGCAACATCTTAAGAGTTTGGTCACCTTTTATTTCAACAAAAACTCTTTGCTTGATTATATTTATTAAAGATAATGATGGTAATGATGATGATTATTGTTATGTTCATGGGAATTTCCATTTCCAGCCAGGAGGCCTGATATACTGCTATAAGGAATATAAGAATACCAGAATATGTATAGGCTTTTGTAGTATCCATTTACAAAAGAAGTGTTTTTTAAAATGCATTATGGTCTTGATTTGCATTTCTCTGATAATGAGTGATGCTGAGCATCTTTTCATGTGTTTGTTAGCCATCTGTATGTCTTCTTTGGAGAAATGTCTATTTAGTTCTTTGGCCCATTTTTTGATTGGGTCGTTTATTTTTCTGGAGTTGAGCTGCATAAGTTGCTTGTATATTTTTAAGATTAGCTGTTTGTCAGTTGCTTCATTTGCTATTGTTTTCTCCCATTCAGAAGGCTGTCTTTTCACCTTACTTATAGTTTCCTTTGTTGTGCAGAGCTTTTAATTTTAATTAGATCCCATTTGTTTATTTTTCATTTTATTTCCAGTATTCTGGGAGGTGGATCATAGAGGATCCTGCTGTGATTTATATCGAAGAGTGTTTTGTCTATGTTCTCCTCGAGGAGTTTTATAGTGTCTGGTCTTACGTTTAGATCTTTAATCTATTTTGAGTTTATTTTTGTGTGTGGTGTTTGAAAGTGATCTAGTTTCATTCTTTTACAAGTGGTTGATCAGTTTTCCCAGCACCACTTGTTAAAGAGATTGTCTTTCTTCCATTGTATATTCTTGCCTCCTTTGTCAAAGATAAGGTGTCCATAGGTGTGTAGATTTATCTCTGGGCTTTCTGTTTTGTTCCATTAATCTATATTTCTGTCTTTGTGCCAGTACCCTACTCTCTTGATGACTGTGGCTTTGTAGTAGAGCCTGAAGTCAGGCAAGTTGATTCCTCCAGTTGCATTCNGGGCTTTCTATTTTGTTCCATTGATCTATATTTCTGTCTTTGTGCCAGTACCATACTGTCTTAATGACTGTGGCTTTGTAGTAGAGCCTGAAGTCAGGCAAGTTGATTCCTCCAGTTCCATTCTTCTTTCTCAAGATTGCTTTGGCTATTCAAGGTTTTTGTATTTCCATACAAATCTTGAAGTTATTTCTTCTAGTTCTGTGAAAAATATCGCTGGTAGTTTGACAGAGATTGCATTGAATCAGTAGATTGCTCTGGGTAGTATACTAATTTTCACTATATTTATTCTTCTCATCCATGAACATGGTATATTTCTCCATCTATTAGTGTCCTTTAGGATATCTTTCATCAGTGTTTTATAGTTTTCAATATATAGGTCTTTAGTTTCTTTTGGTAAGTATAGTCCTAAGTATTTTATTCTTTTCATTGCAATGGTGAATGGAATTGTTTTCTTAATTTCTTTTTCTACTTTCTCATTATTAGTGTATAGGAATGCAAGGGATTTCTGAGTGTTGATTTTATATCCTGCAACTTTACTATATTCATTGATTAGCTCTAGTAGTTTTCTGGTNTGCAATGGTGAATGGAATTGCTTCCTTAATTTCTTTTTCTACTTTCTCATTATTAGTGTATAGGAATGCAAGGGATTTCTGAGTGTTGATTTTATATCCTGCAGCTTTACTATATTCATTGTTTAGCTCTAGTAATTTTCTGGTGGAGTCTTTAGGATTTTCTATGTAGAGGATCATGTCATATGCAAACAGTGAGTGTTTTATTTCTTCTTTTCCAATTTGGATTTCTTTTATTTCTTTTTCTGTTGAATAGTAGCAGTGAAAGTGGGCAGCCTTGTCTTGTTCCTGACCTTAGGGGAAATGCTTTCAATTTTTCACCATTGAGGTTAATGTTTGTTGTGGGTTTGTCATATATAGCTTTTATTATGTTGAGGTACATTCCTTCTATTCCTGCTTTCTGGAGAGCTTTTATCATAAATGGATGTTGAATTTTGTCAAAGGCCTTCTCTGCATCTATTGAGATAATCATATGGCTTTTATTTTTCAATTTGTTAATGTAATGAATTACATTGATTGATTTGCAGATATTGAAGAATCCTTGCATCCCTGGGATAAAGTTCACTTGGTCATGGTGTATGATCTTTTTAATGTGTTGTTGGATTCTGATTGCTAGAATTTTGTTGAGGATTTTTGCATCTATGTTCATCAGTGATATTGGCCTGTAGTTTTCTTTTTTGGTGGCATCTTTGTCAAATTTCGGTATTAGGGTGATGGTTGCCTCATAGAATGAGTTTGGAAGTTTACCTTCCTCTGCAATTTTCTGAAAGAGTTTCAGTAGGATTGGTGTTAGCTCTTCTCAAAAATTTTGATAGAATTCAGCTGTGAACCTGTCTAGACCTGGGCTTTTGTTTGCTGGAAGATTTCACATCAGTCAGAATGGCTAAGATCCAAAAGTCTACAAGCAATAAATGCTGGAGAGGGTGTGGAGAAAAGGGAACCCTCTTACACTGTTGGTGGGAATGTAAACTAGTACAGCCACTATGGAGAACAGTGTGGAGATTCCTTAAAAAATTGCAAATAGAACTGCCTTATGACCCAGCAATCCCACTGC
The DNA here is from genome assembly GCA_006410735.1 of Raphicerus campestris. Classification (NCBI taxonomy): domain Eukaryota; kingdom Metazoa; phylum Chordata; class Mammalia; order Artiodactyla; family Bovidae; genus Raphicerus; species Raphicerus campestris. The sequence goes on from SJYW01035002.1 coordinate 356,288, forward strand.
TGTGCACACACACCGAGGAGACCAGAATTCAAAGAGACACATGTACCCCAATGTTCATTGCAGCACTGTTTATAATAGCCAGGACATGGAAACACGTAGATGTCTATCAGCAGATGAATGGATAAGAAAACTGTGGTACATATATACAATGGAGTATTATTCAGCCATTAAAAATAATAAAATTGAATTAGTTCTAATGAAATGGATGAAACTAGAGCCGATTATACAAAGTGAAGTAAGCCAGAAAGAAAAACACCAATGCAGTATACTGGCACATATATATGCAATTTAGAAAGATGGTAATGATGACCTGTATGTGAGACAGCAAAAGAGACACAGATGTATAGAATGGACTTTTGGACTCTGAGAAAGAGGGAGAGGGTGGGATGACTTGGGAGAATGGCATTGAAATATGTATACTATCATGTAAGAAACGAAGTGCCAGTCTATGTTCGATACTGCATACAGGATGCTTGGGGCTGGTGCATGGTGATGATCCAGAGAGATGATATGGGGTGGGAGGTGGGAGGGGGATTCAGGCTTGGGAGCTTGTATACACCCGTGGTAGATTCATGTCAATGTATTGCAAAACCAATACAGAATTGTAAAGTAAAATAAAGTAAAAATAAAAAAAAATGAAAAATGAATTAATAATAATTTTTAAAATAGTTAAAATACATGGATTCAAAGAAAAAATTTTTAAACAATTTATAAATAACTCAGGTGTTTCAAAATTTGTTGTTTCATTTCTCACTACAATCTCTTCTTCAACAGTATTGACCACTGCTCTCAAGTGTAGTGGCATGGAGGGATGCAATAAGAGTAAGATGTCATTTTGCTTAGAAGACTGGTAAGAATATAAAGATTTTGAGTAGCCCTGACAAGCAAAAATAATTGTTATTAATGGCCACATTTTAGGTTGTCTTAGCAGGAGTGGATAGCACTGATTCTACTTTAGTGATGAACACTGTAACTGCTAATAAGATAATTGAGGCTAAAAGCTATCACTAATCAGTCATATCACAATAAAGTTTATTTGAAAATAAAATCTTCAGTAGAGGCTTTTATTTCACGTTTATTGGCATTATCATCCAAGAGAATTTCTGTCAGTATCCTGAAGAAAGAAAAAAAAGATTAAAGGGAGAGTAATTAAAAAAAATAGCCAGAGCAGAATATATTATTTGATTATGTCATCAAATTAGGAAGTCCACAATGATATGATAGTAACTGACAAAATGATTGTTCTTTAGAAGAATGAACTACCTGGCTGTAAAAATAATGTTAAGAAAGCCTACTAAGAGACAGAGTTAAGTGTTTACATGTTTTATTGAGTTAGCTCTTTTCTGTAAGAATTCATAGAGAGGAAAATGGAAACAACCTGGCTGACATACTGCATAATTATCACAAAAATCATTAAAGCATTTTTATACTCATTGAAAAACATGACATAGACTTTGATCATATTAAACTTCAAATAACTCCTTGTGTTGGCCTAGATGATTTTAGACAGAGCATGTTCAAACATAAACTAAACTTGCTCCCCTGCAAGTCAACACAGATATTAGTAACACAACATTTACACCAGTGTGATTTTATAGCTCTTATTCTGTTAAGGTTTAATGGATAATTTGAAGCTAAGTATCATTTGAAATAAATATTCAACTTTCATTTTTATTTGTTTTTATTTTTATCCTAATTGCTTATGAAAATATTTAACCAAGAACAAAGAAGGTACCCTTGATTCAGGGAAATATTTGTTAAATTTGCTCAGGAAATATTCAATTCAGTTCAGTCGCTCAGTCGTGTCAGACTCTTTGTGACCCCATAAACCACAGCACGCCAGGCCTCCCTGTCCATCATCAACACCCAAAGTCCACCCAAACCTATGTCCATCGAGTCGGTGATGTCTCCAACCATCACATCCTCTGTCGTCCCCTTCTTCTCCTGCCCTCAATCTTTCCCAGCATCAGGGTCTTTTCAAAGGAGTCAGCTCTTTGCATCAGGTGGCCAAAGGATTGGAGTTTCAGTTTCCACATCAGTCGTATCAGTGAACACCCAGGACTGATCTCCTTTAGGATGGACTAGTTGGATCTCCTTGTAGTCCGAGGAATTCTCAAGAGTCCTCTCCAACACCGCAGTTCAAAAGCATCGATTCTTCAAGACTCAGCTTTCTTTATAGTCCAACTCACATATTCATACATGACCACTGGAAAATCCATAGCCTTGACTAGATAGACTTTTGTTGGCAAACTAATGTCTCTGCTTTATAGTATGCTGTCTAGGTTGGTCATAACTTTCCTTCCATTGAGTAAGTGTCTTTTAATTTCATGGCTGCAATCACCATCTGCAGTGATTTTGGAGCCCAGAAAAATAAAATCTGACACTGTTTCCACTGTTTCCCCATCTATTTGCCATGAAGGGATGAGACCAGATGCCATGCTCTTAATTTTCTAAATATTGAGCTTTAAGCCAACTTTTTCACTCTCCTCTTTCACTCTCATCAGGAGGCTTGTTAGTTCTTCTTCACTTTCTGTCATAAGAGTGGTGTCATCTGCATATCTGAAGTTACTGATATTCCTCCAGGCAATCTTGATTCCAGCATGTGCTTCCTCCAGCCTGGTGTTTCTAATGATGTACTCTGCATATAAGTTAAATAAGCAGGGTGACAATATACAGCCTTGACGTACTCCTTTTTCTATTTAGAACCAGTCTGTTGTTCCATGTCCATTTTTCCAAATTTTTCAAAGTACTATACACCAAAAAACAAAAAACAAACAAACAAACACAAAACCCTGCAATGACACAAAACAGTAATAAAAGCAAGACAGTAATGCATGTTGAAAAGATTTATACAAAGCATGGAGAAATGTACTTTTAGTTAAATGATGGGTGGTCTAGGTTTAAACTGATAGCGTGAATTTTAAAAGTTGTTACTCCATGAAGAGTTTGAGCTGTGTTTATATACTATTTACTAGAATAATATTCCAAGTGCTTTTATAGCTTTGTGTGGGTAGGGTTTTTCTATCCCAATAGTGATAACCCATCTCCATCAAGTCATTTAGGAAAAAAATATCAATGCTTAAATTATTTTAAAAAATGTTGAGATTAAAATTTCAAAACTGTAATAATACTATAAATTTTTGTTCAAAATTGGAGCTTTGGGACTTCCCTGGTGATGAAATAGTTGACTCTGCATTGCCAAGGCAGGGGGCGCAGTTCCATCCCTGATTGGGGAACTGTTATGGGAGATAAGGGACGGCCTGAGTTCTTGGTAAAGACACAAAGAAGAACGTTTATATGAGAATGAGGTCTTATGCCTGGCCTTACACAATTATTGAAGAGAGAGCAGAAAGAGCACCTCAAGGGAGAGGTGGGTCAAGCTAAGAGAGGCACTGGAACCAGAATAATGAGGTACAGGGTTTGCAAGACAGAGCTTTTACATATTCATCTAGATGGATGTGGATTAACAGTTTTGATTAACAGTTGCTAGTTACATAACAACAGACTCTATTGTGCATGCTTTTCCCATAATTCAATCTGTTATAATCAGATGTATCTATGTATAGAATATTTGTGAACCCTTAATAGATTCCCAGCTGCCTAAGATAACTTGAAGATCCAGCTATGCATCAAAGGCACATGTGCTGTATTTGAAGAAGCCTCTGTGGTTAGTTTGTATCCACCGTGTGCACATGTGCTGGAGGTGGAAACTTCTGTGGTTATTTTTTAGGGTATGTGTACACTCTCCTGGGCCACAATGGGGAGTGTCTGGGGTGAGATTTAGAGATCAACTTGAATCTTGTTTGGCTAGACCATCCCTCATTGCTCATGCCTAACTTCCCATTTAACAAAACTTGTGATCCCACATGCAGCCCGAAGATTAAAACAAAACAATTGGAGCTCTTTTCCAAGGAGTGTACTATATAACCAAATATGGCATAGTTTGATAATATCTAAGTCTTATTTATTTAGTAAGCTTAGATATAAGGGAAACAGGGCAAATGTCTTAGGAACAGTTTTCACTATATTAATTCTGTCTCACATCTACCTTATGGGAATTTAATTTAAAAGAAATGTATATATACATTTCTTCTACTGGTTAATATCTAATAATTGCTATGTCAAATAAGTTGATTGAAATTGAAGATTGAGTGATGATGTGAGAAATATAAGATATGAAAGCAAATTTCAAGCCAAGAAGCACTTTTATAGACCTCACAGTTGATCTCTGCCAGGCAACGTGGAACAGTGGTGCAAAATAAGGTCTTAATTCTTGCCCAGGAATTGAACGTAGACAACCTGATGAGAACAAGAAATCCTAGAAACCAGACCAGCAAGGGCTACAAGCTAGAAGCTGTTTTTCCCCAGATCTTAAGGCCCAGTGGGGGAAAAAAAAATGCATTTTTTTCATGGAGGCAAAAACTGGAGACAAATACAAGTACAAAATATATTATTAGAGATATAGCACAACAAGTGGGAGAGCACAAATAGAAACAGTTTGTTTAGTTAAGTCAGAAGCAAGGCAGAGATGCACACCTGGAGAGGAAGTGTGTGAGCATCCCCCCTAATGAGGCAGGGCATTATATTAGAGGTGGTTAAGTCATTCATACAGGTCACTTCTTCCAGGTCTTTGTCTTCCTTCAGGCCAGATATTCGGTTTCTTTTTCCATGCCTGATCTACTCTAGTATCTTGCCTGGGTGCAGGCTCACCCCTCAACCAAGATGGATCTTGAAGGCTTCTGAGAGGAGCAACACTTATGGCCTTGCATTGTCCTCTGATTTTGATGCACAAGGAGCCTTTGCATGCATGTGTAATACATCTCGTCCCGAAAGAAGGGGGTTGGATATCCCTTAATCCTTTATTCAAACAGTTTTGCCTCTCTTTTGGCTTCCCTGGTAGCTCACCTGGTAAAAAATCTGCCTGCAATGCAGGAGACCCAGGTTTAATTCCTGGGTCAGGAAGATGCTTTAGAGAAGGAAAATAGCAACCCCCACCTGTATACTTGCCTGGAGAATCCCAAGGACAGAGAAGCCTGGAGGCCTAAAGTCAGACAAGACCAAAGGAATTTAGCATGCACACATGTTTTTGCCATGACTATTATCTTGACTATTACCATGACTATTACCTTACGATGTTTACAAAAGACAAACACTGGCTATTTACCGGTTTCTGTTGTTAACTTTTATTTCAAAGGGCAAACAGGAAGCTGATTTGATATGTCTTAACTGGAGCCCACCTACATCTTGTCTCAGAAATGCTAACAGTTGTAAGTATCCAACCTGAAGCCTACTTCTTTGTACCTGATGAAATACAAACTGGAGGCCAGTTGCAAATATCTAACCGGTAGTCTGTCTATCTCCTGCTTCAGAATTATAACTATTACTTATCTTAATGTGATTAAGAAATGCCATGAATATGTAGTACAATTAATTGTAACATTCTGGACTAGATCTTCCAACAAGTAGCTCTTCAAGTTTGGGAAAGCTAAGGTAACTACATGAAGCTATTTGAGTAAGCCTAGAAAACTATGAAGCTAGAAATTTATAATGAGAAATCAAAGTGCCAATTTCAAGGGTATACAAAGTAGGTACAAACATGACACACCTTCTTTTTGTAATTACTCTGTATTTTTATTATTACTTATGGGTTACTTTTAAGATAAATACTTCTATTGAGAGTAAAAAAAATGCAATCACTTTTGCAAAATAATTTGGCAGTTTCTGAAAAGTTAAACATATGCTTACTCTAAAATCTAGTCATTCCATTCATTTAAAAGGAATATACAGTTATACAGAAACTTGTATATGAATATTTATATAAAATTATTTACCCCAAATTGGAAACATCCACTGACAAATGAATGGAGAAACAAATTTCATATACTCATACAATGAAATACTGGATGCATGCTTTCTAAGTTGCTTCAGTCATGTCTGACTCTTTGCAACCCAATGGACTATACTCTGCCAGGCTCTTCTGTCCATGGGATTCTCCAGATAAGAATACTGGAGTGGGTTACCATGCCCTCCTCCAAGGGATTTTCTTGACCCAGGGATCTAATCCATGTCTCTTATGTCTCCTGCATTGGAAAATGGGTTCTTTACTATTAGTACCACCTGGGAAGCCCACAAAAGAATACTACTCAGAAACAAAAGGAGCAGACTATTGATGCACACAACAAAATGGATAAACCTCAAAATAATTATGCTGCATGAAAAAGCCAGATCAGAAAGGTAATATACCATATTAATCTATTCTTTTTTTTTGGAAGTGAGTTTAGTTTCTTTTATTTCTACATATAAATGAGATCATACAGTATTTGCCTTTCTTTCTGTGTGTGTATTCTCCATGGTATCCCACTGTTTGCAACTCAATGGACTGTAGCCCACCAGGGTTCGCTGTCCATGGGATTTTTCAGGTAAGAATGCTAGAGTGGGTTGCCATTTCTNCAGGAAGCTGATTTGATATGTCTTAACTGGAGCCCACCTACATCTTGTCTCAGAAATGCTAACAGTTGTAAGTATCCAACCTGAAGCCTACTTCTTTGTACCTGATGAAATACAAACTGGAGGCCAGTTGCAAATATCTAACCGGTAGTCTGTCTATCTCCTGCTTCAGAATTATAACTATTACTTATCTTAATGTGATTAAGAAATGCCATGAATATGTAGTACAATTAATTGTAACATTCTGGACTAGATCTTCCAACAAGTAGCTCTTCAAGTTTGGGAAAGCTAAGGTAACTACATGAAGCTATTTGAGTAAGCCTAGAAAACTATGAAGCTAGAAATTTATAATGAGAAATCAAAGTGCCAATTTCAAGGGTATACAAAGTAGGTACAAACATGACACACCTTCTTTTTGTAATTACTCTGTATTTTTATTATTACTTATGGGTTACTTTTAAGATAAATACTTCTATTGAGAGTAAAAAAAATGCAATCACTTTTGCAAAATAATTTGGCAGTTTCTGAAAAGTTAAACATATGCTTACTCTAAAATCTAGTCATTCCATTCATTTAAAAGGAATATACAGTTATACAGAAACTTGTATATGAATATTTATATAAAATTATTTACCCCAAATTGGAAACATCCACTGACAAATGAATGGAGAAACAAATTTCATATACTCATACAATGAAATACTGGATGCATGCTTTCTAAGTTGCTTCAGTCATGTCTGACTCTTTGCAACCCAATGGACTATACTCTGCCAGGCTCTTCTGTCCATGGGATTCTCCAGATAAGAATACTGGAGTGGGTTACCATGCCCTCCTCCAAGGGATTTTCTTGACCCAGGGATCTAATCCATGTCTCTTATGTCTCCTGCATTGGAAAATGGGTTCTTTACTATTAGTACCACCTGGGAAGCCCACAAAAGAATACTACTCAGAAACAAAAGGAGCAGACTATTGATGCACACAACAAAATGGATAAACCTCAAAATAATTATGCTGCATGAAAAAGCCAGATCAGAAAGGTAATATACCATATTAATCTATTCTTTTTTTTTGGAAGTGAGTTTAGTTTCTTTTATTTCTACATATAAATGAGATCATACAGTATTTGCCTTTCTTTCTGTGTGTGTATTCTCGATGGTATTCCACTGTTTGCAACCCAATGGACTGTAGCCCACCAGGCTTCTCTGTCCACGGGATTTTTCAGATAAGAATGCTAGAGTGGGTTGCCATTTCTTCCTTCAGGGGATCTTTCTGATCCTGGGATCTAACCCAAATCTCCTGCATCTCTTGCGTTGGCAGGCAAATTCTTTACCACGAAGTCACCTGGGAAGCCCCTGTCTTTCTCTATCTAACTTATTTCACTTAACATCCCCTCAAGGTCCATTCATGTTGTTGCAAATGACAGGATTTCCTTCTTTTTCATGGCTGAATAATACTGCATATATATATGCAGTATATAGTATATATTATATATAATGTAACCATAAAAAATTATAAGAAACTCATCACTTAAAAGCAAAAACACAAACAATCCAATTAATACAGACAAAAGTCTTGAATAGATATTTTTCCAGAAAAGACATACAAATGGTCAACAGACACATGGAAAAGTGTTCACTATCACTAATTATCAGGGAAATGCAAGTCAAAAACAAGTGCACACCTATTAGAGTGACTATTATCAAAAAGGCAAGAGGTAANAATCCAATTAAAACAGACAAAAGTCTTGAGTAGATATTTTTCCAGAAAAGACATACAAATGGTCAACAGATACATGGAAAAGTGTTCACTACCACTAATTATCAGGGAAATGCAAGTCAAAAACAAGTGCACACCTATTAGAGTGACTATTATCAAGAAGGCAAGAGGTAACAATGTTGGTGAGGATATAGAGAAAAGGGAACTTTTGTGTACTGTTGGTGGTAAATGTAAAATGGTAAAATCACTATGGAAGACAGGATGGAAGTTTCTCAAATATATGTACCTATATAGAATTACCATATGATAGAGCAGTCCCACTTCTGGATATATATCCAAAGGAAATGATATCACAAGCTTGAAGAGATAACTACATTCCCATGTTCACTGCAGTATTATTCGTAATAGTTAAGACATGGAAATAACCCAAGCAGCCACTGACAGATGAAGGATATATTAATCGATTTCTATAAAATTCTAGATGACAATGGAATAAAATTTATAGTGACATAAAGAAGATCACTGATTGTTTGCCTAGGGAAAAGGAATTGCATGAAGGGCAGGAGGTATTACAAAGTGGCACCAGAATACTTTTGGTGTTATGGGTATGTTCACTGTCATGATTGTGGTGACATGACGGTTCTACAAACACACACATATTAAAACATATTCAATCATATGCTTTAAACATATTCAATTTATTGTATTTCAATTAAACTTTAATAAAGTTATTTAAAGACTTACCCATAAAGTACTGAGAATGTTTAGAGAACAGTAAACAGAATTATAATAATGTGAGATATATCTTTAGGTTCATATGGAGTTTTGGAGGGGACATTTTCACCAACCTTTGAAAATGCTTTTTGTTACTATTTTTATCCATAACTTGAAGAAATATCAAGCTCATGATGTTACTTTCTTCTTAATTAGATTTTGGTGCTTGCAAAGCTAGTAGAGTTCTATATATTAAGAACTGGAATGACTGCCAAGGAGGACAAGGTACCCCAAAGCAATCTAAATACAGTAATGATAAACAAAGGATAGTTTTCTTAAACATTTTAATAGTCTATTTTCATATTGTTTTTTATCAACTTGTAAAAAATTGTAAGAACCAAAAATGACTAATAGATTTAATTATAACTCAAGGAGCCATATGAAGTGCTTTAAAGGGGACAGATATAACAACAAAGTGGCAATTAGCATAAGCTTACTATGCTNTATTTTAATAGTCTATTTTTGTATTGTTTTTTATCAACTTGTGTAAGAAAAACATCTGTAAAAAACTGTAAGAACCAAAAATGACTAATAGATTTAATTATAACTCAAGGAGCCATATGAAGTGCTTTAAAGGGGACAGATATAACAACAAAGTGGCAATTAGCATAAGCTTACTATGCTATTTCTAGGATTATTCTTGCAAAAGAATTCCATTTGGTGAACTATATCCAAGTTCCTTTGAGCATATATCTAGAATACAAATCAAACAATTCAAATAAATATACAAATTTTACAAAAATTTTTATAATAGATCTAGATTTACAGGAAAGATACAGAGATAAAGTTCCCATCTCCCTCAAATGTAGTTTTCCTTATTACTAATATTTTGCATTCATTTGCTGCATATGTACCAACTAATAAATAAATATTGATATTATTATTAACCAAAGTACTTTTTTTTTTTTTTTTAGTTTTTACCAAATGTACTTTTTTCTGTCTCAGGATCTCAGCTAGTATTTCACATTCTATTTCATCATCATATCTCCTCAGCCTCCTCTAGATTATGCCAGTTTCTCAGATATTTGTTTTTGATGACCTTGCAAGTTTTGAGAACTACTGATCAGGTATGTTGCAAAATGTCACTTAATCCTTAATTGTCTGAAGCTGCTGTCATGATTTGACAATGGTTATTCTGAGAAAACTAGAGGTAACTTGTCATTCTCATCACATCATATGGATGGTACATACTCTTAACACATATAATTCAACTCGCTTCCAAATCAGTTAACACTTGGGTTTTCTTACGCACAATAGTTATTCACTCTCTGTCTACAGAAGTTAGAGACAGGGTGGATAAATATTTTCTAAGAGAAGTAGCATAGCTTTATTTGAAAACTGTCATAAAGCTATTTGATTTACCTCTACAACATGAGTTATTTTAAAACTAGTAAACAATTACTTAGCAAGAATAAATTATTTTCATTGTTATTGTTTCATGATAAGCTCATTTAATTTTTATTTTATTTTTATGTTCTATGAAAGTTCTCAAGGACAATGTTTAAAAAAAACAATGTCATAATATGTGGCAGAAATATTGGTCTCCAATAAATTCTGTCTCAAGACTCAGAAACATCAGCAGAAGCATCTTGCCAGAGGTTGGTTATTTCATTGTGTTGAGACTGGTATGTCAGCATTGAATTATTATACAGTCTTCACTGAATCTTTGGTATAGCATTTAACAATGTTAAATACAGTTTTTAAAAAAATAAATTTGTCTGGAGTTAAGTGCATTTTAAGTTAAAGGATGAGTTTCTCAGGTGGTGCTAGTGGTAAAGAACACTTCTGTCAATGCACAAGATGTAAGAGACATGGGGGCTCAGTTCCTGGGTGGGGAAGATACCTTGGAAGAGGGCATGGCAACACACTCTAATATTCTTGCCTGGAGAACCCATGAGAGGAACCTGGTAGGCCATGATCCACAAGATCACATCACAAGGAGTCAGAGATGGCTAAAGCAACTTAGCATGCAAGCTGAAGAGAAATGCTAAGAAAAATAAAAGTATTTGCCTAGGGGACTTATCTTTTAAAAATTGTATTTGTTCTTTGAATTATTTAGGACTTTTAGGAGTGGGAAATCTTAAAAATTGGCTTTAGTTTACATGTCCATGATGACTACTTACCTGCTTAATTGATCTACATCTCATTGAGAATTCATAAATTTTTAAGATATCTGTGTTTGTGTCTATTTAAGCCTTCTCCTCATTTATTGTGTTTCTTTATTTAAGGCATACCCAATTCTATCTAGACATAATTATTAATAAAACAACATAATAAGAAATCAGTGACAATTTCAGTTCTTTGGATCTTACTATTGATTTGCATTTCTATATACTAACAGTGAAAGATAAAAAGAGAAACTAGGGAAACAATCACATTTCCAATTGCATCAAAAATAAATAAATTAAATGCCTAGGTATAAGTCACCCTATAGAGGTAAAAGTCCCGTATTCTGCAAGCTATAAGATGCTGATGAAAGAAATCAAAGTTAATACAGATATGATATTAACATGGTATTAACATGGTACATGTTCAAATATAACATAGATAGAAAGATAAATCATATTTTTGATTTTTATAATTTATATTATAAAAATGACTAAAATACCCAAGGCAATCTACAGATTCAATGGAATC